>CM040238.1:89979553-90422168 GCA_022545495.1 Chrysanthemum lavandulifolium
ACAAAACCTTAACAAAGAGTGAGACTAGAGTGCTAAATTCTTGTTTAGAAAATTTTATGATGATTCCTTCCTTGGTCCTTGTGATTGCCGGTTTTGGAGAAAAGAGAAAGATAGATTGATCTTTTACTTTGCAAATGAAGTGAATGAGGTGAAATGTGTGGATTAAATTAGTATAATACATGTATACAAGAGATATTTGTAAAACTCTCATGACTCACCCTCCCTTTGTCGACAAGGAGGTTAGTAATTTACTTTTATTATATATATATATATATATATATATATATATATATATATATATATATATATATATATATATATATTTTAATGTTTAAGTGTAATTAGATGTAAGTTACTTGAAGACTTGTGGTAAATTGTGTACACATTTGAATATTTAGGGTAGCGTTAGATAAAAATTAATATTAACGGTCAAGATAAAATATATTAAGGTCATAAAATTATAAAATACATTTCTTGCAAAATTTGAGTGAAATAATAATAATCGTGTAGTTTTTAAGAAAACCGTCGTAATTATATAAATATAACAATTTATATACAAAATAAATTTAAAACTTTGGTAAACTCATAATATTATTTTATAAACTTAATATAAGTATAAAATATGTCGGGATAATTTTGGAAGTGTCGGATCAAATGTTCAAATAATGTTTACGCGATTATGTTTATTTAATAAGAAAATAAACGTTTAATGAAAATGCAAAACCCATGCATAAATTGATATGAAATGATGAATATGGAGTTTGAGAAATGACCGGAAATTAAGAATTGTGACATGCTTGCTTTTGTATCACTGATTACTCCTGTAGAGGGAATGATGGGAACATTAGTTGGTTTTGCTACTTTTGCATTCCTGATCTAGAAGTCTTTGGGATCAAGTACTGCAGCACATCAAAGTTCACATGCTTGACTTTCGCACGTAACAAGGCATATCATGGGTTGCATGCTTAACACTAGGCATAGAGCAAGGCATAACGACTTTATCTTTCTTACAAAAGGATGTAGGGCATGTTGCTCTTAAACATTCTAAAAGTTCCTGAGATCGTTTGGCATATAAGCATGCATACCTAACTTCACTATCAAGTGGTTTATTTATGCTATCCACTTCGACAATCTCACGGAGACATTCTAGACTATCTTTAAGGTACGAAAAATATTCTTGAAACACAAGTTCATTATTTCTAAGATGAGGAGGAATATACTTTACAATAACAGCATACTTAGAATCCGCAGATACCTTTGATATAACATTCTTATCACAGACAAGTGGCATTTTCCCTTTTACCTGACTCTTCAGATTCTCAATTTCCTTTTGTAAAGAAGTTATTTTTTCATTGTTCTTGTCACAAGTGACTTTCATTGAATCATGTAACTCTTTGAAACGTTGTTTAATCTTTTCGTTTTCTTCAAGAAAACTCACATTTTCTTGTTGTAAAACATTAATGATGTTTTGAAGATGAAAGTTTTGAGAATTCTAAGAATCTAAAGGAGGAGGCATTTGGGAGCCATTCACATTATTCTTATCACCCTTTAATTGTGAAATTTGGGTTTTCAATCTTTTGATCGTGTTACACTAAGCTCGAATCTGTTCATCACGTTTGCTTATTTCAAAAACTGCATCAAACTCAGGAGCATCCGACTATGTCTGGACATTTGAGGTTTTAACATTTTCTTTGAGATGTTGATATTTTAATTGCAAAGCAAAATGTTCAACTTCCAGCTTAGAAAAATGTTTTACCAAGTTATCATGATTATCCTGGTCTATTTTCTCATTCAGTTTTGAGTTTTTGTTTTCAAGCTCAATGACATGATCATTGGAAACTTTCAAAGCAACAGATAATTCATGAAATTGAGAAGCAGTAATAGAATACTTTGTAACAGTATAAAACACATCTTGAGCCACACAACTAGAAATCAAGTTCTCATTTAAGATATGCAAATTCTTCCTTTCAATTTTATTACATTTGAGTTCACGTTCATAATCATTGACCTCAATTATCATTTCATCAAATTCCTTTTCCATTTGTTTAATCTCGAATCTATCCCTTTTGAAGACTCTCAAATTGATTTTTAATTGTTTAAAGAAAGGCATGACCTCGCTTAAATAGCATTCTTTAGTTTGCTCAAACCCTTTCCCTTGATTATCCCAGCAGGTGTGATTCTCTTCTTACATATCTTCTCAAAATCAACGAATAGTTGGTAAACAACATACATGCTGATTAAAGTCTTGCTCTTAGTGGGAAGAGTTCTAGGCACTAAATGCATTGGTGTATTTGGAGGATACACAGTAGCTGGAGGCACTTTCCTAAGGGGAGGGTTTGTTTCAACAAGTTCATTAGTTTTTTTGCTTATCCATGTCTTTTTTCCAAAAAACTTGTTCTGGGGTTAATTGAGTTTGAGGCTTAAACTTGTCAAGGAAATCCAATTTTCTTTAGTGTAATCATAGGGTTTAAGCGTTATATTTTGTTTTTTATACTGAAGATCTTTTAACTTCTTTTCCATTTTCTCCTAGAGGAATCTTCTAATTTTCTATCCTCTTGAAGCTTCCAATACATGATGGTGTTTGTCTAGGCTTAAGGATCTCATCACCATCATAGACTACCTTTGAGCAGACTCTAGCAATTTTACCATACTCGGATTGGGTTCCTCTACAAGGGAATACTATGCTTATCGCTTAGGACTCTATGCTTAGTGATCATATGAGCGATTCGAATGGTGTTCCTTGTACATACAACTTGTTTTCAAGTTTGTTCTTTAAAGTTTTAGGTCGGAAAATGTTAGGTCACCATGTTTGTAACACAAGCATCAATATGAAGAAAAGAGGTAAGAAAGGATCGGATGAACACACACACACACTTATGCGTATAAATGAGAGAAACATTAAGCATATGATAAATGTGAAAGTGAACAACCAACTCCCAAATGGGAGTTTACAAGGTATTTATAGAGAAGGAGCTAGGGAAACACTCAAGCCCCCTTCCTTTACTTATTGGGCTTTTGGATAGGCTCACGGGCTTTCTACATGAGCCTAACCTTGATTACTAACTTAAAAGCCTTAATTAAGCTAACTATTACATATTGATTACAAACACTTGAAATAAGGTTTAGGAGTGATTCCAACAATCTCCCCCTAAGTGTTGGTAATTAATGATTAGAGTGAAAAACGTTGTAGGTACTGATGTAATAGTAGCTTTGATGTCTTCTGACATTCTTCTTTCTTGTGAGAAGAAGTGCCTTGATTCCAACAATCTCCCCAGTGTAGGGATCTTGTATTCTTAGAAGTTTTCAACTTTGACTTCTTCATTTTCTTTGTTCTTAGATCTTTGTTCTTTGTGTTGGTAGTGATAGTATGTCAAGGTTATGTGCATCAGGTCCGCTTCGTTGCTCCAGTGTCTCCACGTCTTTCTCCAACATGCTCACACGCTCTTTAACGTTGGATTTCAGTACTGATGTAGTTCTCTTAGTGTTTAAACTTTGTAGATTCTTTGGCTTTGTCGAAGAATCATTCTGACTTTGTGTTGCCTTTTTAAGAGAAATTCATTTGGTGTTGATGTTGTTGGTATGAGCATGTGGAGAATCTGCACGATCTTTTCCAGCCGCGAGCATCCATAAGAAGAAAACATAAAACATGGGTTAGAAATAATCCAGCGCTTATAAGTTTGAATGTCGAGAGTGTTAACAACATAGTGTGAAAACAGGACTCTAATTCTCACAAAGGCATTTCTGATGGAGTCCCACAAGTGAGATAACGCGATGTAACGGAAGTACACCTCTGATTCGGATGAGTGTTGAGGTACACCAAGCATCACCCCACGATTGTAGACCGTTTGAGACACACTAAGTGTAACCCACAAGAAGTTACAAGTGACTGCTGCATCATGGTTGTTTGATGTAGACCCTGGCGGGAGTTTCCATTCGATCATGAAGATCACATTTGTGAACCTCTCATAAATTTCTCGATGATTGCTAAGATCTGTGAAGGACCCTTGATTGTATCACTTGCGTCCTTATTGTTGAGCGACAAGCGATGAATTGTCAAGTGTACCTAAGAGATCTTTTGATGAATCTCGTGGCTCTAGACTCAATAGTGCGCTTTGGTTTTCTGGCGGAGACTAGGAAGAGGGTCACCTTCTTCAATACCAAACAATCTCTAAGAGAAAGCCGATAGTTTACGTAGGGTTCCATGCGAGAATGAAACAAGCTTCGTTGAGAGAAACTTGAGTGGCTAAGAAGGTTTAGTGCATGCATCCTTTGGGTCCATGACGACTTTGATCTTCAATACCGGTGTCATCAAGTGACAACCCGTAGCAAATGAATTGAACCAAGTATGCCCTAAGTTGAATAACTGGAGGGCTATTTCTTTTCACCCTTTTCTTTACTTTTCTTTTAATTCTTCAACTCCTTCTTTCTCCGATTCTCAATTTCTCCTTTTTATAATCATACCTAAGGACTTCTAAATTCTAACTATTGGTGGTGTCCTTGGGTAGATCCCTCTGGCTCTGGCAGATCATAGGACGGTTATTCCTAACCTTAGTCGCCTTATAACTCCATGACTAACCTATGTTGCCATAAAACCATTTACATGAAAAATCTCTCAAAGTGGTTATGAGTAAAAACATTTTGTACCACTGAAAGAGTTTTAAATGTTTGCATAAATACTCCCCCTCAACACATTCTTAAATGTTTAGACAGAAATCTACACGGTGAGAGAAGAGCGCGCACTTTTGAATTGATTAACTCAAGATAGACAATTCCCCGCGAGACACGGTTACATCACTGACTAGGTCAGCTTGAAGTTGTAAACACTCCTTGGTGAGGAGGTTCGACCTGTCAAAGTTCATGTCTACCAAGAGTTTCTCGAATGGTACATTCTACTAGGACAAGTCCTTTGCGAGACACGTTTACATCACTAGCGAGCTAGCTTGAAATTATTACCCGTACTGGACAAGTCTTTTCGAGTTACTAACATTTAAGATCTCGTCAATTCATTGGTTAAGTCTTTAGCACAACGATTCATTAGCAATTCACAACATATTTCTTATCACATAATTTTTCTCCCCTCAAAATGGCATATAAATGTTATTTTGACAAAATTTGATGTCGAATATGTCCATTTCGAGTTTTTTGGAAGATTACCACGAAGAACAATTTGTGAACAAAGTTTTAAGCAAATACTCCCCTCAACAAGTGATATAAACTTTTGAGGTTTTGAAAATCATAAGGGGAAGTACTTGTCCTTTTGAGCAAAGCTTTGAAAAGTGAAAGTTTTGATAAGTTTTATTCAAAAGTAAGAAGCTTTCGCTCCTTTTATAGGATTGTGGCACTGAAGCGTACCACAGGGTCCTTTCATGACGAGCACGGGTTGTACACTGTTATGTGTGCACAAGCCATCATGAATATATCAAACAAACAAAATCACAATCAAGAATGTTAAGAGAGTACCCAATGATTACACACGACCAGCTACTTTCTGAGGATGTTGGTATGTCTGAATCGGGAAGCTTGGTCTTCCTCCCACATAGCTTTCCAACCGTCACATTTGATCCCGATGAATCAACCTTTCATCAATCCTAGAGAACCGATGAACATCCTTTCGATCCTTTGAATTCCAACTTTCCGTCTGAATTGTACTCAACTCAATGACCTTTAATCGATAAGCCAATCCATCTCGAACCATCTTCAGGGTGGCGGTATTGAACTTGTGAATTTCATCGAAAGCCATGAAGAAATTATGATGATTTTCACTTTGGTAGACAACCCAAAACTTTGGTTCATAAACGATTTTGTACTGAGGTTCTTGATTGATTCCGTTGAAGTGTAGAATTTTGGTAAGATTCGACCCCGAGGTGGATATCTTGGACACGCTCTTTGATTTGATGCGTATGAAAACAAGGAGTGCAGTAATGTACTTGATCTGAATTTCGGTTGAGGTTCAGGTTGGGGCTCAGGTATGACATGATCCTCACCACCAGTGTATGTAGAGTGATTAACGGTTCTTTCCATTGGTGGTGTGGTTTCTGAAACCCTTGGTTGATCAGATGGTGGTGGTTGTGTAGCTTGTTGCGTAGTGGTGAAAACCTGCTTAACCATTTGTCGAATCATTGGAAGGAGTTACCTTCTTAATAGATTTTGTTGTTGACTTAGTTGTTTCTTTTGTTGATGGAGGTGATGATTGAGATGATGATTTGGGTTTGGTGGAAGTTTCAAAAGGTGATTCAGAAGACTGTTAAGGTATGTGTGTTGGATTTTCAACTATGTAGTTGTCTGATTCCTTCTTTCACTTTTCCTCTTGACTCGGCGACTTCTTGACCTCTTTTCGCATCATTTCTCTTCATCCACCAAATTATCATCATTAGTGACTCTTTCATCCTTATCATGATTGTAATCTTCTTCGTCATATATTTCCACATCTTCACCATGCTTTTCTTTTGCGTTGTTTTAGTTGTTGTTGTGGTTGCTTCATTTCAACAGATTGTAATAATGATGACACCCCGATCCTTACCGGGTTGATTAACCGGATCGGATGGGGTAAGAGTTTTTGCAAAGGATCTTCCATAAGTGGAGGACTCTTGCTGACCCTCCCGCCCCACCGGGTTGATTAACCGGAAAGGTTGAAGCATGAAATTCCATCCTTTTACGCTTTAATGTCTACGAAATTTTCTTTCTTCATCCATTGGATCATACTCATCATCAAAAGAAGTTAGCGATTGAGGATGACTTTGTGAGCATGTATTTGAATGGATGTTGCGAAGGATGTCCACAAACAATTACGCAAGATGATTCGAGCATATGAAGTTGTTGAAGATGACGCGGAGATTGTTATTGCCAATTGTTTTGTCGTATCCAATGGGAATGTGTTTGCCATCGAGAGCTCAATTGGGGCATTGATGTTTGCTTGATTTGCAGCCATTTTGTGATCCGAAGACATTAGACAAAAGACGGACATATGGAAACACAATGTGTTTGTTTTAGTCTGATTTATTATCTAGTTCCTTGTTTGATGGTAACATGATTATGTTAGTTACAAGTCCTAAGTCACATTTGTCCTATTGTTTGAAGTTGATGTGAAAAGTTACGTGAACGTGTTAATTTTAAAATTTCAAAGTCCAATTTTTCACTTAACACACAACATATTAACATTTGTAAGCTTAAGCGCAACATTAGATAATAGTGACTTATGAGTAACATTTAACAAGTAACATATGCATAATAGGCCAAAATGTAGTGAACAATGGTTTATGTGTGACAAGGATCCTTATGCGTAAGAAAGGAGCTTATGCGTAAGAGTAAGCTAAAGCGTAAGACCAAGCTTATGTGTAAGAGTTTCTTACGCGTAAGACAAGTTCAAAGGCTTTATGCTTACACGTAGGAATAAGCTAGATGTCATGCGAAAAGTTTACTCGTAAGAGTAAAGCTTATATGTAACAAGCCTTGTTTATGAATATCTTTCCAAGATACGCGTAATCCACTGTAGACCTCTTATGCGTAACGTGTAAAACATAAACATGAAAACTTGATTACAGTTTATTCCAAACAGCTTATAGATCACAAAAAAACAAGCACAAGAACATATCAGATACACACACAAAGAATTAGGCGTAAAAATTTCTTAAACCCTAAACCCTTAATCTATGCGTAAGAGATATAGCCACACAAATCAAACAAGAATATTTCTGGAGTGTCCTAGAGGTCATATGAGTGCAATGTAACAAGATTTAACACATTTCCACCATAGAATCAGAAGATTCATGGGAGATGAGCCTCTTAAAAACCTAAAACTTAAATTCTTATAGTTTATATGTTTCTGGGCTAATTTAAAGGTTCAAAACATGCATATATACTTATTCTAACACTTTCTTGACCACCTAATAACATATCACGAATAGAAAAACCCTAAATGAGCGCAAGAACCTAGAATTCAAATTAATGATATTTAAGATTACGGATGGTTTTGGATGATTGAAACAAGTTTAATAGACACTAAGAAAGGTTTAACATAACTCATTTCAATCCAAACACTTTTATGCATAAACACCCAATTGTTCGAGTGAACAATTTTCCAAAATTAGTTTAAAGAGTTTTAACGTTGGATTTGAAAGATTTTGAAGTCCTTGTTTAGAATCTTGATCAAAAACACTTTAGAACTTATAGATTATGAAAACCTTGAGCGGATTTTGTAGATTTGGTTTGGGCCGTTTGATCTTGGTGGTTGTTTAAGAGAAAAATACACATGTAGTGGTGCATTGATTGTGTAAGGTGAATGATTTTGTTAAACTTAATTTGCCAAGCTGACACATTCAGTCCCTCAACCTCAAAAAAATTCCAACCAAGATCGTTTAACTTCTGTTTAGGTTAGACAAAACACTTGTAAGGCAAGAAACTTGACGATACTCCCCCTTGACATTTGAAATAAAGAATTTTGTAAACATTTGAGTCCGAGGAGGGTATTTTACATGATAAAGCATCCACCACTTAATAAGAAACAACGTATTTTTGGTAACATGCAAGTACAAGGTTTTATGAAACATAAAAAATATTTACTTTCACCCCCTCAACACTTGTTCGGGAAAAATGGTGAAAGATTTGATGGAACACAGTGTTGACTGAAGATTTGTACTTGCGATGTTTGGTTTTGATAGAAATCTAGATAGAAGAATACTTTTGGATTTTATCTGATTTTATATTTTTGTATTTTGTTTTTGAAAAATATATTTACAAAAGAGGTTTTGGTGTTTGACTTGTTTTAAGATTGGTGAAACACCTCATACCAATCCGGTGGACCAACTCAGTTAACCTAGCAGGAGCTAAGGCTTTGGTGAGAAGATCGCCATTGATATTCGGTACCCATAAAGTATAATTCAACGGTACCCTTTTCCACATGCTCCTTGATGAAATGATATCGATGATCAATGTGCTTGGACTTTGAATGTTGAGCGAGTTGCACGAGATCGCAATAGCACTTCGATTGTCACGATACATCGGGATTATGTCAAATCGTAACCATAGTCTTTGAGTTGTGTTCTCATCCAAATGACTTGAGCACAACACGCAGACATGGCTACATATTCTCGCTTGATTGAGGACGGTGATGTACAATCCACGCTTCTTCGATTGCCATGATACCGTTTATCACCAAGAAATTGTAGAGCTCTGAAGTGTTTTTACGAGAATCTAAGCAACCGCGTGATCGGTGTCTGAAAAGCTATTAGTTCAAAACCGAATCATTTGGATACCATATCCCCAAGTTAATGGTTCCCTTTATGTATCGGAGGATTCTTTTAGCCTCGTAGAGGTGAGTTTCGGTTGGTCGCGATCGATAACGGGAGCAAAGATATACAACAAATACAATGTCGCCTACTAGTTGTTAGATACATGAGAGACCCAATAATGCTTGGTATTTGGTAGGGTCAACCAATTTCCCATGCAAATCGACATCCGGTTTCTTGGTATGTGCCATTGGTGTGGCATAGGTATCACGAGTTTGCATTCCATGTTTGTTTAAAATTTCAAGGGCATATTTGGGTGACTCAAGAAAATACCACGGGGTGATTGATGAACTTGCAATCCAAGAAAGAATGTAAGTTCACCCATCATGGACATTTCAAAATGGTTTTCATAAGTTTTGAAAAAGCGTTTGAGTATTTTAGATGTGTTGACCCAAAAATGATGGCATCCACATAAATTTGAACGATTAAAATGTGTTCCCCGTGATATTGTATGAAAAGTGTTGGGTCGACCGAACCTTTAATGAAATTATTGGCAATGAGAAAGGATTATAACTTATCATACCAAGCCCGAGGAGCTTGTTTGAGACTGTAGAGAGCCTTGTTCAGTTTGTAGACGTGATTAGGGAACTACGGATCAACAAATCCTTCCGTCGACTAACATAGGCCGTTTCCTTGGTTTACCATTTAGAAAAGCGGTTTTAACATCCATCCGAAGACCGTGATGTTCATGTGAGCCGCAAATGCTAGAAAAATCCGTCTGACCTCAAGTCGAGCAACCGGCGAAGGATTCCTCGAAATCAATCCCTCTTCTTGTCTATAACCCTTAGCCACCGACGTGACTTATTTTCGATAACCGCACTGTCAACATCTAACTTGTTTTCCAAATCCATTTCGGACTAATAACATAGACCCTGTTGGTTTTCGAACCAATTCCCATACTTCAAGACGTTTAAAGCGATTAAGTTCTACTTGCATGGATTCAATCCGGTTGTCATAAGTCATTGCTTCTTTAATGTTTTGGGTTCGATTGGCAAACGGTAAGTGGCATAAATGCAATGTTCACCGTCGATCTGAAGGCGTTGTCTAATTCTGTTGGTTGATTCGGGTTTCCAATGATGTTCACAAGAGGATGGTCTTTAGTCCAACGATGTGTGGAGGTTGATGCTAATATACATTCTGCGATTAGGAGGATTCAAATGACTTGTAGATGATTCGCAACATCGAGGTGGCGAAGCATTTGCAAAAGGGTTGAAGAACGCATTTGGATCATAATCTGCGGTGGGGTACTTCATTGTTTAGAAGATCATCGGTGGTTCGGCGTCATTGGATGCGGTTTGTTCGAATGTTGTTGTAGAATCAATTGAGGTGCTTCCTCAGCGGTAGTTGTTGTAGCGGTGTATCGGTATTGGATTATGATCGGGTTGAGCGGCGAAACATTTGATACATCCGAGCACGTTCATCAATATCATCACTAAACGAGGAGAAAATAGTTGTTCCATTTGACGTCGAGTAAGTTGTAAACTAGGTTCGGTGATGATGGGGTTTGAGGAAGTTTAAACGGTTATGTCCGGGTTCCAAGTGTTATGCTCATAAGCCAATATGAATATAAATGAGAGATGATGTAATAAGTATGAAACCGATTAGCTTCCCCGATTGACGAAGTTTATGAATTAGCTTCCCCAACCGACAACCGTCTTTTGCGATTTAAAACTTTGATGAAGTCGACATTTCCTCTAACTTTTGAAGTTTTCAAGATCGTGAATTTGTAGATGAGCGATAAACCACACAATGTAATCGACTTATTGCGGAAAATCCGTTCGGGGGTAACATACAAGAAATCAACAAGATCTTCTCACGTATGTAGATGCTTCACACAAAACAAACCACGAAAGACGAAATTAAACGACTTCCCCCTGAATGTTGCGGTCAATCGGAAAAATAATGACCTGTGAGTATGCAATTTCTCGATAAAATGACCAAATGTGAGGCATCATATCATCATATTTAGGTAACTTCACACACGATAACCCTGAGAAAGTGAGACGATAACACAAGACGTTTGGGCCACAGATCGTCTCATTTCTTCCCCCTAATTGAAGAAATCCAAGAAGAGATAGGGTTTTCGCAAACGACATCAAGGAAACACTGAACACCTACACTATCTTCCCCCCGATGTTTTCATTGAATCAGAATCATACATCACGTATATTGATGATGAATTGGAGACAGCGAAACCATGTAAAAGGAGACAACGAAACCATGTATGTCCGATTAATCGAACAAGTGTGAAGTACCATAAATATCACGAGAGAATCAACTGCTGATCAAACTTCTTTGTTCATTATGTTGATCATCAGCTGTGTCACTATTGTAGGAAGCATTTTGTTCTTCTGTTGTCAGAGATTCGATTGGAGGTGCAGCTACAACAACGGTTGTTGTGGTAGTTTCAGGTGCATCTGAAATTAGAGTATAGTCAGGTTGTGCAGCGGAAACATTCGTTACATCTGAAGCATGACTTTTGACAGAATCTTTAACCAGAGGAGTAAGCAATGTTTCTAATTCTTGACGATTAAGTACAATTGTGGAGCAGCTGATGGATCATTAAATTTTAGACGGTGAGAAACGGGTCCTAAGTTGTTGTACTTAGAAGCCATTTCTGTAAGCTCATCGAAATTTGCATGAATCGTCTCCATAATCTCCCTTGTACGATGATTCCAGATCCGGTACCTTTTAGAATTTTCACAGTATCCAACAGACTCCAATGTCAGCTTTAGCCTTGAGCATTCCAAAATCATCACGATCATTATTCGGGTAGCAAAGGGATCCAAATACATGAAAGTGTTTGAGATTCGATTACTGTTGTGGATAAGCTCAAAAGGTGTTTTATTGTGGCGTTTGGTAATCATTGAGCGATTTTGAGTGTAGCATGCAGTTGACACGGCTTCAACCCACAAGTGTCTGGAAGTTTGCATTTATCAACATTGTTCTTGTAGCTTCCACTAACGTATGGTTTCGTCTTTCAACAACTCGTTTTGTTCGGTACGTGCAATTGATGTTTGATGCTCAATTCCACTTTCTCATAATATGCACGAAGTGTTTGATTCACAAATTCGGTTCCTTTATGCATTACGATTTGTCGACCGTGTTCGGAGTCGAACTTGAATTTTCGTGAGAAAGGTGATAATCATCCGTGGAGCTTGATCTTTACTTGAAGAAAATAAACCCAAGTCCATCTTGAGTAGTCATCTACAATTACCAATATGTAGCGTTTGCCATTAATCGTGCTGCGCATCGGGCCATACAAATCCATGTGAAGAAGATGAAGTACATGTTGTGAGTTGTGTTCCACCTTTGAAGAAAATGAGCACGAGTGCTTTTACTTATTCACAAGTCGAGCATAAGTGATCTTTGGAATAACGAAATCGTGTGAGACCTTCAACAAGTTTGTACCGTGCAAGGTTGGTTATGGTTTGAAAGTTTAGATGTGAGAGACGGCGGTGTCATAGCCAAGATTTTGTAGATGTTGCCTTGAAAGTAGACGGATGGGAGATGAAGCAAGCATATCTTGCATTGAGATTGTGTAAAGACTTGATGTGCGTTGGCGGACATAAGATCGTTTCCTTGTAGATCATGAATGAAACAAGTTTTCTCCTAAAAGCAACTTCCAAATCTCCATCACAAAATTGACCCATCGAGAAGAGATTGTGACCGAGACCTTCCACATAATAAACTACGCTAATTTCGATGTTCCCATTGATGTAATCTCCAAGCCCATGATAGCTGAAGTGATCATTCCCGAATCTGGCGGTGCCAATGAACTTTGAAACAAAGTTTGATAACGATTTAAGATTGCTGTCATGTGTCGGGAACATCCGCTATCAACAACCCAGAGGATGATCGTATCACTTGCATTAAACACAGGCGACACGGATGGAATAGAAGTAGATGTGGACTTTCGAAGAGTAAGAGGTTCGAAGCGGTTATAGGTGAAACACACATGTCTATGATTTTAGGTATCCATGTAAATCCAAGTGTATTATGTAACCATTTCTGCCATCTCCAACTAGTCTTAGCTTTGGTCTTAGTAAATGCACTAGGTGATAAGTTCTTCCTAAGAGGTAAAGTGGGTGTTACAGATACATCAATGTTGTTTGCAGAAACACAAGAAGGCGGTTTACCTAGCACAGACTTAGAAGCATTAGTGGGCCTAGAGGTATTTCGTTTTCTAGTATTCCGCTTACAAGATAAGATAGCTTTAGCAACACATTTGTCATGACAACCAGAAAACATACTTTTACGACAACCAACACAAGAAGCTTCAAACTTAACATTTAAAGTACTTAAAGATTTAGCATTCGTTACAACACTTTTTCTATTACATTTTTCAGACGCAATTTCTAAAGTGGGTGCAACTTGAGTTTTATTCAAAGTCCTAAGGTGTTCTTCTACTTCAGCATTCTTTATTGTTCTTTTCTTACGTCGCAACTTCCTATTCTTCCTTGTATTGCTCCTAGGTGTGAAGTGCGTGCGTTGGGAAAAGAGGCAACTATTCTGTTCGAGAGAGGAAGCACATTAGTTTCTTGTGGGTTTGTTATTAGATGTTCTAGAGTCATTTTGAATCTGTTTAGGTACAGTTACTACTGTGTTACTATTCCTATCATGCGTAAGTTTCACCAACTATGCTTTTAGATCATGGATAGTATGTAACAAATCTTGATTTTCAGAACGAGTATTTCCATTTTGTCATAAAATATCTTTGGTATATGCAAGATGATCATCAATATCTTTTGACGCTTGAGCACGAGTCTTTTTAAGTAAATCAAATATGACACCATATTCCTTTTTAACTTTTGAAATTTCTTGTTCATATTTTGAAATTTGACACTTCAGAGACACGTTTTCATCATCCAGTTGCTCAATTTTAGGATTAATATTTTTTGTATGCAACTGGTTGATTTTGTTTTGCAAAGCGAGTTCTCGATTATGACAATCTTTTTGACACCATTAAAGATGACGTTTTGCATTTGAAAGCTCGTTAATCAAACGTTCATTTTCAACTTTTAAAGACTTGATTTGTGACACAGTATCAGTATTCTCAACATTCTCAACGGAATCAACAGGATCAGCAGAGATATAATCAAATGCATATGCAACAGAATGTAATAACACAACATTATGGATATCAGCATAGATAACATCTTCCAAGAGTCGATCAACATCTTTTCGTAACATTTTCTTTTTACGTTTGGTATTTGAAATCGATGTTTCTGTTTGTTCGAAAACTCTTTTCATAAGTCCAAGTTCTTTGTGAAAATCCCTTTCCCAATATATAGCCCAATTTTTCAAATTTCGGACATGAGGTAAAATTCTTTTCTGAAGAATATCTCTTTGTGCACGCGCAAGAGGTGATTGAAAATGTTCAACTTTTATTTCAAAATGAAATTCAATTTCACGTTCTAAAAGTTTGATGTCCGAAATGAATGTTTCAAAATATTTTAAAACTTTACACTGTTCAGCTAAGGGTTTTATTTCAGTTAATGAAGGTAAAGGACCATTGACTTGTGCAGTATTGGAAAGAGGACCCTCATTAGAAGACTCAGAAGTAGGTGTGAGAACCCAAGGTGTGTTAGAATGATCCTGCTGTATGATGAAAGTAACGGCTTTTGAATAGTTAAACGGTTTATTATAAACAACATTTTCCATTTTTGACCGACTCTCGTCATCGCATTGAATTCCTCCATGCGATTATATTCAACAACACTCATAATGGAATCATCAATTACGTATTACGCCTTTGTAAACTTGAGGATTTGGTTTGAATGCTCTGTTTGAAAACTTAGGTTTGTAATCGCAAGATTCGGTCCATATCCATTTGGATTTGGTTTAAAAGTAAACTTTTGAATAGTTGTGATTGACTCACCATGTTTATAAACAACATTTGAAACTCTTTGATTTTGTTTTGTAAGTCGACAATATTTTCAAGATAGTCATCTATTCGTTTCTTTGAATGCTTTTGTACTCACATAAGCTGTATTTGACAAGTTAACAACTCGAGACTTGGCTTTTTGAGTTTCCAAAGTGAGGCGTTAAGTTGTTGTTTATGATCGTATTTTAGTTGTTCTATTTGAGACAACAAAGCATTCTTAGATGCAACTAGATCACGTATATGTTGTTCCAATGATTTTTCGTTTGGTGAGATTTAGCAAAAGCGACTTCAAAACCTTTTTCACGTTTTTCTTGTTTTTGAAAATTGTTGAGTTGAAATTTTAAGCATTCATTATCCTTAGTCAACAGTGCATTTTTGTCTTTTAGTTGCTGATTGATGTTCTTGCACAATTCCAATCGAGATTCTTGGTCTTTAAGTAAGGGCATGAGCACAAGATCTAGATGAGACGAAAGTTCAGCTTGTTCAACGTGAGTCTCAACATGATCATTGTTCAGATCCTCAAGTATAACCACGGAGTCAACTTGATTATCAATAGTAACCATAAGGTCATCTTGATCATCAAATATAACTACGGGATCTATTTGATTATCATCGGAATGAGATGTGGACGGCTCATGTTGAACATTCTGAGCCTCGTCGGATGCAGATGTTGGCGGAGATATCAGATCAGGTATAAGAGTGTTAGGATCGGTACCTGAGACAAGTCATCAGTGTCATACACTGGGACTGTGTCGCTCATGTAGAGTTCTTGCATGTTTTCCATTAACATCACAGCTGCATTAGCCTGCAAGTCCTCCATGTCATCATCAGAATCTGCATTTGCCATGAAGCTATGTTCTTTGTTGGTAAGAGTTCCACCAGCTTCATCCTTAAGAGCCAAGAGTAAAGCCTCTTTGTGATAAGCCCTGCCTCTTGTCCTCGTCTTTGAGCATGCATTAGCGAGATGACCCTTCTCATTCTGATTATAACAACGAAGACCATTAATCCCGATCGATCATTACCTGTTCAACCACTTGAGCCCTTTGTTGTTGTGGAGCACCCATGTTATTCCTTCCCATTAGATTAAACCCTTGACCACCGCCCATCGGCGAATATCACCACGATTCGAACTTCAACACGTCCATTGTTAACAACGGCTGATTCCTTGTGTTTGATGAGGTACGAATGCGATTGTTGGATTTGTTTGAATATCGGCGAAAGCTCTAGCAATCATGACAAACCTTGTTGCAATGCATCAAAAGCTTCGTATCCTCATTAGATTCACCGTAAAGTGCTTGATCATTGTTGTTGTTGTATGGAACCAATTGAGTTTCTTAAGATTGGTGTTGTGACGGATCATATGGTGTAATTGTTGCAGTTGGTTGTGGAGGATTTGTGAAGACAGTTTGTAATGTCGGGAATTGAGGATAACAAGTTTGAGCCCACAAAGCTAATTGTTGATTATCCGGAAGTGAAGGTGAGATAGGGAGTCTACGGATAACCCTTTCTTTGTCAACTTCTTTTTGGTGGGGCTTCAAATAGTCGTACAACAATCCGTATGTAGCATGATGAAGATTCTTTGCTTGACAGATGAAAATGACATACTTTTCCCAATCAGGACCAAGACTACTCAGAACTTAGTGTTGTGACAATTCTTGGCATAATAATGTTATGTTTGTCCAATTCATTGATGATGTCGAAAATCGATGATGATATGACTCTAATGTCTCCCTGGTTCAATCATAAAGTGTTCATATGCTAAGTAGATTTTTGATTCCATGTCTTCTTGATTGAGTTGATGCCTTCCATGAGAAGATGAATATGCTCCACATTGCTTTAGCGATCTTTTGAGCATCAACACTTCAAGTATTGGATTGGGTAATCCCAAAAGGATGTATTACCTTTGCCAGTTCGTCGGCTTCAAAGTGTAGAAGTTGATCGGTAGTAAGTTCATTAAGATTTTCAATGTTGGTGAGATCATCTCTTGGTGGATTAGCAGTTGGATCTCCGGGTACAGTGATAGTAGGCATCTGAAATGGACCTTCCATGATGACCTTCTTCAAGAACTTTCCATGTGGCTTCTTTAGATCACAGAACCTAAAGAACCTTATCACCCATTGATCATAGTTTTCGGGAGTGAGCATTGGAGGTCTATCAAGTGATCCAGCTTCATGTATGGATTGTTGGCTACTTTAAGCTTCACACATCTTTCCAAACCAAGACGGTTCCTTCATAGTATTTCTGGATGGATGTTGATTGTGAATGTTAGTGTAAGGTTGTACTTGAAGACTAGGGGGTGGTTGAATCATTTGTGGTTGAATTGCTCCTTGAGGAAATTTTTGTTGATATTGTTGTTGTTGTTGTTGTTGTTGTTGTTGTAGTTGTTGATAAAATTGTTGTTGTTGATGGAGTTGTTGTTGTTGTTGTTGAGGATACATATGAGGGAAATAGCTAGAGTATGGTGGTTGAGACATCTTGAAAACTTGTGTTGATTATGGATCTTTGTAGTCAAATGAAAATTAGTTGATGAGGTAACCTTATGCGTAGAAAACCAGCTTAGGCAAAGAAATCACCTTATGCGTAAAAACACCAACTTACGCGTAAGAATGGCTTACGCGTATGATTAGCTTACGCGTAGGAATGAAAAACACTTAGCTTAGGCGTAGACTAAAGGCTTAGTAGTAGAATGCTTATGCGTAAGATTAGCTTAGGCGTAAGAGAATGCTTAGGCAGAAGAAATTCTACGCGTAAGTTTTAGCTTAGGCATAAGATTAGAGTTTTTGCCTAAAAATCCTTTACACTTATTCCAGTGTAAGGGATATCCAAAGTCGAAGTGTTTTCAGGCTTATCCAAGCAAGAAAAACACTGAGTAACCAAGAGCACTGAAGATCAAATCTGGAGGATCTTATGCGTAACTTTAGGGTTTTACTATGCGTAGACTTTGCCAAAAAAATAACCAAAGCGATTTTAAGCACAACAATGTTTCTAAACCAGGTTTTATGATGAAAAGCTTTAATATCATCCAAATAACACAAAAGTGTGAAACTTGATGATCAATAACTCTTTTTGACCTTACGCGTAGAAATAACTACGACTTAAACCAAGCTTAAAAACAAAGAAATACACGTAAAGTTTGAAACTTTTTGCCAAAAACTTAAACTTTAACACCTAATAACCTTGAAAGTACAAGAATCTTGGATTTGAAAGTGTAAAAATTTAGTTTTTATGCGTATGAAAGTTTGAGTACCGAACCTTACGCGTATAACCAAAAGCTTCAAAACAAAATTGTTTCACCCAACTATTTGGCGATTGATACCACTGTTAGGTCACCATGTTTGTAACACAAGCATCAATATGAAGAAAAGAGGTAAGAAAGGATCGGATGAACACATACACACTTATGGGTATAGATGAGAGAAAGATTAAGCATATGATAAATGTGAAAGTGAACAACCAACTCTCAAATGGGAGTTTACAAGGTATTTATAGGGAAGGAGCTAGGGCAACACTCAAGCTCCCTTCCTTTACTTATTGGTCTTTTGGATAGGCTCATAGGCTTTCTACATGAGTCTAACCTTGATTACTAACTTAAAAGCCTTAATTAAGCTAACTATTACATATTGATTACAAACACTCGAAATAAGGTTTAGGAGTGATTCCAACAAAAAATCATTTAAAAGTTTTGATTCCTTAGCATTAAATTCTGCTTAAGCACTTTCATATTTTCTTGAAGTTCTTGTTTTTGCTTAGCAGTTTTATTAAGCTTTTCTTGTAAGGAATTTAACTCTTGTTTTAATATTTCTTCCCTAAAATTACTTTTTCTGATAATTATACGCATTTGGGTATCCATCTCCTACTCACGTGAGGTCAGCTCAAATTTAGCACGTTGTTCATAGATGGCAACTTGTTCCTTATAGGCATTAAGTTCATAGGTTATGGAATCATCAGGAGCACATGCAGTGTCTTCATCAAAAACATAGTCATCATTGACTGTAGAAGATGCATTACTTGGTACATATTCACTTCCATCTTGCTTCACATATTGATCATATGGGACAACATTGCTATTACCCATATTTTCAATATCTGATTCAATAATTTTAGTAGATTATACTTTGTCATGCATCTTTTGCACATCAACCTCATCGTATAGTTTTAATACCTCTGAAATGATAGATTCTCTAGAAGGATTGGCCTGTTTTCGTGAAGAAGCCCTTGGAGTGACCATTGGTGAGATACTAGCCATGAAGATGGTCTGGGTAGTTGGTTCATCATCAACATCTGAATCAAATGCATCACAATCGAAACTTGAAATGCGTTGGGATTGTTCGACCCATGCCCCACACTAGTTTGTTCATCCACATCAACATCATAAGTTACGGCGTTTCCACCGAACGAATATCAATTCTTCCTCATTCAATCAGACTCCACATGCCTTGAGCTTGAACCAAAGAACATCTTGTCCCTAAAGTACTACGTATTTTGTAGGCGTTTTGGAAGAGTGCAATTACTTACGATGTGACCTTCTCCACCACAGTTGTAACATTTGATAGGCTTTGCTTGACCCTGAGCCATGTTCCTTCCATGATTCTGATTACCCACATATCCACCAACACCGCCAGCATTACCATATCCAACACCAACATTCCCATATCCAGCACCGGCATACCCTTGCTCATTATGTGGAAGGTATGCATTTTGTCTTCCTTGCACATTTTGCACTACTACTTTTCCGTCTTTAACCGTAGCGTGATTGTGAAGATTGGATGCAGTTCTGAGGTGATTGTTGGTGTGTAGGGTAAAGTTCAAGTTCTGCTTGACCATTAAAGCCAGTTGATTGACAAGTTGTTCCATGAATATGTCTGAATTTGGAGGCTTATACCCTGGATCTGGAATGAGTTTGTGATTACCATTTCCAGTAGGTATGACTTGAGATGCCTTGGTAGTTATACCCACATTAGTGTAGAATGCAGTTGAATCATTTGAAGAGCTAGCATTTCTAGCATTGTTGTTGAACTTTTCAAGGATCCTTCGTTCAAACACAGCATGCTTCTCATTTTGGAGCAAATAAGCATACAATTGCTCATAATTGGTGTTCCTCAAACCTTTATTTAGCTTGACTGCAGTGACAAATTTGTGCCATTCGGGATTCATGTTGTTCACAAACTTTGAATTAAGCTGAATATTTGGCATTGTCATTTTGATATTCCTCATATCATTCACAAGCTTGTGGAATCTTACATGATATTCGAGAACACATTCCCTCGGATTCATCTTAAAGTTCTCAAAGTCATCATACAATCGAGATTCCTGTCTTCTTTAGTCAATTCGGAACCCGAGAGAAGCATCTTAACATTTTCCCATACCGCCTTAGCTTCGGTGTTGTGATTTATCAACTTGTAAATATCCTTAGGTAAACCACAAGTATGATGTTTGAAGCCACTGTAACACCCCAAATCTCGATGCAATGGAAGACTTAATCAAGTTTTCGGCGTTACTATTGGATTGGTATCGCACACAAGTATAGCAAAAAGATAGTCATTTAACATTCAAAACCAATACTAAATTTAGTCATTTAAAACATTTAATCCAAAAGAGTAAATATTAGGCCCAAAACATGGTTTAATCAAATAGGTCCCCAAAGTTTATCAGAGTCAGAAATGATCCTTGAACCCCGCCTTCTTGCCAAGCTTCCACCGATCATGTATTCCAAACATCTTTCAAATACCTGAGAAATCATGCTAAAAGGTCAGCTTACGCTGGTGAGTTCATAGGTTTACGTTCAAAAAAATCATAGTGGACTTGTAAGAGTTGATTTGCTATGCAAGACCTAGATAGATAAATACCGTTTCACACACTGATCCTATCCGGATCTCCAATCATATCCCGCATCCAGAGATTACTTGGGCCCCGCGACTCTAGTCCAGCACTGTCGTGGCAAAATCTAGAACAATTGCCAACCCCGTACTAGGTCGATGTAGAAGTCTATTCTGCTACAAAACATCATCGGTACAACTATCTTCAACCAACTCCTATCTTGCTATCATTTATATCCTTCATCAACAAATCCAAATAATCTCATTTGAATCAAAGCTTTAATCAAAAATGATATATAAAAAGTATACATTGTTTGATCTCAGTCTATCCTTTCGTGTTACTCAAAGTAATAACAAGATCTTAAGGTCTTTAATCACGAAAAGGATGTTAAACCATCATCGATCCGTTTTTGTTGAAGCTATGCCTCACTGGTTCTATATTCGAATGTAAAAGGAAGTTAATAATAATTATGTTACCACTTTCCTTTTGATTCGTGAATGTCTAAGAAAGTTAAGGAAGAAGTGATTCGGTCATGAGTCAAATACAAGATTGAAACCTACCTTGAATCCCTAAATTAGATCTCGATTCCGTACCCTATCAATCTTACCATATCTGTGGCATTAATAACTAGTTCATGCCATCCCTGTGGCGAACTTAGTTCATTGGAGGCGTCTATATTTGATTGTTATGTATGTAAGTTCTGAAAATGGGAGGCATACTTTTGGAGATTGGGGTTGGTGTTTTTTCTGGTAAGTGAGGAAGAGGCGTATTTTTTTGGTGAGATTATTAGGGTTTGGAAGGGATAATTTTTTATGTGAAGCAGTTATGTAAAAGGGGGCGGACTGAAATTAGATTAGGGTTTGTTTGTGAGTTAATTTAGGTTAAGTGTGATATGACGGTTTTATATACTCCACGTGATTAGGGTATTAAGGTTTGTGGGCCGAACTGAATTTCAAGGATGGGCCGTGTTATATTATCACAGATTTGGAATGGATCGTGGGCCTATGATCAGTCATTTGTTGGGCCTTACACGTTTGAAAGATTGTGCTTGGACCAGATATGTATGAGATATGATTAAGGTTGTGAAATGATCTTCAATACTTGCATTTTGCTAAATGAATTTAATGGATTTGTACTTGGAAAGGTTAAGCCGTGAACTTGGGTAATAAAGTTAAGAATTACGTTGTGATAATTTTTAGTTGGGACTTAGATATCCGTCTTTGTGATAAACTGGATACGTAAGTACAGATAATTCTCGAGAAAGATCGGAAATTTTGATAAGGATTTTTTTTTCACAAGGAATATTTGTTCTCGGCTTAAGTTATTGAATGAGTTTGAGATTCCTGACCAATATCATTAAATTGGCATTGAAGTGATGGTTCAAACAGTTTATTTGGACGTTGGACTTGGTTAATTGGATTCACTTTCATAGGCTAGGCATTGATTTGTACAAGTAACCAACTTTGGACCGTTCACATGACTGGGTCAGTTGAGCTTCTCAATATTTGAATTTTGTGAGAATTGTTTTATGATGAGACTTGAGATGTGCGTGGTGTAAATTGATCATGAGAACTGATTAATGAGTTTTTGATGATGAGATTTGGTATGATAATGAGAGTTGTTGTGACATGCAGTTTGCCACTTTGGTTTATGCATTTTCACGGAGAATATTATGTCACGGGTTGAAGTGTTTATTGGAAAATGTTGACTACGGGATGGTTGTACGGTATTTCTTATTTGGAATTGAAGTGAGGTTTTCCGGGCGCGTCTACTTATTTCGTCTTCTTTCTTTCTACCCTTCCGCGAAGATGACTTGTTTGGGCTTTTATAGAGTGTGATAAAGACTTGGCTATTTAGTTGCGTTTGTGATTCTTCTCACTTAACCCACAACGTAGCTATCACTTCGTGTCTCACTCTATTGAGAATGTGTTGGGAATTAAGGTAATCACCGATTCGCCGAAGCACAAACACGATTCTCAAGCTTCAGCTTGAAGAGATTCTGCTGAAGAAGAATTGATGTCGCCAAGTTATACTTCAACAGAAGTAATAAAGCGAGATAGTGTGTTGTCTTTGAAAGTGGGAACCACGTAGGAGAGATAAGCTCGGTTTAGGTAAAAGTCGTCACTGTATGTATAGGTTGGCGCCAGACATGTGAGCTTACTCGG
This sequence comes from Chrysanthemum lavandulifolium, assembly GCA_022545495.1. NCBI lineage: Eukaryota > Viridiplantae > Streptophyta > Magnoliopsida > Asterales > Asteraceae > Chrysanthemum > Chrysanthemum lavandulifolium. Next base: position 90,002,707 of record CM040238.1, read on the forward strand.
AATAAACACGATGATTAACAAAACAATATGATTAGTTGCATGCTTGTCTAGTTGCATGCTTAGTCTAGTGTAGTATTAGGAGCGTAAAATGTCAACGCTCATTAGGGTTTCTTGCCTATATAAGAAACCATATTAGCTTGTAATAGATAAGCTTTTCTCAAGTTTCTCAAGTCTTGTATTCTATACGAAACATAGAGTTTCTATAATCAAAGATCCATAGAGGATCAAAAGTGTTCTTAGTTACTATAACTTGTATTTATTTTCCGCTACAATACCTAGTTGTAGAGATCTTCTATTAGTTTGCTTGTGATTACATAGGCAAAGCTAACGATCTCCGAGTGCTTAAGATCTATCAAGGTCTTTGTTTCTATCAAGTGGTATCAGAGCCTCGGGAAAGTCTCTACGATACTAAGAACCATACTCACCTCCATACATCAAACATTCATTCACCATGCCCGGATCGACATTGAAAATGAAGTCACCAACACAAACAACACCAACACCAACACCACTTCCATGCAACAACTCGGCCTCACAAACAAAGAATGGTAAATTCCTTATTTAAAGAGGGAAGAATATGAACTTTGGACTATGAAGATGGAAAACCTGGATTTCCAATATTGATTGGAATCGTGGGAGGTAGTAAAGAAAGGAAATAGTCTAAAGAAGATGATTCCCGATAGAGATGGAAGTTTATCATGGCTCCACCAAAAGCTTCTTGAAGAAGTGCCGCCATGCGAGAGAGCATAAAGTGAAGACTATTTTGCTTCAAGCCATACACGAAGATCATCTATGTGATTTTCATCATATGGATGATGCTAAAGATATTTGGATGGCTCTCAAAGCAAGGTTTGGTGGAAATGAAGAATCAAAGAGAATGAGGAAGTCCATGCTAAGACAAAGATTTCAGGACTTCAACATATCGAAGAAGAAGGTATCCACAAGGGATACGACGGTTCCATAGGATCTTGAGTCACCGAATCACCGAATGCTAAACCGGACAATGAAGATTGCAACTCAAAGTTCTTGAGGTCCTTGCCACCATCATGGTTGCATGTTAGCATTGCACTCAAGGCTAAAGGAGGCTGGATATGCTCACCTTGATGAGCTATACAATGCACTCGAGAACCCTTGAACCGGATGTCGGGACTCCCTACCGTACATCTTCTTCCAATCATGCGACTTTTGTTGGGACATCTCATTCCACCAAGATGGTACAAGCTCCTAGCTCCAACTATTTCCCATCATCCCTAGTTCCAACTACTTTCCATCATCATCTTCAACTCCCCTTCACCACATAACTCTCGTCCCACTCCACCAAGTTCTCAAGCTAGATCTAGTAGTGTGATGGAGGATGTTCTTCATTCGCTTGTTGTCGACTATGATACTCAAGAAGATCTTGCATATGAAGACTTTGATCGGTGGACCCTCTTGAAATGGAGGAAATGAAGTCGAAAATGCAAGTGGCTTTGTTGTCATGGACATCAAAAGGTTTCAAGAGAAGGTGGAAGGAAGTTTGTTTTCAAAGGAAAGGAACCATTTCGCTTTGATAGGGGAAAGTCGTGCTACTCTTGTCATCGATGGGGCATTTCTAGAGAATGCAAGGACGTAAAGAATGGAGATGGAGCCAAATATCTCCTATCGCAGAACAAGTAGAAGTGGAGCTTCAGCAGCCTCTCTCACCATGGATGAACAGTCAACTGGACCACACATGAACTCGTTAATGAGGAAGCTCGGGATACCGATAAGCTTGGATCGCTTGCAAGGTGCACTTGGATGAAAGGCATGATCGCTTGCCTTAATGGGACTCTCTCGTACACAATTGTATTTTGGTGTAGTCTTAGATACAATGAACTTAAGGAAGAATTTGATGCTATGAAACCTAAGTTTGATGCATGTTATATTGATAATGAAGCTCATAAACTAGCATTAAAAACAAGAGAAAGACAAAAGTATGGTTTCGTAAGAATCAAATTGCTTATGAAGAAAAATAAAGATTTTACAGCTTGATCTAGAAGTTGCAAATAATTACTTAAACTGTCTCGAGAAAACTAAGGATGAAGTCGTGTCTCGAAAACCTAGAGCTTAAGGAAAAACTAGCTAAGGAAATAGCTATGCATAAAGAATGGTTGGTAAATGGAAACAAGTTAGCTAGTCAAATCTATAAACCAAACAACCTACCTCCGGCTTAGGACTAGGCTTTCAAAAGTATGTAGGAGTAGAAGCTAAATATGATGGTCGAATCCACACCAAATAGGTTAGCTAACTTTGTAAAGAAGGTAAATTACATCGCCCCGGACCTATTAGAGGTGAATTTATGCCCATAGACCTATCCATCATTGTTGACTTTGATGGATCACATCACCTATATGGCAAAAAGTCAAAGACTTGCTGCACTCGATGCCTCATCTAATGATTTTGTCTCTTGCTCGACAAAGTGACAATTCATCGGATCAAGGTCTACTTCTATGAAAGTTGTGATTCAAATGAGAAGTCGACCTTCCCAAGCCTCGAACCAACACCCAAGCTCGCACTACGCCTACTTGTGAGCCTTCTAGGGGAAGCCGAGGAATCAACTTCCAAGACAGGTTTCTCCGAAGACTTATCCTTTAAATGTTTGAATAATCATCCGTTAAAACAATTCCTTGAATGTATCTGTTTTAAGTACTTCGCATGTAATCCAACATCTTCCTATTTGAATAAAACTTCTAAGAAGAAGACATGTTTTGTATGCGGCAAGAAATTTCATTTGATTAAGGATTGTGATTTTTATGAACAAAGATTGGGTGCATGTGCTACTCTCCAAAACACAAACCTAATCGGACCAATGTTGCTAGTATTCCACCTTATGTCCCACAAGCGCCTAAACCGACTCTCATTGGAGAAGTTCGGTCACTAGACCTTATGGCCAACCAACGAGCTCATACTTTAAACATGACTATTGGCCTACATATGTTGACTCCACGTATCTTTGGGAAGGGATATGGGAACACCGTGAAGCCCTCAAAGAGTTGTTCTTGGACCAACAAGGGACCAAATTATCAATGGAGGACCAAGAACAATGGTGGATCCTCTAAAACTTCATGCCCTAAACCCGTGATCCACAAGGCAGGTTCAAGTCAGGAATGACTTGAGCCTCCTCTGCATACTAACTGTTTGTATATAATTTTTTGTTGTTTGTAGGATCATCCCCTTAAGCATAAGAATATTGGTATTGTTGATAGTGGTTGTTCCAGAAGCATGTCTGGGAACAGGGATATGATGCACAATTTTGTCCCTATAGAAGGAGGAGGCAATGTGACATTTGGAGGAAGTGATGGGAGTATTACAGGGAAAGGCACCATAAAGACACCTCATCTGGATTTTGAAAATGTGTATTTTGTTAAGGAACTTCAGCATTTCAACTTGTTTTCTGTGTCACAAATCTGTGACACTAAGAACAAAGTTCTCTTCACTGAGAATGAATGTCTTGTGCTGTCTAAAGACTTCAAACTCCCAGAAGAAACTTCAATTCGCTGAAGGTTCCTCGTACTCACAATTTGTACACATTCAACCTTAATGAAGTTCAACGGTGGTGATCTCACTTGTTTAGTGGCTAAAGCATCTCTTGATGAGTCCACTAAATGGCATAGAAGAATGGCGATGTGAATTTCAAGACCATTAACAAACTTTCTAAAATGGGTCTTGTTGAAGGTCTTCCCACCAAAGTTTTCACAAATGATCACAATTGTGTCGCTTGCAACAAAGGAAAACAACACGTAGCTTCTTACAAGGCTATCAATGCTATGAGCATCATTATCGAACCTCTTCACTTGCTTCACATGGATCTGTTTGGTCCAACTCAAGTCAAGCATTGATCATAAGTTCTTCGTTTGGTAATCACCGATGGCTATAGCAGATTTTGTTGGGTTTTTTTCTCGTAACCAAAGATGAAACATCTCAAGTCTTGATTGAATTCATCACTCTTGTTGAAAATCGGTTGAACAAAAGGTTAAGGGCATTAGGTGTGATAATGGGACAGAGTTCAAAATGCTATTCTTATAGAACTCGTGGGTCAAAAGGCATAAAAGGGACTATAGTAATCCAAGAACCCCACAACAAAATGGGGTGGTGAAAGAAAGAATAGAACCTTAATAGAGGTCGCTAGATCCATGCTTGCACTCTAAACCGCCCACTATGTTCGGATCAAGTCATGGCACCGCTCGCTATGTGCTAAACAGGTGTCCATTACTGCACCACAACTCAAAACTCCATATGAACTTCTCTTTGAAAGGTTCCCGCATTCACTACCTAAAACCTTTTGGTTGTCAAGTGACCATTCTCAACACAAGTGATCCGTTGGGAAGGTTTGATGAGAAGGTCGATGATGGGTATATTGTGGGTTATTCACTCATAGTAAGGCCTCTGTGGTGTATAATTTGCAAGCCAAGAAGATAGAGGAGACGTTGAACCCGAGATTTTTGGAAGACAAGCATAATGTTCAAGGATTGGTCATGCATGGTCTTTTGACCTTGACTACTTAATCGACTCTTTGGGTTACACTAGACACTGGCTAATCAAAATGCGTGTTCTCAAGCTTCTCCCACCGACAATGCAGTCCATTAGATGATGACTCGAAAATGAGTTCAAGATGATGAGCAACCCATACTTGTGCCTTCTTTCTCTCCTAACAATATTGCGGTACCACCTCCAAGGATGTTGCCGATTCGTGTGATGAAGATGACTCTCATTATGCCGAGGACCTTGCTAGGCTTCGACTCAAGAATTTGCCGCCACGCTTGAAGCGTAGAAACCGAAAGAAGGAGTAGCTAATGAAGGAGTCACAGAAACAACGTGTCTTCAAGTTGACTCACACACCCTCCATCCCCAATCTCTGAAGGCTATGCTGTTCCTTCTCAAGTATCTTCGGACTTTGGTGAACCCTATACACGCTTTCCAAAACCTTCGATCTTGGAAATCATCAACCCAAAGTTGGCATCTTCACCTCACCCTCTTATGATGTCAATTTGAACCAACCATCACTAATCTTGATTCATCCATTGAAGTCAACCCCATCGCTACTCGGAGGATCAATATTGCTCATCCTCAATCCAATATCATAGGTGATCTTCGCACCGTCGAACTCAAGGGCTATCACAAGTCCTCAATTTGGACAGATTGCCTTTTCTCTTATGTCTCCAACCAACAAAGAGACAATCACACGAGACTTCAAACATTGTCTGCTTGCTTGTTTTCTCTCAAGTGGAACCAACCAAAGGTATCTCAAGCTCTTAATGATTCGAGTTGGCTAGAAGCAATGCAAGAAGAGATGCAACAATTTCACAATCAACAGGTGTGGATCTTGGTTCCACTACCTGATGGCAAATATGCCATTGGGACAAAGTGGGTTCTGAAGAATAAGAGAGATTCTAGAGGTGTTGTGATTAAAAACAAAGCAAGGTTGGTAGCACAAGGCTTCAGACAGGAGGAAGGAATTGACTATGATGAAGTGTTTGCTCCTGTTGCCAGAGTTGAAGCAATTCGCATTTTCTTGGCTTATGCTTCTTATATGGGCTTCATGGTGTATCAAATGGATGTCAAAGGTGCTTTTACGTATGGTGAGATTGAAGAAGAGGTTTATGTCTCTCAACCAAAGGGATTTGAAGACCCGATCACCCGGATCATGTTTACAAAGTTGTTAAAGCTCTATGGCTTACATCGGGCTCCAAGAGCTTGGTATGCCTTGGCTTTCATCATTCCTGTCAAGCATGGCTATAGGAGAGAGCTATTGATAAAACTCTGCTCCTCAAGAAGAATTACTCCGACATCATTCGGTACAAGTGTATGTGGACGACATTATCTTTGGTTCCACAAATGAAGCTTGGTGTGTGGAATTCGAGGAACTTATGAAGGGTGAATTTCAAATGAGTGCTATGGGAGAACTTACTTTCTTTTGGGTCTCCAAGTTCGCAGAAACAAGATGGCATCTTTATCACGTCAAGATAAATATGTGAGGACATTTTGAAGAAATTTGGTATGGAAGGTGTTAGATCGCCACCACACCTTATGAAGCTCCAAAGACTAAAGCAAATAATGAACCGGATCTACCGTGAATGTGCATCCGCACAGTCCATGATTGGTTCATTGATGTATCTGATCGCTTCAAGACCGATATTACGTTTTGTCGTGAGTGTGTGTTCTCGACATCAAGTCACCCACTTGCTTCCCATCTCAATGCCGTAAAGAAGATCTTTAAGTACCTCAAAGGCCAACCTCTTTTAGGCCTTTGGTACCCAAAAGAATCTCCTTTCAAGTTAGAAGCATTATAGTGACAAATGATTATGCCGGTGCAACCGATAGAAGATCCACAACCTGGAGGTCGCCAATTTCTAGGCAAAGGTTGATTTCTTGGCAATGCAAGAAACAAACCATTGTGGCCACCTCAACCATCAAGCAGAGTACGTTGTCGCCGCAAACTGCTGTGGACAAGTCCTTTGGATTCGTAACCAATTCTTTGGACTATGGGTACAACTTTATGAACACTACAATTCATATAGATAATCAAAGTACCATCTCGCATAGTCAAAAATCCAGCTTTTTCACAATGAACGAAACACATTGAAATCGTGCACCACTTTATAAGAGATGCTTATGAAAACATTTAATAAAAGTGGCTAAAATCCATACCGATAATAATGTGCGGCACCTATTAACAAAGGCTTTTGATGGACCAAGGTTTCAACACCTCGTGGTCAATATTGGTATGCTAAACCCTTGACCGCATAGTTTGAGGGGAGGCATAGGCCTCGTGGGAGGCATATGCCTCGGGGAGGATTTGTGCAAACTCGCAGATTTTTGTTTGTTTTATATTTACTCTGCATTTTTGTTTGTCTTTATATTTTAGTTTGTAATCTAACACTAACTTTTAATATTTCTCTAGTTTGTTTGTTTTGTTGTTGTATTTGTTTTAGTGTCATTTTGCGCTTGTATGCATCGCATTTTGCCTGCTTCTTGTCCGGATTGCGCCACATCCCATGATCAAGATCAATTTCATCAAAAGTGGCTCATTGGTACATGGTCGATAGCTGAAAGAGTGTTGCTTGTTTCTTCTGATAACAAATACTGATGCATACAATTTGATTCTACTGAAGAAGAATGTGCTAAGCAGCCTGATGACAAAAGGAAAAATGTCATCACTGAAGATGAGCTTGGTCCTAACCTAGTGACCGAGGAGGAAAGACTAGGTCAAGCTAGTAGATTGGCAGAGTTTGAGAAGTCAAAGGAAGATGCAGCATTGGCTAAACAATTTGAAACAGAAGAATTCTCATCTCTAACTCCTGAGAGAAGAAAAGAACTAGATGAATTGAGGATTCAGATGCCTGCTGCACAATGGGATGTTCTAACTCAGCATGTCATTTCAAGACCTTCTCTAGCTCAAAGTATCCTAGGTGGAGATTTTCTTAGTGACAACTATGTGGAGCGAATGAGGACTCAGGGAAGACAAAGGAAGCAAGAAGCACTTGCACAAAAGAGGCGATCCAAGCTCGAAGGCCAAAACAAACCTCCCACTAAAGATGAAATAAGAAGGGTGGTGAAAACCAATATTCACGATCCAACTCGCCTAACAATGAAACAAGTCAAGGCTTTTCCGATCATGTCCTATATCGCAAATATAACCAAATCATGGAGGAAAGATCATTATCTTTAGCAAAATCTCTCAACCTAAAGAGGACTTGAGAGAATGAAGGCGCCCGAAGCCAAAAGACTCAAGGTCGTTGATGCTACAACCAAAGAATCTTCTCCGGTCATTCTCTATTGAAGCAACCTCTCAAGTTGCCTCTTCTACGCCAAGGGTCAATCTGTGAACCATCTTCCATTCCTCCCGGCACTCAAGCATCGCCTCCCTCTCCCACGAACACCTGTTGTCACAGAGAAGATTCGAAGTTAAGGAAACCGATCTCAGAAACCAAAATGAAAAGGCTATAAGAATATCCCACAGATGAAAGCACTTCGTGCTTCAACCATGTCTCCATCTACCGATTCATGCCCCACTCTGAAGCACAAGATGAAAATGCTCCCCTCAGAGATCTATCACACGGGAGGAGAAAGAAGTCTAAGGCCAAAATTTCTCCTTTGGATCTTGAAGCTAATGACTCATCTTTTATCATAGAAGATCTGCCGATTTTCCGATGGAAACTCGTAAGATGGGATAACTGGACATTGAAGGAAGATGAGATGAATGTTCTTCTTCGTAGGGACTCTACTTCAATGGAGTTCACCTTTCTAAAGGAAATTCTACACTTGATAGATAGAAGCAGACTTACTTTCTCTGTTTACTCAAGTTTCCACCCATTATTGCAACAAAGAACCTCAAGGCTCGGAATGTACCGCCAGAGATTTTCAAATCTTGTTAAACTCCCACATTCCCAACAAAGAAAGCATCTTCCATTTGGGTAAACTCACATCGGTGGAAGCTTATATCTTGGAGATTCTATCCTCTCCCTCGGTGCATGTCCTTGAGACTAAGGGTGGAATCACAGTGTGCATGTTGTCTCGAAAGAAAGTATCCTCTGCCTAAAAGACTTATGGAAAAGATGTTGATTCGTAAATTGGAAATTCCTCCGGATCCTGTGGGAAATGAAAGACAATCGCTTTAACATCGGTCGGATTGATCAAAACTCAACCGCAACAATTGCAATAGGCCTCTTCTTCTTCCAATCGTGACAATTGGTACTCCGCACTACTTTGTTTTGTTCATTTTAATCGCTTTTCTTGTGTTATTTGCCTTATTTGTCAAATTTTTATTAAGTAAACGACCTTCACCAATCCACAAAACATCATTTTAAAAATAGTGATAGCGTTTATTTAATAAAAATTAGGTTTTATATTTTCCTTTTCAACTTATTATTAAGCTTTTCGGTTTTATAAATTGTTCTTAGTTATAAAAAAAAAAAAAAAAAAAAAAAAAAAAAAAACTACTTTTATGTAGAATTTTGTCCGATGGTCTTTAACTCACCCGATCTACCTTTTGTATATCAAAGAGTTGGCTAGTCCAAAGGGTACAGCTTTGGTAAAGACACATCAAATCTGTTGATAGTCGTAATGGTTTGCTCAAAACCATAGGGTTTGCAACCACCCATGCTTAATCACGAGAGTTGTATGGTCATCAATTCACCATGGTCTATTCTGTTTGGAATCCAAGAATTGGCTAGTCCACATGTATATGGCATGTGGTAAAGACAATCGAATCCATATTTGGTTCTCAATTCACCAATCCTAAGAATTGACTAGTCCCGAGCAAACGGCTACGGTGTAAAGACTAGACAAACCGTTTATATGGTTGTCGATTTGCCAATAAATCGATGGTTATCAATGTACCATAGTTTTCGAACTCAAACAGTGGCTACTCCAAGAGTAATGGCTATTGGTAAAGAGACATCAAATCCATTAATTTCGATGATTCACCTCTCACAGGAGTTAACACACCGGAAGTGATGAGAATAGTATTAAACTTATATGTTTTGATGTACACAATGTCATATGTTGCCGCAAAGATCCGGTGTTTCACGTTCGATTCTTGTCGCTCCTCAAGACCTTGTCCATTCATTGCTCAAACAACATTATGGTTCAATCCTCAGGAAGCCATTACAATCCTCAACAACAAGATAGATCTATCAAGGAAACCGAACTTAACCTAGTCAAATTCCGGTTTAGGGAGGATTGTTGGGAATTAAGGTAATCATCGATTCTCGCCAAGCACAAACCATCGATTCTCGCCAAGCTTCGCTTGAAGAGATTCTCGTTGAAGAAGAATTGATGTCGCCAAGTTATACTTCATGAGTAATAAAGCGAGATAGTGTTGTTGTCACGAAAGTGGGAACCACGTAGGAGAGATAAGCTCGGTTTAGGTAAAAGTCGTCACCGTATGTATAGGTTGGCGCCAGACATGTAGAGCTTACTCGTAATAAACACGATGATTAACAAAACAATATGATTAGTTGCATGCTTGTCTAGTTGCATGCTTAGTCTAGTTTAGTATTAGAGCGTAAAATGTCAACGTGTAACACCCCAACCCGACAAGGGTAGAAGTGTCACATTCGGTGTCATATCGTAACATACAACCAAATTTATAAACGAAAGCCTTAAAGAAATGAAGTACCAAGTCATATAGACGAATGACTTATAAGAAAAATACAAAATCCAATATGTCCGAAATAAAATGAAATCTCCAAACGATAGCCCAACAAAATAAATCCAAGTAATAATGTATCTAGGGTTGGTCCACTCAAATAATCCAACTCTCACCCATCAAAGCCCATCTTCGACCTACCATCAAAGCCCATCTTCGACCTACTTCACGCCGCAGAAAAGAAATGCGGCTGAGCTTAAAAAGCCCAGTGAACAGATATAACAAAACGAAAGCTAAATAAAAGCAGAAATACGAAATGAAGCAAAGGAAACGGATAACAAAGTCACAGCGAAAAGAGAACAATGAGTCAATGAGGATCCTGCAGAACACAATTATACAGATATCCAAAAGAACAATATAACAAAGAGAACGAAGCAAAGCAAAGCATCGATGACATATAAACAAGCACATACAAACCATGCATACAAGACTGAAACATAAGCAAGTATAGCAGGCGTAGCATCCACACAACATATATGTCATACAATCAATTCAGGAAATCAGGAGACATACAAGCCAAACAGATGTCTACAGGAAAGCGGAAGCAATTAATTAATAAGTGAGCATGGCAATTCACACAGGTCAAAACCCTTAGTTGAAAACATAACCAGCATCATAACAGCGGAAGTACTAACATCAGTCAACACATGGCAGTCACACATAATAAGTAGAAATACAGTATAAAGATATAATAAATGAATTAAAGACATAGCAAGGCAACTAAATAATTTAACAAGCCAGACGTCACAAGCTGAACCATTTACCCAATTAAACCGTAGCATAAACCGAAATGCAAACATGGCAGGTCAACAACAAGCAGATAAGGATACAACGGATAGTCATAGTCCACGAGATTAACTGAGCGAAGTACACATAATAAACAGACAAAACTATCGACACGCACTAGCATGGTCACCGAGACAAAATCGAGGGTCACACAACGGTGAGATCACATATCATCGATGACAACATGTAACTCGGATAACCGCATATTAATCACATCATAGCAGGATAATCGGTAGTCACATAAAACATGAATAGCATAATCAAATTCAATAAACATATAATAACCCGATACGTGAATGGAACGATAGTCCGAGGTAACAGAATGAGAGTGTGATGATCAAAGCAATGGAATATATATATCTTGGTAGTAGAGTGAATCATATAAGTGGTCTTGGATCAAGATAATCAATACGTAATATGGTGCGTTGGGGAATACTGAAGGTACAATATAGGTATATCAAAAGTGTAAGGGTTGTCGAAATCTATCCCGAGCCAACAAGACAAGACAAGAATATCGGTAGTGGCAATAATGACCCAAGAATCAATAGTAACCATCGTAGTCGGAGGGTGACCTCGGAATACCGGACAATAGGAGGAGACCTCGGTAACGATGGAGTAGCTAGCTCCCGGATCGTGAGGGGTGTATTGCACACACGCACCACATCACCTTAACGGTATATATATCGAAGAATAAAGACAAGATGATCTAGGATGCATCCATCGCCCTGCAGAAATATTAGTGGCCATAACAATAACAAATGAAGCGCATAATCAATACAAGATAGGGACGGTGTGGAGCATCACTCAACCACACTAGAGTCATGCCATTGGTGCATCAATGACACGGACATGGAACCCCATGACTAGTTACTGATTTGGCTCGGGTATAAATTTGAAGGGTCAAACAAAGGTCCACAGTGTAGCAATATATATCAATCATCATAATCGAGGTTCAATATCGATGAGGTCACAATTCGAGAGGTTCATAACAATAGTCTAATATCAAGGGTTCAAGAATGAGGTTCAATATCAAAGGTTAAGTTACGAGGTCAATAACAAAGGTTCAAGAATGAGGGTCAATAGCAATAGTTCAATATCGAGGTTAATAGCAAAGGAAAACATAGCAATAAAATATCATAAGAGTTCAAAGTCAAACAGTTCACACAGAGATCCAATCAAAGGAGCATAGCAAAGTTATAGGAAGCCCTAATAAGAAGGCCCAGAGTAAAGGATAACAATTCAAAACCAATATCGAAAGATGTAAACGAATCATGAGAAGCCCCTACTGAAAAGGGATAGAATATCTGTACCTCAATCGAAGCAAGCAAAATAGGGAAGTAAGGTCACACGATGGATCAATCCCGCCGTCCAGAACCTATGAATTAGATAACGCTTATTAAGATCGGCTTACTCATTTTAGACGGCTTTCCATTTTTAGCAAGTTTCCCATTTTAGTAATCTTTCCATTTTAAGTAACTTTCTATTTTAGGAAACTTTCTATTTTAGGCGTGTTTCTATTTTTAGTAACTTTCGAATTAGTGATTTCCATAATTAGTAACTTTCTAAAAATAGCGAGGTTTCCATATTTAGCGTGTTTCCATATTTAGTAAGTTTAGTACTTTTCTCAAGTTAATTTATGAAAATGAGTATTATAATGCTTTAAGGATCATAAATGACAAGTTACAAAAGTTTAGGGTTTAAAATGTTAATATTGCAAAGTATAGGGTTAAAAGTGTAAATATAGTAAGTTTACCCATTTTACTCATTTAGTCCATTTAGTTAGAATAATAACATATTAATCCATCAAGTTTTACCATTTACAAAACAACCCTTTAATTATATCAAATCGTCATAAAACATTATAAACCCTAGTTTTTAGAGTTAAGATTAACGAATCCGTTTTCAACCATATTAGCTCGATTATAACAAGATTAAAAGACACCTTAAGTAATATAAAGATCAATTGCACCACCCTTCCCAAATCCATTTTGTACGCCTCATTAGATCAAAACACCCTCGTAATCATTCGTTAACAAGTCCATTTATCATATACGAAAACATGTAATCAAAAGATCATTAAACCCTTTAATTAATGAAATATAAATCGACATATGGAAGGTTCAAAATCAGTTTCATAATCATATTATATGTCATATATCATTCGAATACATATAGATCAAGATTCAAGGTTTTATCATTTCATGTGTTCATTATTTCATGTGTTATATATCTTATGATTTTACGTGATCATTTTACAAGTTACAAGCCCTAGTTTTTATGTCATAAGCCACGAATTGAATTGAAGAAACAAGAGGAATAGATTCGAGATGACGAGATGTTACCCTTGAAGCGTGTACGAGACAAGAACAAGAATCAAACCACAAAAACTAAACCAAGCCTCCCTTGGCTTCTATGAAACCCACGGCCAAAATGGAACACCCACGTCCAAGCTTCAAAATCAAACCAAACACGATCACGACACCCACTAGAAGATCACCTATGATTACAAGCCTCCTTGGAACACCTTGGTTGAAAGATTTCGTATGGGATGGTGATGAATTAATTGTTGCCGCCACTTAGAAGAGAGAAAAGAGGCTAGGGTTTCTTGTGTGTATTTTTGAAATGAGATGAAGAGATAAATGAGATTGATTACAAATTGATATGGTGAGTATTTTTAGGGGAATAGGCCGCCATAAAGGCTTAGGAGACCAATTCTCAAACTTCCATTCTTATCATGTTTATCATGTATCTAGTCTTGTTCCAAGTTCAAGTTAATAGTGTACAAGTTATAATGTTTATGAGTTACTTAGACTTTAATTATTCAAGTTCTTTTAATGTATAACATAAGTTAATTATTCTCATAATGTGAAAGTATTATTAATCATATACTTGTTAAATGATGTTAACGTATTTTCCGAGTTGGTGAAATTTTAAGTTGGAGGGCAAAATTGTCATTTTACGCGATTTGAGATTTTAGGGTTTTACAACTCTTCCCCTCTAAAAAGAAAATTTTCGTCCTCGAAAATTGTAGTCGCATAAGTACCTGGAGACGTACCGGTTCAAGGCAGACATAGCAATTCATAGTTTCACACAGACCATAACGATTTCAGTTTCCAAAGCGTACAAAACTTATACGTAACAGATGTCGGTGAGAATCTCGCAAGAGGTACAGAATTCCAAACGAATATGAGGATTGACAAATAACGGATATAAGGCCTAGTCCATTCACGTACCAACCCCAGGCATTTCCCAAGATGTCGTATGATTGCAATAAGTTCAAATTATATGATCTCGGTATTATCACGTTGATCAGGCGTCATAATACTTGCATCACATAACAAGTCCTTATTGTCATCATATTCTGTCTCGGGTCATGACAAACCACGTAACCAAAGTCACAACAAACCAGATAACATACAGATAGCAAGTAATGTACCGAAGCATACCAGATCACATACATACTACATATACTACATCAAACAACTTACCATAACGCCACGAAGAAGGCCACCAACCTGCTCGAAACGGTTCCTCATGACTCATTATTGACGATCCAAAAGAAAAGCTGAGATATTAACAAAATGCCAAACGATAAAACTTCACAATTCAAACCGAGTTCCGAACGAATCAAAGAAAAGTAATACCGATCAGGAATACTTAACAGAACATCAAACCGCCTCAAAACGCATGACAAACGAATCGAGGTTAACACAAGTCGCGCCCAAATCATATGATGTAGATGAACCTTCTCAGCCACCGGTTGAATCTTGTCTCCGTCTTTTGCGTCTTTGGTTGATCCGTCCATCTCCTCCAAAGAACATCCTAATGTCTCCAAAGAAGATGGCAAGATGGCACGGCTTCGCTTCACGAACCTCTCCAAAGACAGGGATCAGAAAGAACGCAAGGTCGGCACCATCAACTTCAACTCCACGAGTAGTCTCCACCTAACGATCAACAACGGATGTACGAAGACCAAATAACAAAATTCGATGCGAAAAGAGAAAGGCCAAAACAATGAAGACAAACGAATATCAAGGTCAAATCTGAACAACAATCAAACGAATCGGAGAAGATCAGAACAGGACGGAAGCCTAATGTCTACCCAATCCTCACAGGTCAATCCTAAGGTCAACAAGACGAAACCTTAGCTCTGATACCATAATTGTAACACCCCAACCCGACAAGGGTAGAAGTGTCACATTCTGGTGTCATATCAGAACATACAACCAAATTTATAAACGAAAGCCTTAAAGAAATGAAGTACCAAGTCATATAGACGAATGACTTATAAGAAAAATACAAAATCCAATATGTCTGAAATAAAATGAAATCTCCAAACGATAGCCCAACAAAATAAATCCAAGTAATAATGTATCTAGGGTTGGTCCACTCAAATAATCCAACTCTCAGCCCATCAAAGCCCATCTTCGACCTAACACCTGCCGCAGGAAAAGAAATGCGGCTGAGCTTAAAAAGCCCAGTGAACAGATATAACAAAACGAAAGCTAAATAAAAGCAGAAATACGAAATGAAGCAAAGGAAACGGATAACAAAGTCACAGCGAAAAGAGAACAATGAGTCAATGAGGATCCTGCAGAACACAATTATCTGAGATATCCAAAAGAACAATATAACAAAGAGAACGAAGCAAAGCAAAGCATCGATGACATATAAACAAGCACATACAAACCATGCATACAAGACTGAAACATAAGCAAGTATAGCAGGCGTAGCATCCACACAACATATATGTCATACAATCAATTCAGGAAATCAGGAGACATACAAGCCAAACAGATGTCTACAGGAAAGCGGAAGCAATTAATTAATAAGTGAGCATGGCAATTCACACAGGTCAAAACCCTTAGTTGAAAACATAACCAGCATCATAACAGCGGAAGTACTAACATCAGTCAACACATGGCAGTCACACATAATAAGTAGAAATACAGTATAAAGATATAATAAATGAATTAAAGACATAGCAAGGCAACTAAATAATTTAACAAGCCAGACGTCACAAGCTGAACCATTTACCCAATTAAACCGTAGCATAAACCGAAATGCAAACATGGCAGGTCAACAACAAGCAGATAAGGATACAACGGATAGTCATAGTCCACGAGATTAACTGAGCGAAGTACACATAATAAACAGACAAAACTATCGATTACGCACTAGCATGGTCACCAGACAAAATCAGAGGGTCACACAACAGTGAGATCACATATCATCAGATGACAACATGTAACTCAGATAACCGCATATTAATCACATCATAGCAGGATAATCAGTAGTCACATAAAACATGAATAGCATAATCAAATTCAATAAACATATAATAACCCGATACGTGAATGGAACGATAGTCTGAGGTAACAGAATGAGAGTGTGACAGATCAAAGCAATGGAATATATATATCTTGGTAGTAGAGTGAATCATATAAGGGTACTGGATCAAGATAATCAATACAGAATATGGTGCGTTGGGGAATACAGAAGGTACAATATAGGTATATCAAAAGTGTAAGGGTTGTCAGAAATCTATCCCGAGCCAACAAGACAAAGACAAGAATATCGGTAGTGGCAATAATGACCCAAGAATCAATAGTAACCATCGTAGTCGGAGGGTGACCTCGGAATACCGCATAATAGGAGGAGACCTCAAGAACGATGGAGTAGCTAGCTCCCTGACCGTGAGGGGTGTATTGCACACACGCACCACATCACCTTAACGGTATATATATCATGAATGAGACAAGATGGATCTAGGATGCATCCATACGCCCGCGAAATATTAGTGGCCATAACAATAACGATGAAGCGCATAATCAATACAGTATAGGGACGGTGTGGAGCATCACTCAACCACACTAGAGTCATGCCATTGGTGCATCAATGACACGGACATGGAACCCCCATGACTAGTTACAGTATTTGGCTCGGGTATAAATTTGAAGGGTCAAACAAAGGTCCACAGTGTAGCAATATATATCAATCATCATAATCAGAGGTTCAATATCAGTAGGTCACAATTCAGAGGTTCATAACAATAGTCTAATATCAAGGGTTCAGTAACAGAGGTTCAATATCAAAGGTTAAGTTACAGAGGTCAATAACAAAGGTTCAGTAACAGAAGGGTCAATAGCAATAGTTCAATATCAGAGGGTTAATAGCAAAGGGAAAACATAGCAATAAAATATCATAAGAGTTCAAAGTCAAACAGTTCACACAGGAGATCCAATCAAAGGGAGCATAGCAAAGTTATAGGAAGCCCTAATAAGAAGGCCCGAGTAAAGGATAACAATTCAAAACCAATATCGAAAGATGTAAACGAATCATGAGAAGCCCCTACCGAAAAGGGATAGAATATCGTACCTCAATCAAGCAAGCAAAATAGGAAGTAAGGTCACACGATGGATCAATCCGCCGCCCGTAACCTATGAATTAGATAACGCTTATTAAGATCGGCTTACTCATTTTAGACGGCTTTCCATTTTAGCAAGTTTCCATTTTAGTAATCTTTCCATTTTAAGTAACTTTCTATTTTAGGAAACTTTCTATTTTAGGCGTGTTTCTATTTTAGTAACTTTCCGAATTAGTGATTTCCATAATTAGTAACTTTCTAAAAATAGCGGTTTCCATATTTAGCGTGTTTCCATATTTAGTAAGTTTAGTACTTTTCTCAAGTTAATTTATGAAAATGAGTATTATAATGCTTTAAGGATCATAAATGACAAGTTACAAAAGTTTAGGGTTTAAAATGTTAATATTGCAAAGTATAGGGTTAAAAGTGTAAATATAGTAAGTTTACCCATTTTACTCATTTAGTCCATTTAGTTAGAATAATAACATATTAATCCATCAAGTTTTACCATTTACAAAACAACCCTTTAATTATATCAAATCGTCATAAAACATTATAAACCCTAGTTTTTAGAGTTAAGATTAACGAATCCGTTTTCAACCATATTAGCTCGATTATAACAAGATTAAAAGACACCTTAAGTAATATAAAGATCAATTGCACCACCCTTCCCAAATCCATTTTGTACGCCTCATTAGATCAAAAACACCCTCGTAATCATTCGTTAACAAGTCCATTTATCATATACGAAAACATGTAATCAAAAGATCATTAAACCCTTTAATTAATGAAATATAAATCGACATATGGAAGGTTCAAAATCAGTTTCATAATCATATTATATGTCATATATCATTCGAATACATATAGATCAAGATTCAAGGTTTTATCATTTCATGTGTTCATTATTTCATGTGTTATATATCTTATGATTTTACGTGATCATTTTACAAGTTACAAGCCCTAGTTTTTATGTCATAAGCCACGAATTGAATTGAAGAAACAAGAGGAATAGATTCGAGATGACGAGATGTTACCCTTGAAGCGTGTACGAGACAAGAACAAGAATCAAACCACAAAAACTAAACCAAGCCTCCCTTGGCTTCTATGAAACCCACGGCCAAAATGGAACACCCACGTCCAAGCTTCAAAATCAAACCAAACACGATCACGACACCCACTAGAAGATCACCTATGATTACAAGCCTCCTTGGAACACCTTGGTTGAAAGATTTCGTATGGGATGGTGATGAATTAATTGTTGCCGCCACTTAGAAGAGAGAAAAGAGGCTAGGGTTTCTTGTGTGTATTTTTGAAATGAGATGAAGAGATAAATGAGATTGATTACAAATTGATATGGTGAGTATTTTTAGGGGGGGAATAGGCCGGCCATAAAGGCTTAGGAGACCAATTCTCAAACTTCCATTCTTATCATGTTTATCATGTATCTAGTCTTGTTCCAAGTTCAAGTTAATAGTGTACAAGTTATAATGTTTATGAGTTACTTAGACTTTAATTATTCAAGTTCTTTTAATGTATAACATAAGTTAATTATTCTCATAATGTGAAAGTATTATTAATCATATACTTGTTAAATGATGTTAACGTATTTTCGAGTTGGTGAAATTTTAAGTTGGAGGGCAAAATTGTCATTTTACGCGATTTGAGATTTTAGGGTTTTACAAAGAGCCTCTTGAATGATAATGGGTTGATTACATGTTTTGCCAAAGAGATGATGAAAAGAGAGATTATGACGTATGAACACATCGGTTCATGCCTCGTACTCTAAAGAAAAGAAATGTATGCGTTTAGGTGCGCATTATCTTATGAAGAGAAATCTTCTTATGACGTATGAACACTTGAGTTCATGCCTCGTTCTCTAATGAAAAGAAAGGTATGCGCTTGATGCGCATTATCTTGGAAGAAGAGAAATCTTCTCATTATGACCATTCTCATCAACATGCTTCATACTTTTTCCATGCGCGATCATCAAGTGAACCGAGCTACCAGCGATTGTTTTCTCATTCCACTTGCTCAATTATAATGAAGATGGCGACATCATATGCGATTTTGCGGGAGAAGTGTGAATAGAACATTTGGATGATTTCATTTATTTAGTCAAGAATGGCATCTCCGTATGCAATTCTTGAGGGGAGAAGAAGTGTGAATTTTTGCATTGTTGATTGATATTTGAGAATACAAATGGTCATACGGCTCTAAACTCATGTAAGAACCGAGCTTCTTCTTATCGGTCATCTTCACATGGGTTTTTTCTCTTCTAAGAGCCGTTGGTTGACATCTTCACTCGGATTGATGAGTTTATCGACAAAGTGCTTCGGTTAATGCTTCACGTATACATCAACATGATGATTCGAACAATCTCTCTGTTCTTGTTTGATGTGATTGG
Organism: Chrysanthemum lavandulifolium; assembly: GCA_022545495.1. Taxonomy (NCBI): domain Eukaryota; kingdom Viridiplantae; phylum Streptophyta; class Magnoliopsida; order Asterales; family Asteraceae; genus Chrysanthemum; species Chrysanthemum lavandulifolium. The sequence goes on from CM040238.1 coordinate 90,022,435, forward strand.
TAGTTTGGTGTTACCATCTTGTGTATTCGTTGCGTCGATTGTCGATTTCCTTGATGAACATCTTTCGTTCTTGTTTGATTGGGAGGATTCTAGTTAAGGGGATTTGCAAGATGTAAGTTAATTGGGATGCTTTTGGTGGGATGCTTTTTGGTGCGAGTTGAAGATGTTAACTATCTATTCCCCAACCGCACAATCTTGAAGAAGGTCGAGTCTATAGTCATTCTACATTTTCGCTACATGTTAGAAGACTAAAGGCGAGTTGCATTTAACGATCTAAAGTTGTTGAAACAAACAAAGACCTTGATAGATCTTGAGCTCGTGGATCGTTATGTATGCCTATGTAATCACAAGCACAATAAAGACAATCTCTACTACTAATGTTTATCGTGAATATAAACACAAGTAACAAATAACTAAGAACTTCTTGATCCTCTATGGATCTTTATATTAACTAAAGCGAGTTTTTCAATCGGTACATAACTCTTTCTAATGTGTTCCTTTTATAGATAAGGAACCCTAAACAATATCGCTAAACCGTTTCCCAAAAGCGTATAATCATAAAACTAAATAAGATATACACAATCACTTCCTAATAAAGCTCATGTATATCCACACTAAATAAACTAAACACGGAATAAACACTTCCATGAAACAAACTAATCACTATTATACTTGATTGAGAATAAGTCTTGGCAGAATCCACTTCACTTGGTGAAACACTTGGCATTAAGTTCGGCATAATCCGGACTTTCACATAATTCCCAACAATCCTCCCTAAGCGGAATTTGACTTGTTAAGTTCGGTTTCTTGATAGATCTTCTGACACCGGAGGATTGTATCGAACAACGACAACAAAGAATCCAAAGAACATCTCTATGATGAAGAAACTACGAAACTCCATATCTTTGCGACAACACATGACAAGAGGTACATCAAAGCAGTTAGTTTCATACTATTCTCATCACATCCGGTGTGTTAACTCTGTGAGAGGTGAATCATTGAAAATAAATGGATTTGATGTCTCTTTACCAATAGCCATCACTCTTGGAGTAGCCATATGTTTAAGTTAAGTAAACTATGGTACTGCGATAACCATCGATTTATTGGCAAACCGGCAACCATATAAGCGGTTTGAAATGTCTTTACTGTGGCCGTTTGCTCGGGACTAGTCAATTCTTAGAATTGGTGAATTGAGAACCAAATATGGAATGCCCTTGCCTTTACCACAAGCCATATACATGTGGGCTAGCCAATTCTTGGATTCCAAATAGGAATAAACCATGGTGAATTGAAAACCATACAACACTCGACAATAAAGCATAGGTGGTTGCATACCCTATGATTTTGAGCAAACCATTACGACTATCAACATTTGATGTGTCTTTACCAAAGTTGTACCCTTTGGACTAGCTAACTCTTTGACATACACAAAGTATATCGGTGAGTCAATAACCAAGAAAAATATACAACAAACACGCAAGAAAAGTTAGATAAAACCAATTTTTTTTTTTTTTTTTTTTTTTTTTTTTTTTAACTAAAGAAAGAAAACAAATATTACAAAATATTACAATCAAGATGAACCTTTATGTGATAGAAGTTGATTCTTAATCAAACCAACACATTGAGTAGCATGAAGGTCATCATTGCCAACCGGATTAGGAGGCACTTCCAACTTGTGTCTCGACAACCTTTCCATAAAAGTATCGGATAAAGGATAAAGCTTATCGATAGCATACACAAAATCATCCCACATGTAGTCGAACTACATGAACACAAAGCGAGGATAAAATCTCCAACTCTCGATCTCCCGTTTATGAGAATTCTTCCAAATAGAATACCCTTTACCATTTGGAGAATCGAGAATCAAACATAACACGAAGATCACCCAACAAATATAAACCGAACCGATTCTTTGAATGAAACTTATAATCTTGAATGACATGTTCATCTGACATCTTCAAATCATGTCTATTCACCAAATGAAGAATATCCTTTAAGAAGTTAAACTCGAAACGGTATTATCCGACCTATAAGCGGTGTTAAGCTTTCCGGTTGTCAATTAACCAAAACCACATGAGTACCTTGGGAAAAGCTTCAATAGATCCAACCTCAATAAATGTAGATTCATCGACCTTAAGATCTAAATTAGTATTCCTTGAAGCATGTTTCTTAGCCAATCTATCGAACTTCTTGTAACCAAACTACGCTTTCCCATATCAACAATGTTATCGGTATCAAGGCGTAGATCGGTTTCTGAATCGAGAGAATCACTTAGCTCCACACTAGACAACATTTCGGAAGAAACCAAAGAAGATTCGTGAAACACCCATATCGAAGTAGGAGTAGCATCGAAGTTGTATCGGAAGGAACAAGCGAAGATACCACAAGGCAAACGATATCAAAATTATCCACAATTTCAAGCTGTTTTACGTCTCTTGGTAGGGTAGGAACATCGGTCATTGAAGAAGAAGTAGAACCGAAGAAGAAAACTTCATAACCATATGATCTTGTCTAATCAAAGCATCATCGAGACAAAGCCATGATTTGCTTCATTGTCATACGAATTATCTGAGCGACATTCTTCACAACTCTTCTCATATAATTCCTCTTACGAGCAATGATCATAGGTTTTCTCTTTTGGCTTTATTTCTTTGATCAATAAGAGCTCTTCTCGTGCGTGATTCTTTCTTCCTTTGATTACCAAGTGCCACCATTTTATCCACAAAATTATCATCATTAAAAGATTCTCCTAAGATAAGTTTTGCAAGATTAGGATCGAAGCACCTTGAGAAATATAACCATCCATTGATCATCGATGATCGTAGGAAAGAATGCATCAAGCTCTAATTTCCTTCGGAGACAAATCGAAGCATCTTGATCTTGAAGAAATTTAGCCACTATCGACTCTTACGCATATTCTCATAATCGGCAAACAATCTAGCACGAGCTTGATTTTGTTCTTGATCACTATTCACGAATTGATAGATCATTAATCACGGGATCTGTCCTTTCTCGGAAGATGTCTCGTGAGAACCAATTTCGTGAGAACCAATGTGAGCTTGAAGAAACAATCAAACCCGCATCGGAGGAAATAGGTTGAGACAATTCCTCAGCGGTGTAGAAAACTTCAGATGAAGCATTCAACTTATACATTCTCCCAGCAATAAAAACCTCTTCATCATCTGCTGAAGGTGAAATATTTGAATGTTCTGGTATAGATGAAGTTTGACCATCAGTAGTAACCTCTTTCACTAGACCATCAGTAGATGCATCCTCCATATTTAGCTCCTTTGAAGTGTCAGCAGATACCTTATCCAAAGATTGTCTTCTTCTTTTGCTAGTATATAGAATAGGTTCCTTGCTAGACTCCTTTCTTCGTGAAGATTTAGCAATAGGAGAAGAAACATCAGATGTAAGTGCCACATCAGCCAATATCTCAAGAGATTCATGAAGATTCTCTTCATCCTCCTTCTCAGAAGAAATCAAACTACTCTTGTTACCTTTCTGACTTAGTAATTCCTCCAAGTGCTCAACTTTAGTCTCCAATTCCACAATCTTATTACCAAGAATAGACTTGGTTTCTGCAAGTTCTTTCTTAAGATCAGTCACCTCACCTGTAAGCTTGTTCATCAGAGCATATAATGAGGTAAGTGTAATAGGATCCTCATCGACATCGGTGATTGCTCGGTTGAAATTGGAACTTGATGGGCATTCGGGAGCAACATTAACACGATCAACATTAGAACCTCCTTCACCAAATGGAGTCCTAACAGGACTTGGTGTAAGCAATCTATCGATATCAACACGAACTTCATCAATTTGATCACGAACTTCATCAATAGTAACTTGGACTTCATCAATAGGAACTTGTATAATTGCGGGACTAGGACATGATCTAGGTGAAGGTATAGATGCCTCGGCAACAATAGAAGGACCCTCATCACCATCTCTTGAAAGATTTTCATCGGTAGGAATGGAAGAAGGTAAAACAACATTAAGCTCATTAGCGGTCTCATTCTCACGAGGTAACATGGCGACTAACAAAGGAAAATGTGTCCCTTCAAATTTAGTCCTCATTGTAGCAAATAACTTAGGAGTCAAAACACTTATGGGATGAAAAGCTTGGGTTTGTGTAGAAACATTCAATATTATCTGTAAGAACCTAGGGTACATCAAAACTTACCCTTTTCCTAGTTATATTTTCTACCATATTATCAAAGATATACTTAGAGAAATTATAAGTCAAACCCTTAGATAAGCAAACAATACCACATCCCATTTGTGTTGGCCGATCCCATCCTCGGACTTATTGCTCATACTTTGTAGCAGCGTATGAACCAAGAACCTCCACATAGGACAAAGCTTATTTTTCAACCACATATCGTCCTCGTGCTTTGATATCCAATCGCTCTAAGTCCTTCAAGTACCATCGTAGAATCGAATGATAAACTCCATTCTCATCATCAAGCGAAGTTGTCTTGATCGGTTCCTCTGTCACCACATATACTTGTCCATCAACACTTGCAACAATCTCGTATCACCTCTCTTTTCTGCTGGCGCCCAAAATTGAGTAATCAAAGTTTCATATATAGCATTTGGAGAATCGTCAATGCATCTAAAATCTTTGATCTTAGTAAGAAAGAAATCATCGGCCTATAAAGCTCATCTCCTCGGCGGATCCAAGAAAAGCAACCTTATTATGATCATGTTTAAATTGAGCGCCATGAGAGATTTTGAAGATTAGGGTTACGATTTTGCACAAAAGGAAGTGTTTTAATGAGAGTAACAATCGAATCTCTTAATATGGGCGAAAATATGCCGTAGAGAATAAATAGAAAGTTCCCAATTTTGGTCAAAGTTGACCAAAGATGGCGTAGTTCTACTTTTACTCGGATTTACTTATAACCGGTGAAAGCGAAAACCATTCTACTGAAGTAGAACAATCGGCGAAACCAATGACTTACTCACGAAGCTTGATAAATATCTTTTCTTGTTTCACCCCACGCATTAATTCTCTTACCACTTGAACCCGGCTATAAAACAATCCCAATGCACATAGACTTCTTCATCAAAATCCCCAAATAATATTTCAAACCCTAATTTCTTCAATCCTTCAAAATTAACCATAATCAACATGAGTACCAAACACGAGATCATAGATCTCACAACAACATCCTCATCATCATCCTCATCATCTAGTGAAGATACCAATCCATGGTTTCACTATTTTCCAAAACCATATCCACTACCAAAAAGTCACCCTTTCTCTCCTCATCGGAAGATGAAAGTGTTGAGAAACCAAGTGTATCTGCTGAAGATTCGATGAATCCTATAATGAGGAACATCTTACTCCCGACCCTCGGCACCTAGGCCTCAGCGAAGGCCACGAGCCAAAATCCACCACTTCCTATGGGAAGAAAGGTGGTGCTTGGTCTTCTGCATCGGTTTTGGTGCATCATCACATATCGTATAAGGGAATGGAAAAAGGAAAATGATGTAAGTTGATGTATGATGGAAAGAGTAGATGATGCACAAAGGAAAATCTTTCCTTCTCATCTCTACCACAATCGACTTGACTTCTTCGTTTTCATCAATCCATCCTCTCCATTTTGATCCTTAGCATCTGTTAGGGTTGGTTATGCTTATCACAAAGGCATAGCCATCATATAGTGCCAAAAGATGTGGCGATCACTATTAGTGTGAAAGATGTCATGCTCATCGTGCTCATCTTAGATGTTGGAGCAGATGATATGTAATAGATTAGGACTATTAGATCATGTAGATGCTTTTGATGTTGCCGGTACTACATGTCATGTAAATGGTATGTTGTTTCTTGAATGAATGAATGATCTATTTGCTTTGTCTTTCTTTTGATTGATTCATATAACTTGATACTTCAACTTGGAGGAAACAAATAACACACTTGACACAATGAATTCGGTGGAAACAAGCTTAAGCTTTCTTGACCATATCTCAACGATCGAGACAACCATTACGCAAAACAAACACGAAACATACACAAACCAACAAAGAAACACACTAAAATTACATTAGCGAGGTTAGAGTTAGTTAAAATCAACCAAATATACAAAATTACATAGCAAAATGCAAAGTTATACACAAATCCTCCCACGAGGCATATGCCTCCCCGAGGCCTATGCCTCCCTTAAACTTTTGCGGTTAAGGGTTAAGCATGCCAATATGGACCACAAGGTGTTGAAACCTTGGTCCTTGAAAAGCCTTTGTTAACAGATCGCCACATTATCATCGGTATGAATTTTGACCACATTTATCAAATTTTTATCATATGCATCTCTTATAAAGTGGTGCTGATTTCAATATGTTTTGTTCATTGTGAAAAGCTGGATTTTTAACAATGCATATGGTACTTTGATTATCAATAAAAATTGTTGTGTTCATGAAATTATACCCATAATCCAACAAGCGATTTTGAATCCAAAGAACACATCACGACAATTAGCGTGACCACATACTACTGCTTGATAGATGAGGTAGCCACAATAGTTTGTTTCTTGCATTGCCAAGAAATCAATCTCTTTCAAGGAATTGGCAACCTCGGTGGTGGACCTCCTATCCAGTTAGCACCGGCATAGTCACTATCACTATAAGCTTCCAACTTAAAGGAGACTCTTTTGGGTACCAAAGACCTAGAAAAGGTTGGCCTTTAAGGTACTTAAAGATCTTCTTATGACATTGAGATGGGAAGTCGGTGGAGTAACTTGATGTCATGAACAAACACTCATGACAAATGTAATATCGGGCTGGAAGCTGTTAAATACATCAAAGACCCAATCATAGACACTGTGCAAATGAACATTCACGGTGGATCGGCTTCATTGTTGGTCTTTGTCTTTGGAGCTTCATAAGGTGTAGTGGCGATCCTTACACCCTCCATACCAAACTTCTTCAAGATGTCCTCACATATTTGTCTGGTGATAAAGATACCATCGGGTTTCTTTGAACTTGAAGACCCAAAAGAAAGTCAACTCTCCCATTGCACTCATCGAAACTCTCCTTCATAAGCTCCTCAAACTCCACGCACCAAGCTTCCTTTGTGGATCCAAATATAATATCATCCACATAGACTTGCACAAGAATAATGTCGGTGGAATTCTTCTTTAGGAAAAGAGTCTTATCTATTGCACCTCTTACGTAACCATGCTTGATGAAATGTAGAGAGCCTAGCATACCGGGCTCGGGTGCTGATGTAGTCCATAGAGAGCTTTGACCACCTTATAAACATGATTTGGATGATCACGGATCTTCAAATCCTTTAGGTTGAGTGACATACACCTCCTCTTCAATTTCACCATACAAGAATGCTCCTTTAACATCCATTTGATAGACCATAAAGCCCATATAGGATGCATAAGCTAAGAAAATCCGTATAGCCTCAACTCTTGCCCTTGGTGCAAACACTTCATCATAATCGATCCCTCCTCTTGTCTATAACCTGTGCAACTAATCGGCTTTGTTCTTAATGACAACACCCGAGCATCTCTCTTATTCTTGAGAATCCATTTTGTCCCAATAGCATACTTACCATCGGTAGTGGTACCAATATCCAAACCTCTTGATTTTGAAATTGTTGCATCTCATCTGCATTGCTTCAAGCCAACTTGAGTCTTCAAGAGCACGAGTAACCTTGGTTGGTTCCACTTGTGAGAGAAAACAAGCAAGCAGACAATGTTGATAGTCGTGTGATTGTCTCTCTGGCGATTTGAGACATAAGAGACAAAAGCCACTGTCCATATTTAGAACTTGCCACGGTACCTCTTGTTCTAACGGTGCATTAGGATCACCAATTATATTAGGCGTGGATGAACATTGTTGATCCTTGTAGTAGTGGTGGTGTTGACATCAATTGAGGAATCAAGATTAGTCATAGTAGGTTCAAAGTCGATTATCATAGGAAGGTGTGTTGAAGATGCACCTTTAGGTTGATGATGACCAAGATCGAAGGTTTTGGAAACCTTGTATAAGGTTCTCAAGGTGCATTGACACTTTAGTAGAAATAGGAGTAGTGTCACCATGTCTTTCGGCCGAATTGGAGAGGTGAGGAGAAAGCAGAACTACCTTGAGTGAATTGAAGTTTCTGAGTGCTTCATTTGATCCTTCTTCAATATTCCTCTCGACATCTAAATTGGTGCATACTCTTGTTTCTTGATCTAGCAAGGTCCTCGGCATAATAGAATTCATCTTCACCCACATCAATTATAACCTTTAGAAGTGTCACCTACAAAATTGTTAGGAGAGAAGGAAGGTACTACAATGGGTTGTTCATCATCGGACCAGCTGTCGAATGAGCATCCAAAGTGTCGCATTAGTATTTGGAGATGCTTGAATCGCATTTTGATTAGCCTTATGTCTAGCATAACCCAAGTAATCAGTCAAGTAGTCAAGATCAAATGACCAAACATGACCACGGCCTTGAACATTAGGCTTGTCTTCAAGATACCTCGATTCAATGTCTCCTCAATTTTCTTTGCGGATACATTGTAAACTCTGTATGCCTTACTATGAGCGAGAATATCCCACAATGTAACCATCATCGACTTTCTCATCAAATTTGCCCAAAGGATCACTTTGGTATTCAAAATTGTCACTTGGCGACCAAGCGGTTTAAGGTAATGAATAACGAGAACTTTCCCAAAAAAGTTCATATGGTGTTTTAAGATGTGGTCTAGTAATGGACACTCTATTGAGTACATAACATCTTTGTACCATGACCTCGGTCAAAACATGGTAGGAAGTTTAGAGTGCGCTAGCATTGATCTTGCGACCTCAATTAAGGTTCTATTTTTCTTTACGCCACCCCATTTTGTTGAGGGGTTCTTGGAGTGCTATAGTCCCTTTTGATTCCCTTTAACTGCGAGTTCGATCGAATGGCATTTTGAACTCGTACCATTATCACACCTAATTCCTTTCACCTTCTTGTTGTTGATTCTCAATAAGGGTAATGAAATCTTTCAATATGTCGGATGTTTCATCTTTGGTCCTTAGAAAGAATACCCAACAAAATTTGCTAAAACCATCGGTGATCACGAGACAAAAATATTTATGATCAATGCTTCTCACTTTAGTTGGACCAAACAGATCCATATGAAGCGGTGAAGAGGTTCGAAATAATGGTTCTTCTTTATGTGAGAACTCCTTTATATGAGGCTCTGTCTTTGCTTTCCTTTGTTGCATGCAACACGGTTATGATCATTGGTGAATACTTTGGCGGGAAGACCTTGAACGAGGCCCGGCTTAGAGGCTGGTTGATGGTCTTGAAATTGACATGGGCCATCCTACATGCCATTTGGTGGACTCATCCACGGATGCTTTAGCCACCAAACATGTTAAGTCACTTTCTTGGTTTGACATTAGTTAAGTTGAATGTATCTGATTGTGACTACGAGGAACCTTGATGAATTGAAGTTTCTTACGGGAGTTTGAAGTCTTTAGGCAACACAAGACATTCATCCTCTGTGAAGAGTACTTTGTTCTTAGTGTCACATATTTGTGAGGCGAAAACAAATTGAAGTGTTGAAGTTCCTTGACATAGTAAACATTCTCAAAATCCGGTGAGGTGTTTTGATGGTCCCTTTTCGATAATTAGTCCATCACTTCCTCCAAAGGTTACATTGCCTCCTCCTTCAATAGGTACAAAGTTATGCATCATGTCCTGTTTCACGACATACTTCTAGAACAACCACTGTCAACAATTCCAACATCTTTATGCTTAAGGGATGATCCTACAACAACAAAAATATACAAAGAATTAGTACACTATGGAGGCTCAAGTCATTCTTGACTTGAACACGCCTTATGGATCATATGAGTTGTGCCATGTAGAAGTATAAGATCCACTATTGTTCTTGGGTTTCCAATGAAACTTAGGTCTCTGTTTATTCCAAGAACAACTCTTGAGGTCTTGATGAGTATCGATACCCTCTCCCATCGGTCATAGGGTTAACATATCTAGGCCAAAACCATTTTAAAATATTCCTTTGGTTGGTTGAACATATGGTTTTCAAATGATCTTCTCAAGGAAAAGAAGTATTATTATTAGCGACTTGTGGAACATAAGGTGGTATATCATTAACATTGGTCCACATTGGTCTAATATTCCTAGAATCACCACACCTACTCATTCTTTGCTCATGATAATCACAATCCTTAATTAAATGAGATTTACTTCCACACACAAAACATTTCTTACGAAGAAGATTTATTCAAACCAAAGAAGTATTCTTACAAGCGAGTATTCAAACCAAAACCATGAAAAGAATTGTTTTAACGGTATTATTATGCAAAGAATTAAAAGCAAGTCTTGAGGCAAGCTGTCTTGGAAGTGCATTCCTTGGCGACAACTCTGTCATGCTTATTGGTAGTCTTGGGTGCGAGGCGGGGTGAAGACTTGGGAAGAAGACTTGGGAAGGTCGGACTTGTCATTTGAATCACACTCTGTAGACCCTTGCTTGGAGGACTTGTCCTTTGTTAACACAAGAGACAAAGTCATTAGTAGAAGTATTAGGGTGCAGCAAGTCTCTTGACTTTTGCCATACGAGATGGTGTGATCCATCAAAGTCATTAAGAGTGGAAAGGTCAATGGGCATATGCTCACCTCTAATTGGTCCACGTACGGCATGTAGGTCACCTTCTTTCACAAAATTAGCTAGGCACTTTGGTGTAGATTTCGTGTGTCATCCCTAGCTTCTAAGCCTACATATTTCTTAAAACCTAAAGCCTTTGTAGAATTGGGAGCTTGATGCTATAAATGAGACTAGCCAACTTATTACCATTCATCATCCGGTCATTATTCCTAGCAATTTCCTCCTTAAGTTTCTCCTTAAGCTCTAGATTTTCGACTCTACATACGCTCTTAACTTCTCGGACCATTTTAATTCATTTGTAGCACATTCGAGATCTCTTTCTAAAACACCTATTTTCTCACCATAAGCTATTTCATTCTTACGTAACCAAACCTTTTGTCTTTCTAGTGTTTTTAAAGCTTGTTTATAAGCTTCTACTTCCACATAGCATTCATTATATTTTGGTTCCATAATATCATAAGCTTGTTTGAGTTCATTATAACGCTCACTACAACCAAACACACAGTTTTGTACACGAGAGATGCCCATCAAGGCAATCGATCATGCCTATCCTCGAAGTACGACTTGCAATCAACCCAACATTATCGGGACCATCATTATCGGACTCCTCATGTTGCTTCCGGTCCACATTGCTATCAAGAGTGACCAATGCGGTTGATCCCTTTGAAGTTCTGCATCCTTACGATCTGGCGATAAGTAGAATATCTTGTCTCATCACCGACTTTCTGTCTTTGCATTCTCTAGAAAAGTGACCTATCATTGGCATGTGAAGCATTTAACCTTCCTTTTATCAAACCTTCTTTGGATCGCGACCTTTGAATCCAAACCTTACGCGACTTTGCGCTCAAAGGTCTTGATATCCATGGAAAGCATGGCCACTTGCCACCTTAGCTTCATCTCTTCAAACTCAAGTGGGTCCACTTGATCAAAATCTTCATAGGCTAGATCCTGCTGAGGATCATAATCGACAAAGAAAGATCCAAGAACATCTTCCATAATACCACTTTGGATCTAGGAAGAGAACTTGATGAAGGAGCGACATTAGATGATGATGGATATGGACTTGGACCATAGCTAGACTTTGGAGTAGAGGCTCCAACAAATGCGATATGATTAGCGATGAAGATGATCGAAAAGGGCTTCTAACATCATGTTCAAGAGCTTTAAGTTTGTTATCTGACTCATCAAAAGTCATCATGTCCAAACCACCTTTAGCTTTTAAAGCTATGCTTACATGTAGCCGGGATGGAGGTAATGACCTCGAAACTTAGAGTTCTGATCATCATTATCCGGCTTTGCACATGGTGATTCAATGACTTAAGATCTTGTGAAACTTATCATAGCCCTTGTGAATTCCTTCCTCTTGAGATCCGAAAGTCTGGCTGTTGTCTTAGCATGGACTTCTTGATCTTCTAGACTCCTCATTCCCACGAACTTCGCCTTAATAGCTAACCATATATCCTTGGCATCTTGCATGAAGTGAAAATCACTCAAGTGATCCTCGGGAATAGCTTGCGAAGAATAGTTCGACCTTTGTTTCTCTCGAGCGCCGACAACTCTTGGCGGTTTTGGGAGGAACATTCATCATATTACCGGCGACATCCGTGGTAGTCCTCTTCAAACTGTTCCCCTTCAAAATTACGCCATAGATTCCAATCAATGTTGGAGATCCGGTTTGCATCTTCATAGCCCAAAGATCATATTCCTCCCTTTTAAGGTAAGGAAACTTAGCATTGCTATTAGAGACTTAGTTGTTGCGGATGGGTGGAGTTTTGGTTGTTGGTGAGTTCGATGTCGACATCCCGAACCGGGCATGATGTTTTGTTATGGTTGTATGGGTGTTTAGAAAAAGCTTGTCCTTAGTATCGTAGAGACTCTCACGAGGCTCGATACCACTTGTTGAAACAAACAAAGACCTTGATAGATCTTGAGCTCGTGGATCGTTATGTATGCCTATGTAATCACAAGCACAATAAAAGACAATCTCTACTACTAATGTTTATCGTGAATATAAACACAAGTAACAAATAACTAAGAACTTCTTGATCCTCTATGGATCTTTATATTAACTAAAGCGAGTTTTTCCAATCGGTACATAACTCTTTCTAATGTGTTCCTTTTATAGATAAGGAACCCTAAACAATATCGCTAAACCGTTTTCCAAGAAGCGTATAATCATAAAACTAAATAAGATATACACAATCACTTCCTAATAAAGCTCATGTATATCACACTAAATAAACTAAACACGGAATAAACACTTCCGAGAAACAAACTAATAACTATTATACTTGATTGAGAATAAGTCTTGGCGAGAATCCACTTCACTTGATAGAAACACTTGCATTAAGTTCGACATAATCCGGACTTTCACATAATTCCCAACACTCGTATCATCATCTTCTTTTACTATATCATCTTCTATCTTTGTATATATTTATCAAAATAAAATACAAAATTATAAAACCCGAAAAGAAAATAGAAAAATATAAAACCAACAAAACCCATAAAAATCGTAAAATTTGAAAATGCCAAAATATGTTTCTCAAGACATGTCTTACGTATCGATAACATCTACGGTCTTAGAAATGTCATTCAATAATGGCACGGGACCATAGATGAAGTTCGACGTGAGTTGTAAATATTCTTTTCTAAACATGTCTTAAACTATGGCTTACGATTATTTCGAGATCGTAACCCGGCTTAAAAAAAATGGCTTGCGATTACTCGATTGTGACCCGCTTAAACAATGGCTTGCTATTATTTCTGATAGCAACCCGTTCTTCAAAGAAAGGAGAGTGCTACGCTAAACCAATTTTCAAAATATTTCGTGCACTTATCCTAAAAACAAAACAAGGAAAGTATGTCGGAAGGATCATTGTTCCTACACAAATGTTTTTCCGTCTAAAATTCTTCGAAAAATATTTGGTGTTTTCAAAAATGGTGGAAAATGAGTTGCTTTAAAACAATCGATTCGTAGTTTTTGTAAATTGAAAACTCAATCAATGACTTGGTAGCTTTTAAACTTTTCATAAAATGAGTCATGGATTGAGGGGGATAATGTTTTTCAATTCTACATCATCTAACGGGCTTTCTTAATTATCCTAATATGCTTAATTAAAAAATGATGTTAACCTATGTTGAAGGACTAGGTGCCTAGGATATGATTGCTAGGATTAGATGATTAGAGTTTGATGAACACATTATTCCCATACATTTAAATGATCCGATTGATATGTTGCATTGATCGTTATTAGTCGATTCTTTGTTTGGGTGATGTCGACCACCATATATATGTATGTGTGTTCACTAACGTATGCGGTATATTGGTATATAAGAATGTTCCCGATCCGGATCCCACAATTGAAGATGATTGGATGCGAAAGGAAGGGTAACTATATCTTGGGTTGACAAATGAAGAAACGGGCTTAATTGGACTTCAAGGAGAGTTGGCATAAATGCAATGTAAGAGGTCTCACCGCATCAACAGATGGTTTTTTCTAAGTGATGGAAGAAGCGAGCTTAATTGGACCTCGGTTGGCATTAAAATGCAACGAAAGAAGTCTCATCGCATTTGCAGACGGTTTTTCTTCCAAGCCCCACAAAGAACAACATAAGCTTCTCAACCACCGAACGTATCTTTATGCACAGGATAATAGTGATGATACCATTTTTCTAAAACTTTGAAAATATTGTTTTGAAAATGGAAGAATATTGTTTTGAAAATAAATCGGATTCAATGTTTTGAAATCAACCGGACTTTATTTTTGTCAAATCTTTAGTGGTTTCATATTAAATATTTTCAAACGATATTTCATCAAAAGGTCCGTTTGTACGAAATTAAGTGGTGATCTAAAGATTTAATGTTATGTCATGGTATAATTTCTTCTTTAGAATCAAGGTCTTTCAAAATGAATTTTTTTCTGTTCTTGTTTGATTGTGAAATTGTTTTGTTTTACTTAAAAGAATCAAGGTCTTTCAAAAAACTATCATACCTGACACTAACAATCTTTAATGTCTTAAAATGGTCCGTATCTGTCATCTTTCAAAATTGAATCTTGCCACGTCTTTCCCCAAAATTTTCTAAATTATATAAATCTTTTGGGATCACTAATCTCAAATGGTTTGAAATCTTTGATCGAGTGAGAGATCGTGATTTAAATCTCAAACTGTTTTAATGGAATTGGTTTTAGTCCTTCAAAGGCACTCCCGCCTCCATGTGCCAAACGATTTCAATATACATAATGCACATGTTGAGGGGGAGCATTTATCCAAAACTAGATGAGTTTTAAATCGTGCACATTTTCTCCCATGTTTTCTAAACCTTATTAAATCACTTGGGATCCAAAATCTCAAAGGGTTTGATATTTTGATCGGGAGAATTTGTGATTTAATTATGAAATTTGATAAAGGTGATCGCTTTGATTTAATTGTGCACGCTCGCTCATATGTGCTAAACGCTTTCAATCTTGAAGCACATATTGAGGGGAGCAAATAAACTATCGAGGTACGAAAGCTTTTAAAGTGATTTAAAAAGTACCTTGATTGAGTTTTCAACTGGTTTCTTAATGGCTCTTGTGATTGTGGATGTGCTTCAAATTAACTTTTGCCTCTATGTGATAAAATGTTTTCAAATATCCTATGCACATATTGAGGGGGAGAATTTACCAAGAAAATCAAATGGCTTTTTTCTAATAAAATTGTGATCAAAGAAAATATTTCAAAGTCCTTTTGCCTCCATGCGCTAAACAATTTCTAAATCATATGCACATGTTGAGGGGGAGGTTTTTCTAAATGATCAAAACTATTAAGGTACAAAATGCTTTGATCTCGTATCACAAGTACCTTGATTGTTTTTCCAAATGATTTTTCAATTGGTTTCAAGGAAGAATGAACTGCACTAAAAGACCGACCATTTTACTTTATGCATGGAGTTATAAGGATGGTTAGGTTAGGTATTTGTTCCCACGATTCGCGTAGCCTGAGGGATCTACCTGAGGACAATCCACTAGATAGTGTAGAGTCCTTAGGTATATTGAAAAAAGGAGAAAAGTGAGATATGGGAAGAGTGCGATCGAGGCAGCTAGTACTAGAATAAACCCGACAAGGTTCTAGTAATGAAGTCTCAGAAGCAATCAAGGGGTTGAAGAATGAAAAGAATTAAATGTGAAAAGGGTGAAAAGAAATAGCCCTCCAAGAATTCAACCTTAGGGCATAAACCGGGTTCAATACATATACTACGGTGTTTACTAAGGTAACACGTGTATTGAAGACAAGACATCATGGACCCGTGATGCACCGCACTAAACTTCCCAAGCTACTCAAGTTCCTCTTAAAAGGCTTGTTTCATTCTCACGGGAACCGACATTATCTATCGACTTTCTCTTAGAGATTGTTGATATTGAAGAAGGAGACCCTCTCCCTAGTCCCAAGACAGAACCAAATATGCACAATTGAGTCTAGAGCCAAGAGATCATCCACAATATCTCATTAGGACACTAAATTGATGAAGACTTGTTGTTTCACACAATGTGAAAAGTAAGTAGATATTGAGGGTCCTACGCATTATCCGTGTGGTATTGCCAGAACATCCGAGTGATATGTAAAGTATTCACAATGAAGATGGAAATCTTCTAGAGCCAACATCAAAAAGCTCTTGGTGGGTGACATGTGAGATCTTCTCGTAAGATCAAACTTGTGACAACCGGATAGAAACGATGGGAGATTCAATCTTGAATCAACCTTGGTCCAGGATTGAATTGACGAATACTTTTGGAAAAACTGCTCGATGTGCAAACCTTGTTTTTCTAGCACGTCGAATGTGTATTCATGTTTTCAAACACAAAAATATCTCGATTGAAAAATACTTTTAGAAAAACCGCTCGATGCGCGATTCTCTTCTTTTCGCTAGCACGTCGATTGTGTACTATTTTCAAATACAAAAGTGTTTTGATTGAAAATTGATCTTTCTCATAAAATCGGTGAATCTCAATTACCGGTTCACTCACTCCGTGTTGTCTTCTTTCGACGCCCGGTTTGAGAACAAATAGAACATTGCGAAACCTGTCAAGGAGATTCTTAGGAATCCCACCGATCACAGGCGGACTTGTATCGATCAAGCGGGAACCGTGGTCCGTGTACCTCAATTCAAAGAAAGTGATCAAAGACACTTTCGTGTGTTTTATTGCTAACTGTTGTTTGCGGTACATTTGGAAGGTTGCGGTGATCGTAATCGAGGAGTCAATCCAAAGCCGCATGCTCACAAGATCCACACTTAATTGAAGAAATCATGATCGGTGCATATCTACATAACCCGGTTTTGATATTTCTATACTATGCTCTTCGCTACGCTACAAATATCATGAACCGAAGAAAGCTTCCGCTACTCGATGGAAAGATGTCATGATTCAAAAGTGCGAGCATGTCGGTCCGAAAGTCACAACTTCACATGATGGCAACACAATAAAGGGTGATCCGAGATTTACCGTGGTCGATGATCTCAATGAAATCTCAAAGATCATCAAATATGTGGATCGCTTAAAGGCTCCACTAAAAGTACAAATCGGTCACGGACTTTGAAGAATCATCGCTATTGCACAAAGATTGTTGAAATGAAGAATTGAAGTCTACGAGCTCAAGAACAAAGACAAAGATAGAATGCTAGGAAGCAAAATGTATTTCATGGGGTGACCTCCCTTAGGGGGAGATTGTTAGGAATTGGAAATTCCATGTTATAGTGTCGGTCACCCCAATTATAGTCTAGCATAAGTTAGCTCGTAGACTTGTCTTTATTTACATTATTTAGTAGCTAACTAGTTATTTTGTAGCGTAGTTTAGTTTAGTGCAACATCGTGGAGGAAGGACGGGTCTTTACCCACTGTATGCCTGATCCACAGTCCGATAGGAGGACGGTATGTTTGTAACTATAAATACCCCTTCCATCCATGGAAGGGGTGGTGCTTTTGAATCTAACATTCCATACTTTTGTATATCAAGTCTCTAGCAAGAAAAACACCCAACTCTCTACTTCTCTCTCTAATGGCTAACATCAATTTTGATCATCCAAGACCACCCGAATCATCAACACAATAATATATCGATCCTACATGAACTACTATAGTATTCGTGACATACCTCGTCATTTGCCATGAGACAAATTTCTTCATCCTCCTCGTCGCTCATTCCCATGTGCCGCCACGAACGCCTTTTGATCATCCCGTTTGGGACACTTACTAATAAAGTGGTTTGGGTCCCCATTTAAAGCAAGTACGATCATCCTTTGGCTTCTCCTCTTTGCTTTTCCGAAAGCCTTTCTTATCGTCATATGGTTGTTTGACGATCTTCCTTTCTTCTAAAGAACTTTTAAAGTCCCTCACCGCCATCACGTACTCTTTCGTCGTCACTACTCGAAGAGGAGTTCTCCTCATCGTCGTAGCCTTTTTGGCTTTAAGCCAAGAGATTTGTGTTTCTTTCACCTTTGAAGCTTTGGAATCTTTAGCAAGGACAAGCTCAGACTTTCGTGTTGCTTATGAGTTCATCGAGGTGAGAATTGTCAAATCTTTGACTCTTGATCGCCGATCACCTTGGATCTCCACTTGATGGAAGTGCCTTAGATATCTCCTAACATGATTACGGCTAGAAAAGATTCATCAAGTGCTTGTAAAGATGTAATAATAGTATTAAAGTTAGCAAATGAATGATCTATAGTTTCCTATCCGATATTGAAAATTGTTCATATTGTTGAACAAATAAATCAATTTTATTATTTTTAACTTGTTGGTTGCCTTGATGAGTTACAACTAAAGAATTCCAAATTTCTTTAGAGGTTTTAAGCATAGAAATTCTTTCAATTCTTTTTCGGTAAAGCATTATATAAAACCATTTTTGCTTCACTATTTTTAGAAAGCTTTTTCTTCATTTCATCGTTTAGTTTATCATGAGGTATGTGAACTAAATTTCCTTTATCATCATTTGAGGTAGCCTCAAAATCACCTTCAACAACAATGTACCAAAGATCAATATCTTTAGACTTCACATATGTTTCGAATCTATTTTTCCAATAAATAAAGCCATTAGTTTCAAGTAGTGGTGGTCGTTGCATAGATTGCCCTTCCTTATAATTTTCAGAACCCATAGTGATCGAAAAGTTTTTAAAATACAATTTTATTTTAAAACTTTTATAAACTTAGCTCTTGATGCCAATTGTAGAAAACTAGAAGGGGGGGTTGAATAGTTTTGCCGATTTTACGTTAGTTTCAAAAACTTTTAGATTCGTTGATATGTGAGATCTTGTGGATGTGGAGAGAGTATAGATCTAATGATAAAGTAAGTAAATAAAGTAAAGCGAAGGAAAGAAAAGACACAACCGATGTATAGTGGTTCGCCACAAGGACACCTTCCTTGCCCTACTCCACCCCCGAGTCACCTACTCGAGAGTTCAAGCACTATGTCAACAAACTCCTTCACTTGGCGGAGAAGCCTTCACAACGTTGTTTACACTTTTCCAGACAAAGCTAGATACCGAGTCCGTAACACGGTGGACCAAACCAACACGACTATTACACAACAAATATGTGAAATATCAAATACAAGATCTTCGCATGTAAATCTTGCGGAGTGACAAATCAATCAAGGACCCCTTGCTTGATGACTTGTAGAATGCTCGTGATCTCGCCTTGTAGAAGGACCTATATGAGGATCACAATAGAAAGAAAGAAGAACAACTCTCTAGATCAAGTGATCTATATGTTAGAAGAGAATGAGAGTGTATGAGATATTTAGTAAGAAGAGGGGTGAGTAAGAATGAAGAAATGGCTCTCTATTTATAGGCAAATTCCTTCACTGTTCCCACGGATCCCTTCCACAAGGGATCCATCTAGTGTAATCAAGGGATCCGTCTAGTGTAATCCTAGGGATCAGTGGAACGCTCCTCTTTGCCCATGGGTTTTTTTGGTTATGGGTCATGGGTTGGTCCATGGGTTATCTTTAGATTCAATGTATCTAAGTATACATTGTATCAAGTCTCTTTGGGTATGGTTTAAGATCCATGGGTTATGGTCCATGGGTTATGATTTTTACCCATCCTAATAAACTATTACAACAAATGCTTAATTACTACATTTTTGTATTTAAATGGCTATATGTAAATGCTTTACAAAACTAACATGTATCCTTTATAATTATACTTAAGATAACATTATATTTGTTATCAACAAAACACAAAGAGATCGCAAAATATTAATAAACGGTTTTACGGTTTATTTGTATTAACAGAAATGTCAAGTGTACCCGAGAGATCTTTGATGAATCTCGTGGCTCTAGACTCAATAGTGCACTTTGGTTTTCCGAGCGGAGACAAGGGAGAGGGTCTCCTCTTCAATACCAAGAATCTCTAAGAGAAACCGATAGTTTACGTAGGTTCCCCGTGAGAATGAAACAAGCTTCGCTGGGAGAAACTTGAGTGGCTAAGAAGGTTTAGTGCATGCGCCACCGGGTCCATGACGACTTTTAATCTTCAATACCGTTGTCACTAAGTGAAAACCAAGAGTATATGAATTGAACCTTGTCCGCCTCTAAGTTGAATAACTGGAGGGCTATTTCTTTTCACCCTTTCTTTGCATTTCTTTTAATTCTTCAACTCCTTTTTCTCCGATTCTCCATTCTCCTTTTTATAATCATACCTAAGGACTTCTAATTCTAACTATTGGTAGTGTCCTTGGGTAGATCCCTCCGCTCTGGCGGATCATAGGACGTTATTCCTAACCTTAATCACCTTATAACTCCATTGCCATAAAACATTTTCATGAAAATCTCTCAAGTGTTTGTGAATGAAAACATGTTTAAACACTTCAAGAGTTTTAGATTTTCGTAAATACTCCCTCCACATGTGCTTAAGAGTTTTGATGTACAAAATCTGCACAAGTGAGGAAAGAGCGCACACTTTTGAATTGATTGACTCAAGATAGACAATTCCTTCATAGACACTATTACGTTGCATAGTTAAAGAGATACATTGTCGCCTTTTGGTGACAACTAGCTCTAATAACTACCTTGAAGATATGGACAACCCCGAGAGGTTGTCTAACCCGTCACGCTCATGTCTATCAAGAGCTTCTCGAATAGGTACAATTTACTTGGATAAGTCTTGGAAGACAAATCTTTTCAATGTAAGACATTTAAGATCCCGTCAATTCATGGGTTGAAGTCTTTTCACACAAGGATTCAATAGCAGTTTCACAACATATTTTTATCACATAAATTTTCTCCCTCAAAATGGCATATAAAATGTTATTTTGATAACGCTTCATAATAAATATCACCATTTTGAGTTTTTGGGAAGATTATCACGAAGAACAATTTTGTGAACAAAGTTTTTAGTAAATACTCCCCTCAACAAGTAATACTAACTTTGAGGTTTTGAAAAATGTAAGGAAGTACTTGTTCTTTGAGCAAAACCTTGAAAATTGAAAGGTTTGATAGGTTTTACTCAAAAGTAAGAAGCTTTCGCTCCTTTTATAAGGATTATGGCATCAAGCATACCATGTGGTCATTTCATTACAAGAACGGGTTGTACATCGTTATGTGTGCACAAGCCATTGTCAATATAAAATCACACATCCAAAATAATATGAAATAGAAGCAGTTTATGGGTACCGTGAAGTCCATCAATCTTTCCAGAATGCGATCGTATGCTGATAGCCGGTGAGAGTAATCTGGGGCACCACCCACAAAGCTCTCCGGTGTTCGAATCGTCCTTCGTACAACCTTTCATCTATCTCGAGTGATGATCCTCTTCACATCCCGCCTATCCTTAGAATTCCATCGCTTTGGAGAACCAATTCCTTCATGTATCTCCTTCAACCTATAGGCTGACCGCCCTCACCATCTTCAATGTGTGATCCCCAAACTTGTGAAGATCTTTACACGCCATCAAGCTATTGCGATGTAGTTCATTGCGGTAAACTACTCCGAATGGTTTCTTGATGAGAGTGTATTGAGAGAGTGGTTGATGTCGTATTTCTAGTCGAGGTCCGTGAAGTTGACACGGTCTCGATATGATTCAACAAAGAAGTTGTAAATCTTCTACACGCTTGGATCACTATGCTTCGATGAAGATGAGTAAGGACTTGATGTATTCACGCTGAATTTCAATGAGAAATGTCTCATTCTTCCCCGTACATTAGCAAGATACGATCTTCAATGTCATTGAGAGACAAGTTCGAAAGTCCGCTTCACGTAATTCATAGTCCCTTTCATCTTGTCTTTGACCACGATAGTCTTGAGAAAGGTGTAATCCCATTTAGACGAAAGGGTGACATGCTTAACAACCACGATCCCTTTATCATCGAACACTTCATGTAGAGACTTTCAACCGGCTCTTGTAGTAGATTCTTTGCTGCTCGCCAATGACGAATCCGTACATTGCATCAATGTCATACCGTTTCACTGTTGAAAACATGGGTAGCCTTTTCTTCGATGGCTATGCGCTGGAGTATATGGTCACGGAACGGAAGTGTAAGTGATGTAGCGATTTATTTGTACCATCGCTACTATGTAGAAGAAATTCCAAATCTTTGTTGAAGAAATAGCGAAATGGAATCCTAGGTTGATCGTGTCACAATTGTTGGTAGAGGTTTAGACCAATGTAGTATGGAGGATTGTCTCTTTGGAAAAGTCGATGTTTGCTTGTGGTTGAGCCAATCAATGTTGTTAGACATGGCTCGTGCTATATTATCAAGGTGATATTCAACTTCAATAGCACTTTCCGAATCTGTCTTTTGAGTAGTTGAAATTCTTCATTCTTGATTCGCTTCAACTCGATTTCGCCATCTTCTTCACATCGAACTTCTCTTGCAGAACTTAGCATGCTCCAACGACGACCTTCTACCATATCTCGATCATCATTGAGCGGGAGTGGCATCAACAAGTTTAGAAAACCATTCAAACTCGATGTCATCTTCGCTCAGCCATGAGACGACATCACCGAGGTGCCTTCTTCTTTCTAGGATTTGATGAGGATGATGGTTTCTTTGTTGTTGAAGCGGGAGAGGCGGGTTGTTGTGGGCTCAAGGACTTCCTCATCGTCACCACCAAAGTACTCAAAGTGATCACCGTTTTCTCCGCCTGGGTGGTAACTCGTAGTCCCGAGGTTTGTCAAGAGAAGAGACGAGTAGAGATCGTTGTTGAAATGAGTCCTTTGGGTGGAGGTTGTATGGAGGATGATTCACCGCTTTTCTTCTGCTTAGGCTCTTTATCTTTATCCTTATCTTCATCATCTCTTGGACGCTTAGGCCTTTCACCTTCTTCTCTCGCATGTCGATTTAAGTTGGTATTCCAAAGAATGCTTCAAACAATTTACCTTCATAAGAAGCAAATGTTGCGATCGCTTTGACATTTGAGATACCACCGAAACCAATTCAAGATTCGAGAATATTATGGATCAATCGATTGATGTTTACTTGCATAGGTGTTGATCTCATAGTTTGCTTGGCCAAATGCAATAGATTCGGATAGAGTTGTTTGGTAAACATCTCCTTGTAACTCCGTGAACGATGTCAAGAAGGAACTTGTGAGTGTAACCTTTGATCATCTCGCTCATTTCCCTCGAGGATCACGCCCATGAACTTCGGATGTACTCCTTGCACCGACATCTTGTCATTCTCGTCATGAAGATACCGAACTCGGTCACGAGAAAATTCAACTTTCAGAAGCATGTCTTTCTTCCCGACCGCTGATGATGCCTTTAACGATCCTTGTCTTTGCCCGAGAAGTCCAAGAGTCTGCTGGCTTTTTACGATTTGGATGTGGATTTGGTTGATCTTTTGGATGGTGGTGGTGAAGAGTGAGAGGATGAATCGATGATGAAGAGTCATGAGGAGGTTGAGGGTCCTTAGAGGTTCGTAAGTTTTCTCCTTGGAATGAGTTGGACCGTTGAGAAGATAATCATCATAGTTTACTTCGCCATCTTGTCCGCTTTTAGCCTTTTCTTCAAGATGAATCATGGCCTCTTCCTCTCGCTTTGGCATGAGTGCACCTCTTCATCGCCTTTTCTTTCTCGACTTTTCCTTTTCTCGTTCTTTAAGATCATAGGTGATGGTCTCCTCCACCGTTGTTGTTGTGGATCGTGGGTGGTGGTACCAATTCCCTTATCGGGTTGATTAACCGCATTAGATCCGTGTAGTTAGTGCACCACTTGACCCTCCAGGCCACGAATTTGTTGTTAATTGAATTGTTCAAGAACGTGTTGGAGTCTCAAATTTTTCACCTTTTTCCCGTAATCTTTGTCAAGTTGCTCTTCATCGGAACTTTCTTCTTCTTCTTGCTCAAGCACCGAGTCTTTCCCTTGTCACCTTTGGGACTTGGAGGTTTTGCTACTTTCTCGCTTCAACGCTTGGAGTTTCGAGTAGAAAACTTCTTCATCCAGACGTTGTTTTCTCGAGTCTTCATCGACTAGCTTTTTTGCGGTTCGACTTGGGAATGGGAATAGAATAGCTTCCTTAGATGGAACTTTCCTTTGAGTGGAGGTTTCTCTTAGGGAACTTTCTTGACTCTCGCTGCTTGCAACACTTCCTCGACCGCCTCTTCCGGTTTTCCTAATAGGTGTACCAAGACTTGTCATCGAGAAAACCAACTTTACCTTCATCAACCGCTACCGTGATACCTTTTGTATGAATAAAGTCTTTTGATTTCATCGAGAGAAGGTGATCCGCAACACATCACCTTGTTTCTTTGTTGTTGATTCCTTAAATCGAATGTTAGAGTAGGTTCATACAACATGTCGTGATTATTGGGGTCATTGAGTCTCTTGGGGATATCGTGGTTATACCCAAGTGCTCTTTGGATCAACAGCTTTGTATATCCGATATAAGGGATCTT
This sequence comes from Chrysanthemum lavandulifolium, assembly GCA_022545495.1. Classification (NCBI taxonomy): domain Eukaryota; kingdom Viridiplantae; phylum Streptophyta; class Magnoliopsida; order Asterales; family Asteraceae; genus Chrysanthemum; species Chrysanthemum lavandulifolium. The sequence continues at coordinate 90,046,932 of CM040238.1, forward strand.
TGAGCCAAGTTTTTGAGGAATGTCATCATGTCGTCCCATATCGAGCTTCAACTTCGATATGCTTCATGTTGACCAAAGCCCAAAAGATTTGCGCTCCATGAGCTTGGGATGCTCATAGCCACCGCCACGACCGGAAACAGATTGGTGATGATGATGTAGAGAGTTCTCCGTGGTTGAGGAATATTCTTAAGATCACATGTGAATGCTTAGTGATTACTCCTAAAGCTTCGCCATAACCAATATCGATCATGAATTGTAGAATGCCTCTTCGCTTGGTGTGGCATTGAGTTCGGTTGGCTCGATGACCGGAATGAGGAGAACAACCCTTAAATCAAGCAGTGTGATGGTGATTTGTTTGTCATTGAGAGTCACCATCACGCTGCTTTTGTCCTTTGATCTTTGCATTGTAGTCCGTAATTGTGAATATAGATCTCTAATCGTAGCGTAATTGGAGAGCATGTTCGATAAGGATGATTCTTCGTAATATCCACATCAATTAAGCAAGAGGACTCGAAAGTGTGAGAGTTTCAAAGTCAACACGAAGATTGTTCTTTCCAATCTTCATCGGATAGCCATTAGGGAAGATATCAAGAACGGTGAGAACATTTGTGCATCCACATTTCGCATTTGAGCGCCCATGTCGTGATCTCGAAAGATATTTAGCCAAAAGAACCAACATATCGAAAGACATTATGTTAGTCAATGATGGTTATATTGTCTAATTATTGAATGTGATATGTCGATGATTGTTACGAGTCCAATGTCACTTGTTTGTCTAATAGTCCAATGACGCCGTGATAAGTTTCGTGAGTTGATTAACTTTAAGTTTTAAAGTCCATGTTTTCACTTATTATTCACAACTTGTTAAACATTTAAGCTTATAGTGACATTATTGGTTTCGTATGCTATGATTTATTTATTTACAAGTTTGCACGCGTAACAATTCATAATTAAGGTTAAAACAAGGCTTAGGCGTAGAAATGGCGCTTATGCGTAAACAGGAGTGATATACGCCTAAACGCAAGCTTATGCGTAGGTTCTCAACTTACGCGTAAGAAATATTACGAGGAAAGAGGGACCTTATGCGTAGAGCTTACGCGAGGCGATATAGAACCTTATGCGTAAGGCTTACTCGTAAGAGTCAACCTTATGCGTAGAGGTCATCGCTTACGATATCCTTCACAGATACGCCGTAGTCCCATATGTAGAACCTCACGCCAGAACGTTACGCTGAAGATTTCTCTTACGATAACATGCTACGCGTAAGGTGATCCTTATGCGAGATGATAAACAACCTTGATTCCGAATTTTCACGCGTAATAAACCCGAAATAAGTGAATCATAGCACCAATGTTAACACATACATTCAATCTTCATCACCAAACATGAACATTCAATCAAACAGGTTATGCGAAGAAACATTTTACGCAGAACCTAAACCCTAAAGTTTAAGAATTACGAGTAAGCAATTTAGCCATGGAAAATGCACCAAAGTTTTTCTGGGATATCTTAGATGCTTAATGAGATGTTTTGTTCAAGTTTTAACATCAAACATGCCATGAATCAGAAATACCCAAACCGTATGAACTTAAACCCTAAATTTTAATACTATCACAATTGATGTTACTGGTGAGTTCTGAGTATGGATATGATCAACTCAACGTGTATACAACATCTTATAACCATCTAATTAACCAGAAGCACTCATACACGTAAATACCCAAATCCACGCATAAACCCTAGTTTTCGTAAAACATTCAATTCGTGTATCCGGGTGCGTTTGATGATGTAAATGGTTTCAAAGTGATTAAGTAAACATTTTGACACTATTATATTAACCATAAACACACAAACTTGATTTGGTGTTCATACGCATATGCGAGAACACTAAATCGCATCAAGGTGAAGATTTAACCGCTGGTTTTTCAAGAAAATCAAAACCTTTGTTTAAAATCTTGTTACAAACACGTAAACACTTACGCTTGATGATCGAAAACACGGATTAGTGGAACGATTTTTACGCTGTAGGATTTGGTTGTTGAGATATTAAATGTGAAGAGTAAATGAGTTAGGTGAAATGTTTTATTTAAAATAACTTTAAGCTTTTGATGCTTTAGTCCCTCCACCTTAACCATTTTCATCCAATGCCCATAACTTCCATTTTGGTTACCAAACGAAGGATATTTGGAAAGAATTTTGACGACACTCCCCCTTGACTTAAGAAATAAAGAAAGTTTTATAAATTTGAGTCCGAGGAGTGTCAGAAAACAAGAAATGTGACCACCATTATTAAAGAAACAACAGAGATAAGATAACATGCAGGTACAAGGTTTTATGAAACTGAAAAATATTTGCTTTCTCCCCCTCAACACTTGATCGGAAAAAATACTGAATTTTGAAAGAATTGAGTGTTGACGGAAGAATTGTACTTGCCATGTTGAAAGAAATATAGATAGAAGAATATTTTTGTTGTTTTATCTGATTTTATAATTTTGTATTTTGTTTTTGAAAAATATTTACAAAAGAGATTTTGGTGTTTGACTGGTTTTTAAGAATGTTTTAAGAGTTCATCCAGCTCCTCTCGAGTCAAACACCGTGATACCAATCCGTGGACCAACTCATTAAACCTAGCAGGAGCTAAGGCTTTGGTGAAGAGATCCGCCAATTGGTATTCAGACCTACAAAGTATAATTCAACAAGACTATTCCACGTGGTCCTTGATGAAATGATATCAAGATCGATGTGCTTTGATTTTGAATGTTGTATTGAGTTGCACGAGATCGCAATAGCACCGATTGTCGCAAGACATCGGATTTTGTCAAACACGTAACCATAGTCTTTGAGTTGTGTTCTCATCCAAATGACTTGAGCACAACATGCCGACATGGCTACATATTCTCGCTCGCTGAGGAGAGCGATGTACAATCCTCGCTTCTTCGATTGCCATGACACCGCTTATCACCAAGAAATTGTAATGCTCTCAAGTACTTTTTCGTGAGTCTAAGCATCCCGCGTGATCGTCTCAAAAGCTATTAGTTCAAAACCGTAATCCTTCTGATACCGATCCCCAAGTTAATGGTTCCTTGATGTATCGGAGATTCTTTAGCCTCGTAGAGGTGGGTTTCAGCTTGGTCTTGATCGATAACGGAGCAAAGATATACAACAAAAACAATATCGTGCCCGCTAGTTGTTAGATACATGAGAGACCCAATAATACTACGGTATTTGGTAGGGTCCACCAATTTCCCATGTAAATCAATATCTAGCTTCTTGGTATGAGCCATTGGTGTGGCATAGGTGTCACGCTTTGCATTCCAAATTTGTTTAACAATTCAAGGGCATATTTGGACCGACTCAAGAAAATACCACGGGTGATTGATGAACTTGCATTCCTAGAAAGAATGTGAGTTCACCCATCATTGACATTTCAAAATGTTTTGTCATTAATTTTGCAAAAGCATTTGAGTATTTTAAATGTGTTGACCCAAAATGATGTCATCCACATAGATTTGAACGATTAAGATGTGAGCCCCGTGATATTGTATGAAAAGTGGGATCGACCGAACCTTTGGTGAATTTATTGGCAATGAGGAAGGATGATAACTTATCGCACCACGCCCGAGGAGCTTGTTTGAGACCATACAGAGCTTTGTTTAGTTTGTAGACATGGTTCGGGAACTCGGATCAACGAATCCTTCGGTTGGTCGACATAAACCGCTTTTTCAGTTGTCCATTCGTAAAAGCGCTTTGACGTCCATCCGAAAGACCGTTATGTTCATATGAGCCGCGAACGCGAGAAAAATTCGAACAACCTCAAGACGAGCAACCGGAGCAAATGATTCTTCAAAGTCAATACCTCTTCTCGTTTATAACCCTTAGCCACTAGACGTGACTTGTTTCTAATTACGCGCCCTTCAAAGATCCAATTTGTTCTTCCAAATCCATTTGAGACCAATGACATAGACCCTCGTTGGTCTTTCAACCGCTCCCATACTTCAAGACGTTTGAATTGGTTGAGTTCTTCTTGCATGGATTCAATCCAGCTTGTCTTTTGTCATTGCATCTTTAATGTTTTTAGGCTCGCTTTAGCATACATGGAGTGCATAAATGCAATGTTCACCATCCGTGTGAAGACGTTGTCTTGTAACGATCGTTGATTTGGGTTGCCAATAATGTTCTCAAGAGGATGGTCTTTTGTCCAACGATGTAGAGGGTTGATGTTGGTATACATTGTGCGATTTTGAGGATTCAAATGGTTTGTTGATGATTCCGCGACATCGTGCAGCGGTTTCATTGGCAAACGGGTTAAAGAACGCATTTGGATCAAAATCGCAGTGGGGTACTTCATTAAGAACATCGAAATGGTTCAAGATTGTTGGAAGCAGCTTTGTTCAACTGTTGTTGTAGAGTCAACAGTGGTGCTTCTTCAACAAGAGTTGTTGTAGCAGTGTATCGTGTATAATAGTATGATCGTTGAGCAATGGAAACAATGGATACACCCGAGCACGCTCATCAATGTCATCACTAAACAATGGAGCAAATAGCGTTTCCATTTGTTGACGAGTAAGTCGGGGCTTAGTTCACCGATGATGGGGTTTGAGGGAAGTTTAAACGGTTGTGACCGGTTCTAAGTCGTTATGCTCGTAAGCCATTTCAGAAGTTCATCAAAATTAGCATGAATCGCTTCCATAACCCGCTTTGTACGACGATTCCGCATCCGAAACCCTTAGAATTTTCACAATATCCTATAAAGACTCCAATGTCACTTTGGCTTTGAGCTTACCAAAGTCATCACGATCATTATTTGGATAGCAAAGGGATCCAAATACATGAAAGTGTTTTAGATTCGGTTTATGGTTGTGGATAAGCTCAAAAGGTGTTTTGTTGTGGCGCTTAGTAATCATTGAACGATTTTGAGTGTAGCATGCGCTGATACAACTTTTGCCCACAAGTAACTGGAAGTTTAGCATTGATTAACATTGTTCTGCAGCTTCCACTAACGCTCGGTTTCGCCTTTCAACAACTCGCTTTGTTCTCGTGTACGTGCAATAGATGTCCGATGCTCAATTCCCACTTTCTCATAAAATTCTCAAGAGTTTGGTTAACAAATTCAGCCTTTGTCTGCTCGACCGGCGGACGGTGTTCCGAGTCGAACTTGAATTTTCGTGAGAAAGGTGATGATCATCTGTGGAGCTTGATCTTTACTTCAAGAAAGTAGACCCAAGTCCATCGTGAGTAGTCATCGACAATTACCAAGATGTAGCGCTTGCCATTAATCGCTTGCATGCGCATCGGGCCACACAAATCCATGTGAAGAAGATGAAGCACATGCTGAGAGTCGGTTCCACCTTTGAGGGAAAATGAGCACGGTGTTTTTCCTTGTTCACAAGTCGAACATAGGTGATCTTTAGAATACCGGAATCGTGGGAGACCTTCAACAAGTTTGTGTCGAGCAAGGTTGGTGATGGTTTGAAAGTTTAGATGTGAGAGACGACGGTGCCATAGCCAAGATTTTGTAGATGTAGCCTTTGAAAGTAGACAGATGGGAGATGAAGCAACCATGTCTTGCATTGAGATTGTGTATAGACTAGAATTGCGAGAGCCAGACATAAGATCGTTTCCTTGTAGATCACGAATGAAACAAGTTTTCTCCCTAAAAGCAACTTCCAAATCTCCATCATGTAATTGACCGATCGAAAAGAGATTGTGACCGAGGCCTTCCACATAATAAACCCCGCTAATTTCAATATTGCCATTGATATAATCTCAGAGCCCATGATAGTCGCAAGTGATCATTCCGAACTGACAAGCCAATGAACTTTGCAATAAAGTTTGATAACAGCTTAAGATTTCTCGTCATGTGTCGGGAACATCCGCTATCAACAATCCAAAGGATGATCTCAGATCACCTGCATTACACATGACGACATGATGGAATAGAGGTAGATGTGGAACCCATGAGTTAGAGGGTTCCAAGCAGCTATAGTAGAAATACACACATCAATGATTTTAGGCATCCATTTAAATCCTAGTGTATTATGTATCCATTTCGCCATCTCCAACTAGTCTTAGCTTTAGTCTTAGTGAATGCACTAGGTGGTACTACATTCTTTGAGGTGATATCGAACTATGGGTACATCAATGCGCTTTTTAGAATCTAAGGAGGCGGTCTACAAGCACGCACTTAGAAGCATTAGTGGCCTAGAGGTATTCCGATTCTTAGGATTCCGTAAACGAGACAAGATAGCTCTAGCAACACATTTGTCATGACAATCGAAAGCATACTTTTACGACAAATAACACAAGAAGCATCGATCGAATATCAAAAGTACTTAAAGGTTTAGCATTCGTTACAACACTTTTTCCATTACATTTGTCGACGCAATATCTAAAGTGGGTGCAACATGAGTCTTATTCAAAATCCTAAGGTGTTCTTCTACTTCAAAGATTCTTTATTGATCTTTTCTTAGGTCGCAACTTCCTATTCTTCCTTGTATTGCTCCTAGGTCGTGAAGTGCGGACGCTGGGAAAAGAGGCAACTATTCCTGTTTCAAGAGATGGAAACACATTAGTATCTTGTGTTTTGTCAAGAGGCATTCGGGTTCACGCTTGCTAAGTGTTACGTGTGCAATTCTCTTAAGGATGCTAGGTGAACTTGTTCATACTTTCCTAACATTTCCTTAACTTAATGATAGTGTGCACCAAATCTTGATTTTCGTAATCTAAGATTTCCAAAGAAAATTCATGACTTCTTTAGTGTGTGCAAGATAATGATCAAGTTCGTTTGATGCTTCATCATGAGTCTGTTTGAGTAAATCAAATATGACACCATATTCTGCTTAACTTTTGAAAGTTCATGTTCATATTTTGAGATTTGACACTTAAAAGACACGCTTTGATCATCCAGCTTGCTCAAGTTTTGATTAAGATTTTTGCATGCAACTTGGCGATTTTGTTTTGAAAACAAGTTGTTGATCGTGAATATCTTTTGACACCAATTAAGACGACATTTTGCATTTGAAAGTTCGCTTAATAATCGCTCATTTTCAACTTTTAAAGACTCGATTTGAAGCACATTATCGTGATTCTCAACAATTTCAACAGTAATCAACAATATCGCAGAGAGATGATCGATGCATATGCAACAGATTGTAATAACACAACATTATGGATATCAAGATGTATAACATCTTCCAAGAGTCGATCAACATCTTTTCTCAACAGTTTCTTTTTACGCTTAGTATTTGAAATCGATGTTCGCTTTTTCTCGAAAACTGCTTTTATGAGACCAAGTTCCTTGTGAAAACCTTTCCCAATATTGTGCACAAGTTTTTAAATTTTGACATGGGGTAAAAGTCATTTCAAGAATATCTCGTTGTTCTCGCGCCATTGGCGATTGAAAATGTTCAACTTTATTTCGTAATGAAATTCAATCTCACGCTCCAAAATTTTGAGGTCGATAAGAAAGTGTCAAAGTATTTTATAACGCGACAACTTTCGGCTTTTGTTTTAACTTCACTAAGTGAAGGTAAAGGACCATTAATTTGTGCACCATTGTGTTTGGGACTAACTTCGTAGATCGGTGTGATAACAAAAGGTTTGTTAGAAGTATCTTGTTGTTTGACAAAAGTGACGGCTTTTGAATAGTTAAATGGTTTGTTATAAACTACATTTTCCATTTTTGACCGACTCTCTTCATCCGCATCTAATTCCTCCATGCGATTATATTCAACAACACTCATAATTGAATCATCAATTCTATGTTCTCGCATCAGAAACTTGTGATTTGGTTTGAATGCTCGCTTGAAAACTTAGGTTTGTAATCGCAAGTATTGGTCCATATCCATTTGGATTAGGTTTAAAAGTAAACTTTGAATGGTTGTGATTGACTCACCATGTTTATAAACAACATTTCAAACTCTTTGATTTTGGTTTGTAAGTCGACAATTTCTTCAAGATAGTTATCTATTCGCTTCGTGGAATGTCGCTTTGTACTCGAGAACTGAATAGTTTTTGACAAGTTAACAACTCACCTTGATTTTTGAGTTTCCAAAGTAAGAGTGTTAAGTTGTTGTTTATGTTCATGTTTCGCTTGTTCTATTTGAGACAACAAAGCATTCTTGGAAATGGCTAGATCACGATCCGCTGCTCTAATGATTTTTCGCTTTGATGAGATTTAGCAAAAGCGACTTCAAAACCTTCTTCACATTTTTCTTGAGTTTTGAAAAATTGATTTGTCGAATTAAGCATTCATTATCCCTAATTAACAATGCATTTTTTCTTTAATTTAGTGCTAATTTCCAACCGAGAGTGTTGGTCTTTAATTAAGGTCGAGCTCAATTTCTATTAGACCGAAGCTCATTTTGTTCAACGTGAGTCTCAACATGATCATTATTTAGATCCTCAAATATAATCACGGAGTCAACTTGATTATCAATATTAACCATAAGGTCATCTTGATCGTCAAATATAACTACGGATCTATTTGATAATCATCGAATGAGATGTGGATTGCTCATGTTGAACACTCGATCCCGGTCGGATGGAGAAATTGGCGAGATATCGATCGTGGATGAGTATATTTTGTTTCGGTACCGAGACAAGCCATCGCTGTCATACACCGGGCCTGTGTCACTCATGTGTAGAGCTTGCATTTGTGCCATCAACATCACCGCCGCATTAGCCCGCAAGTCCTCCATATCATCATCGAATCTGATCCGCCATAAAGCTATGTTCCTTGTTTGTAAGAGTTCCACCGCCTTCATCCTTAAGAGCCAAGAGCAACGCCTCTTTGTGATAAGCACTACCTCTTGTCCTCGGCTTAGGACATGCATTAGCCGATGACCCTTTTCATTGCGCTTATAACAACGAAGACCATTAACCCCATTCTCGAGCATTTCCCTGCTCAACCACTTGAGCTCTCGTTGTTGTGGAGCACCCATGTTATTCCTTCCAATAGCATTAAACCCTTGACCACCTCCCATCCGACGACCATAACCACGGTTTCGAACTTCAACACGCCCATTGTTCACAACAAATTGATTCCTTGTGTTGATGAGGAACGAATGCGATTGTTGGATTTGTTTGTATACCGATCAAGGCTTTAGCAATCATAACAAATCCTTGTTGTAATTCATCAAAAGCAGAGTCCTCATCGCCTTCACCGTAGTGCTTGAGCATTGTTGTTGTTGTATGGAACCAATTGAGTTTGTTGAGGTTGTTGTCGTGATCGATCATATGGTGTGATGGTTGCAGTTGGTCGAGGAGTTGGTTGTCGAATGTTTGAGGAGGAAGATTAGTTTGAGCCCACAAAGCAAGTTGTTGATTATCGTGAATTGACCGTGAAGTCGGGAGTCCACGGATAGTCCTTTCTTTGTCAACTTTTTTGGTGAGGCTTCAAATAGTCGTACAACAATCCGTATGTAGCATGATGAAGGTTCTTAGCTTGACGGAGAAAATGACATACTTCTCCCATTCCGACCAAGACTACTTAGGAACTTAGTGTTGAAAGCAATTGAGGCATGATGATGTTGTGTTTGTCCAAATCATTAATGATGTCCGAAAAGTGATGATGATATGACTCTAATGTCTCTCCCGGTTCAATCATGAAGTGTTCATAAGCCAAGTAGATTTTGGATTCCATGTCTTCCCGATTGAGTGATGTGCCTTCCATTAGAAGATGAATATGTTCCCACATTGCTTTAGCTGCCTTTTGAGCATCAACACTTCAAGGATCGGATTGGGTAGTCCCAAAAGGATGTATTGCATTGCTAGTTCATCGGCTTCAAAGTGTAGAAGTTCATCACCGTGAGGTCGGAGACAGTTGCAATGTTGGTGACAAGATCTCTGGTGGATTGGCATCCGATCTCATGGGTGTGATAACAAGAGGCATTTGAAATGGACCTTCCATAATGACCTTCTTTAAAAACTTTCCATGTGGCTTCTTTAGATCACAAAACATAAAGAACCTTATCACCCATTGATCATAATTTCCGGAGCGAGCATTGAGGTCTATCAAGTGAGCCACTTCATGAATTGATTGTTGGCTACTTAAGGCTTCACACATCTTGCCAAGTTGGATCGATATACTTTAATCAAACTAACTTAACTAGCTTGTTAAGGTTTAATAACCCGGATAAATCCTAAGTTATTAACAAAGAAACACCGAGCAATCTTTATCAAGTACGCGGAATTTACTTAACAAAGCTAAGAAGAATAACTTTATTATAAACTCTAAATCGCTTATTATGCGATACTCTAAACAACTCTAAGATTATCGAACTTCTCTAAAACACTAAATAACTTGTGAATTCAGAACTCTAAAACTCATAGACTCGCACTCTAATGCCAATCTAGGAGTCCTTTATAGGCTCAAGGATATCCTAGTCGGTTTACAATTTGTATCCTTGTACGACAAGTAATCTAAACATAGAAGTTACAATACTTTCCATAAACGAATATAACAGCTTCTTTGTTCTTGCAAGATTTTGACTTCATAGTGCAAGATTTTGACTTTGTCTTTAGCAAGACTTTGACTCTTTGACTCTTTCCAAGATTTTTGTACCTTACAAGATTTTCATATCTTCAAGATTTCATATCTTCAAGACTTTCATATCCCAACAATCCTCCCTAACTTGAATTCTACTTGCTTGACTTCAAGTTCCTTTTGTGAATATATCTTTAACAACTTCATCTTTAAGGATGATTGTTTCTTAGTCTTTGATTGTATCTTTGTAGTGTTTGTGCTTGTCAAAGTATCTCTAGAATTATTCTTTCACAGAAAGATCCAAAGAAGCTCCATCTTTTCAAAGAACACAAAGAACATATGACAATTTGTACATTAATTCGCTTAAAGTTGCATACTATTCTCATCACTTCCGTGTGTGTTAACTCCCGTGAGAGGTGAATCATTGAAAATTTAATGGATTTAGATCTCTTTACCAAAGCCATTATCTCTCGAGTAGCCAAATGTTTTGGTGTGTAAGACCATGGTACATTGATAACCATATGATTTTTAGCAAATCATCGCCTATCAATGATTTGTTTTGTCTTTACCAAAAGTCGCACTCTTCGGACTAGTTAGTTCTTCTATCTAATGGTGAACTAATTACCATATAATGGTTTTTCCACGCCTTTACCACAAGCCATTTTCTTGTGGGCTAGCCAACTCTTCACATTACCGATATGGTGAGTTGATTACCATCCAACTTATTAGCAAGTTGTCAACTAAAACGGATTTGATATATCTTTACCGAGCCGCTTGCTCATGGATTAGCCAATCCTTTTGTAAACCATGGTGGATTGATGACCTATTGTTACCATCTCAAAATCCATTTATTTTACTTAACCTTTGTTTCAAAAATTTGTTACTTAGCAAAAGGTTACATTCAAAAATCACTTAACGGTTTAAAAGTCGCAAGCAAGATTTTGATTAAAGTATCGTTTGATCAAGAAGATTTTGAATATAGTATCGATTTATCAAAATAATTTATTCAAATAAGTTTCATACCGCTTTTCATCATCTTCAAGAATGGTAGTCCAGCTTGATAAACAAGTTGATAACCATGCAAGCGCTTCATTATCCTCTTCTACTTCCATTCCATGCTCTAGCATTCTTCTCATGATCTCAACCGTGAGAGGGTATCTTCTTTCTCGCAAACATGTGTATCATTGTTCCATTTTCCACTCTAAAACATGAACCCGCACTCTTCAAAGAATCTCCAACAAACAATTTCCCAATTTTCTTGATTCTTCCAAATATCATCAAGTTTCTTCTTCGCTTCCCATGCGCTATGAGATCACCATGTAAAACTAAACCAATCCCTTCTAATGGATTATGTTCAAAGTAAGCTTTCACCACATGATATAAATAGAATAGATCTACTCTATCTATAATGTGCAAGAAGTCCCATAGCCTATTGAAAACTTTGAAGCTTTCATCTTCTTTATGAAAAATCATATAATCTCCATCTTTGGATTTCACAACTTCAAAAGCACTAACTGTGATCCGCTCATCTTCATGTCAAGATCTTCTTTGAATAATCAAAATCTACCACCGAGATAATTCCTTAATTCATCACTAGTCTCGCATCTTAATTCAACTTTTTCTTTCTTTGAAAACCGAACATCCAGAACTTCAATTTTCCTTTTCTTTTCAAACTCTTCTTTCTCTCTCGCTTCACCCAAGTAGCTTCTTCTCTAAAGTCTTTGATGTCTCGCAACATTCTTCTTATAAGCTTCCCTAGCAAAGATCATACAATCTTTTCATCTCAAAATAATTAAACTTCGCAATCCTTTATACCCTTGACTTTTAAGATAAGCCATCATAGCATTTTGCCTTTAGCTTTATTAAGTCTTCTTGGCATAAATCTAACAGAACAGTGATCAGAATGGTTCACTAGCTTCAAAGATCTAATTCATCTTGTAACTTTTAGTCGCTTTCTACTCTTAGCTTCTTGAGCTTCCCGAGCTTTTCTATCTTTAGCATTTAACTCTTCTTGAAGCTTTCTAGTCGCAGCTTCATTCCTAGCAACTTCAATTGCTCTAAGTTTCGCTAAAGTTAACTTTTTCTTCTTAGTTTCAACCGTAACACCCTTTCCTTTATCCTTAGGATCAATTGCAGTTGAGAAGTTCTTTGTTGTTCTTCTTCTTGTACTTCTCGAATAGTAACTCCACCTCTTGGTTGTGATAAATCTCCAAAATTGTAGCAATGAACTCATCATCACTTGCGTAATGAATAGGTTTTAGAATAGCCTCCTCTCTTCTTGTATAACCTGTAGAAGGACCACTTCTTCTTCAAAATCTAATACTCTTGAGTTATTACCTCTTGTCCGAAAGTACTTTGAAAACCAAGATTTTGTTGTTCAAGACTTGATCATCATCGCAGATTTTGAACTTGAACTTGCTCCTCAAGATCTTGAATGATCTTTTCTTCGACTTTTAGAACTTTCGTGTTCATTTTCTTTAACCGCATCTTCTTTCAAATTCGCTCTTCTAAATTCCTCCCCAAATTGATGTAAGATGGTTTAGAAACCCTGTTTGACTTTTGAAGTCTTCTTAAATTTCCTTTTGTGCTTTTTTCTTTCTTAACCCATAAGTTATAACGCTTAATAAAAGGTGCAACAAAATTTTTCAACCTTTATACTTAAGCATCAATTTCTTAACTGCTTAGCCTCGAGCCTAGTAAGTCTTTGTCAACTTGATTATCTCCCTTGTCAAAGCATAATTATCCAATGTTAAACCTTCACGAGGTATAGTATATGGATCATCTCCTTGAATTGGTGAATGTTCCTCCGTTGAGAAACAGAACAGATTGTGGTGGAGATATAGAAGGTGAACTGCAAATCTTCTTGAACTTCAATACTTGGAGAAACAAGATCATGAGTTGCAAGACTCCTTGAGATGCAAGACCTTCCGAAAATGCAAGACTTTGAGAACCAAGATTGCAGTAGCAAGATTTGCAGATGCAAGACCTTCACTTCTTCATCATCTTCAACATCGCTCTAATAACTTGAACAACTTCCATCATGGAAGTAGTTAAAGGAGTATCCGGACCTCTCGAATAAATCACTCCTTCTTGCCATAAAAGTAAAAATCTTTGATTGTTGGACAATAACAGCAATAAGTCCAGAGGCTTAGGTACATCAACAAGTTGTTTGTTCGTAAAAACTTGTACAAACCGGGATACATTAACCATTTTGATCCATGATTGATGAGAAAGCATGCCATCAAGAATCGCCTTGAAAAATTAAAACACGATCTCAGAGCTAATCCCACCATAGCAGATGCTATATTTGACCCAAACGCTCCCAAGAAGTACTTTTAGCACTAATACAATGTAACAATACATGTATTAAAAACTTCCATTGAGGACAAAAGAGTTGTTTCCTGAATGTTTGTTCTGTTAAAGAACCTTCATAACCAAGATGTCCAAAAGTTTCCCAAATCAACTCCTTGGCAAAACGAATAGCACCATCATCATCATTAAACAACAAATCTTCTCTAATAGATGCTTCAAGAATCTTCACAGCTTCTTCCAACAATCGTAGCCCTAATATAAAATTCTTCATTCTCCATATTATCCTTGCGAAGCCCAAAATTCTTGAATCCAAGGTTCAATAATATCCGCTCCACTAAAAGAGCATAACCGATCACACCCAAGAAGATAATCAATAATATCATGAAACGCCTCATTATCTTCGGCCTTGTCTAAATTGGCCACCATATTGTGCTTTGAAACAAGAGGTCGATTCGCCATTAGTGATGTAAGCATGTAAAAGATAATCGAATAAGAATGAGAGAAATATGGAAACGATGCTAAGGTATGAATATAAGAGGAAAATCGAAAGTAGTTATTTATAGGTGAGATTTGAAAATCACCGCCCAAAATAAAATTACCGTTAGCATTAATTACCCTCAATATAACCGTTGGAACAAGATTTTAATAAGACAAACAAGATTTTCCACGATGCAAGATTTTCCAAGCAAGATTTTTCAAGAAGAAAAACAAGATTTTTCCAAATTCTTTCAGATAAACTAAGTATACACAAATATCCTCCCTCAAACAATGCATAGGACTATACTAACACCTTATAGTCCTCCCTTAAATGTAGCTCAAGAGTTAATCATGCCAATACTCACCACCAAGTGATTGAATCTTGAAACATCAAAGCCTTTGGTGAGTAAGTCACCACATTGTCATCTGTGTGAACCTTAACAACATTAATGAGCCTGTGCTCATAGCAATCTCTGATAAAGTGATGCCTAATCTGAATGTGCTTGGTCTTGGAATGATAAACAAGATTCTTCACAATACAAATGGTACTCTCATTATCAATATTGATAGGAGTATTCTTAAAATTGAACCCATAGTCCAAGAGTTGATTCTGCATCCACAAAACTTGTCCACAACAGCTTGCAGCAGCCCACATATTCACCTTCAAGAGATGATGTTGTCGCAATTGTCGCTTCTTGCATTGCCGTGAGACTAACCTTCTTCCAAGATATTGGCATCCACCGCTTGTTGATCTTCTATCATAATTATCACCGCATAATCACTATCCGAAAAAGCTTCTAAGTGAAAAGGTGACTTTTGGATACCACAACCCCAACTTTGGTTGTTGTTTTAAATAATGTAAGATTCTCTTTATCGCATTCATGTGAGAGATCTTTGGTGAGACTTGATATCTTGCACATAAACAAACCGCAAACATGATATCGTGCCTTGATGCAAGAAGATACATAAGAGAGCCAATCATTGATCTCAGATAACTCGACTTCAACAGTCGTCCATCTTCATCTTTGCCCAATGAATTGATAGATTTAATAGGTGTAGTAATGCCTTCATATCATCAAAATTAAACTTCTTAAGTATGTCAAGAACATACTTGTCTTGACCGATAAAAATTCCTTCCTTTGACCGCTTAACTCAAGTCCCAAAAGAAAGTTAACTCTCCCATTGAACTCATTTGAAATTCCTTTCGCATCACCGCTCAAACTCCTTAACCATGGACTGCTTGGTAGCCCCAAAGATGATATCATCAACATAGACTTGAACTAACATGATATCCTTCTTGTCTCTCTTGATAAACAAAGTCTTGTCTATAGCTCCCTCCCGTATCCATGTTGCAATAAGAATGTAGAGAGCCTCTCATACCAAGCTCTAGGTGCTCGATGAAGGCCATAAAGAGCCTTAACCACCTTGTAGACTTTGTTTGGGTGTTTAGGATCTTCAAAACCCGGAGGTTGTTTCACATACACCTCTTCTCGTAATAGTGCCATAGAGAAAGGCACTCTTGACATCCATTTGGTAAACCCGAAACCCATGTATGAAGCAAAAGCAAGAAATATTCTAATAGCCTCAATCCTTGCTACAGAGCAAATACTTCATCATAATCTACACCTTCTTCTTGTCTCGTAGCCTTGAGCTACTAACCTTGCCTTGTTTTTGATAACATTGCCTCTTTCATCTCTTTTCACTCAAGACCCATCTCGTTCCAATAACTCTTCCCATCCGAAGATCACATAAACCCAAACTTTGAAGTTTAAATTGAAGAAGTTCTTCCCGCATAGCTTCAACCCGCCTTTCTTTAGTCAAAGCTTGAGCAATGTTCTTGGGTTCCTCTTGAGAGATAAAACAAGTAAATAGGGTGTTTGATGGTCCTTATGATTCAGCCTATTCTGTTTGTAGACAAAGCTAAGTAAAGCATTATGAGGTTTAGAAAACTCTTAGCGTGTGTCTAGTCATCACCCGTAAGTAGAAGGACCAATGATTTGATCAAGAGGATGATTCTTATGAATCCTTAAGATTGAGACCGTGGAACTCCATATGTATCATCCAAGTTAGTTAAATCAACATCTTCATTTGAATCGAGAAAATACCTTCATCTCGCAAACTCATCATCGCTTCCTCTAAGTCGTGCATTGTAGGATCATGCAAATCATCTAAAGCATCATTAATCGTGCAAAGAAGATTTTGTTCGAAGCATCGCAAAAGCACGTGAGAGTACTGCAGACTTGTTCTTCTTCTTTGCCTCTTCATAAGCTCTCCTTTGTTCATCGCTGTAAGAATGTGCTAATACATCTTGAAGAAGCATCCGATTAAGTTCCTCTTGAATAGATTGATCCTCACAGATAATGAGGATTGTGGTGCAACAAGATTTTGTTTTGGAGTATCAAGATTTTGCTTGGGAACATCAAGATTTTGTTTTGGACTAACAGGATCTTCATCGTGAACAAGATCCGGTCTAATATGAACTCCATGAACAACATATTGTAAATCTCTACATTATGCATAGGTTGATTTTCTTCTAATGTGTACATAATTCATTGAAGGAGTTAAAACCTCAAGATCAAACATCCAATCAGTCCTTTACCTTTCTCATTGTCTTGATCTTCTAAAACTCAACATGAAGACAATCTTGAATCTTCTTAGTAACTCGTTGTACACTCTAAAGCCTTTATCGTTAGTGCAATAACCCAATAAGTATCCTTCTTCGACTTGCCATCAAACTTCCCTGCATTATCAATGGTGTTTAAAATAGTGAGAGGACATCCAAAAGGCTTCATAAAACGAATGTTGGGTTTATTGCCCATCAACAATTCATAGGGTGTCTTCATCTCGTGGTTTGGTGACGAGACTCATATACATAGCATGCAAGATTTACAGCCTTCCGCCTGTAATTGAATAGGTAGATGGGAATCGCTAGCATTGTCCTTGCCGCTCAATCAAAGTCCTATTCTTCCTCTCTCGCAACACCATTTTGCCGTGGTGTTCTAGCAATACTAAACTCCTCTTTATGCCTTTATTTGCACAAAAGTCATCCATAAGCTTGTTCTTGAACTCGCCCATTATCACATCTAATACCTCTAACCTTGAGTCTCAATTGATTTTCAAGAGCTATTATGAGAGTCGAATAGCATCAAAAGTATCATCCTTAAAACCCAAAAGAAAACCCAATCGAATCTATCGCAATCATCTCAGAATAACCAAACAAGATTTTTCTTATTTAAACTTGCCACAGAGACAGTCCAAATAAATCCATATGTAACACCCAATGGTTCTCTAATAGTTCTCTCCTCAAGCTTCTTGCAGAAGCTTTGTGTTGTTTACCCTTCTTGCATGCCAAGCATGATTGATCATTCTTGTAAGTCTTTGAAGGTAAACCTCTAACTAGATTGCCTTTGACCGCTTTGTTGATATTCTTGAAATTAACATGGCCCAATCTTCTATGCCATTGATGTGCTCTTCAGATGTTGCTTTAGCCACCAAACATGTGGCTCTTCCATAAGAATGTAGACTCTTCATGTCTAAACTATACACATCATTTGTCCTTGGTACTCTAAGTACTACCATGTCATCATCAATGTGTTTAAAATCGAGGAAAGGATGAGACATTCGTGTCGTTGAATAACACATGATGCTTTTATCACAAATTTGAGAGACCGATAGCAAGTTGAATTTAAGCTCCTTCACATATCTAACATTCTCAAAGTCGATAAGCCCCGCTTTGATAGTTCCTTTTCCAAGAATCTTTCCTCCATTGGGATCATTCCCAAATGCAACTCTTCCTCCACTAATATTTCTAAAATCGACAGATCTCTTTGTCTCTCGTCATACTTCCAGAGCAACCACTATCCACAATTAGATGATCTTTAAGCTCCTCTTCCGGGTTGCCCGCACACAAAGAAAAGAGTTAGTGATTTTAGGAACCCAAGCCACATCGACTTGGTTCCCTTGTGGAGTTACAAACTCAAATTCTTTGAGTATGTAATTCCCACTATCTTTCAAATGATGATCCGTAATTATCTTTTGATCTTTAGCATGTGGATTTTCAAAACTTTTCGGTTTTTCAACATAAATTTCTTTTACAAGATTATTAGCTTTTTCTTGTGTCACAAAACATCGATTCACTTTTGTTGAAAGTACTGTGTCCTTAGCAAGACCTTCTCTCTTAACCCATTCTCGTTTAACACGTGGTTCTCGTGATCTAGATCCCCTATGTGAATTGTAATACCTTCTAGGTTGATAGTGAGATCTCCTAGGATTCCTATTCCAAATAGTGTGATCAAGACTTTGTTTTAATGAGCAAGACTTTGGAAAGTACCGCGAGATATCAAGGTTTTGAAAAGGTCTTCTCCGATGCGGGTATCTATGATCCGTGTGAAGTTTCGTGATTAATCCTATTTGAATTATTCCAAACCGGTTTGTGCTCTCTAGGTGTGGTTGATCCTATTCGTTTTTGAAATTTGCTAAGGTATTCTCGAGTGATGTTCACAATCCTTGATTAAATGATTAGGACTAAAACACACAAAACACGCTTTTGACCCATATGTCCAAAGTGATTTCTTCTATGTCTATGCCCAAAATTATTTTGCCTTCTTGGTGAATGATTAAACCTGCTTTGACCAAAGTTATCCCAAAAAGGTTTAGCAAGACTGCTTTGAAAAGGTTTTGCGTAGGTATCGATTGTGGAGCAAGACTTTGATTTGAAGGTACCGCTTGATTTTGAACATTATTTTCAACAACTTCTTTGGGTTTTTCGACCTAGATTGAGCAACAAGCTTCTTCCTAAACTCTAGACTATCTACTCCAAATCGAGAAACATCAGCCTTATGGGTTGATGACTAATGGGATGAGGGACAAGATTATATCCCTTGTCTTTCTTATACTCGTGAGGTGGTTCACTTATTGAGCCCTCATTACTAGATGTATCTACATAGTTAATGAGTTCATCATCACTAGTGGTTATGTCCTCAAAATCACCTACATCCCGATCACTAGGTTGGTTTTCTTCTATGTTATCAAAGTTCATACCAAAACCTAATCCAGCTTCTAATGTATGCTCTTCTTTGTTTTTCAACATAAGTAACATGGGATGCACTGATTCATTCCAGCAAAGAAACTTTTCTAATGATCATCTCTCTCCTTAGTTAATTTCTCAATTTCAAAGAATTTTACGCTTTAGTTTCCATTCACTAAGTTTTAACCGGTAATCCCGTTGTTCATACTTTTCACCCAAGCCATTTCATTATTTTCATGTGTTATTATTTTAGCTTCCATAGACTCTAAAGTAATTTGATAACCACCACTTCGATCTAGCCTTAACACAATTATCTCTTTCAATCACATAATCATAAGTAATTTATGATAAAAATCATAACAGTTTGAGCATACCTCGTAGATAGGAGACCGAGTTGGTGAAGTAGCCACCATTGCAAGAAGAACAGATCATCTTCACTTTCTTTGCTCCAATCAAATCCTCCAAAGCCATCATCGATTCCAAAGCAAAGATGTTCAGTTCTTCATCAAAAACAATGCTCCAAATCCAATGCTTCCACCGTTTCTTCAACTACATCTTCCATCGCTACCATACAAGAAGTCACCGGTTCATCATCAAACTCTTCACCCACCAACTCGATAACTTCTCTTGAGCAACCAAAGCCTTTGTTTCAAGAATTGGAATTTCTTTGAGCTCAAGTTTTGGCTTCTCGATGTCCTGCTTGCTTGATACTTAGCAAACTGCACTCCCTTGCAAAGTGACCGCCTTTTGACAATTGAAGCATTCAATTTGGGATTTGTCAAAAGTTATTCCTTGTTTTGGTTTGAAATCAATGCTTTTGCCTGCCTTCTTCATGTACTTTTGATCCTTGCAAGTGATCATAGCAACTTGCCACCGATATCAATTTCTTCAAGTGCATCTTCTTCAACTGTGCTAGATCTTCTTCATAAGTGACATGTAAACCGCTTGTTGTGCAAAGAAGGAGCACACAACTTCATCCGAGTGCAAAGTGGTAGATGGTGGGGCTCACGAACATATGAAGGGGTTGTAAACAGCAAGATTTTGAGAAACAAGATTGAGGAGAAGCAAGATTTTGATGAAGTAACGCCTTCTTTTCGATGATAGAAAAGCAACACTTGTGAGACTTGGAATTTGTTTGACCACTCATCTCATGCTCATACACCTTCGCTGATGATAGAGATCATCAAAGTCCATGACATCCAAACCTTGTTGTCCTCTCGATCATTGTAGCAATCACATGCCATGTAGATGGCAAACTCCTTAGAAACTTCAAATTAGCATCCTCAATCGACACTTCGCTTTGTATAACTCCAACATGTTGAGGAGATTTTGAAACCTATCATATGCAAAGATCAAGACTCTCTTTCACCCACCGTGAAAGTTTCAAACTGCTGTTTCAAAGAAATTTATGTGCATCTTCTTGAGGCTTCATTCCTCCAACTGGTCTTCGAGAGCAGCCCAGAGTCGCTTAGCATCTTTAGCATCATGAAATTTGAGAAGATGACCATCCGAATGGCGATAAGAGAATGTTTAGTGCCTTTTCTTGATTCCTTAGGGTTGTTGCCGGTAAGACCGCTTTTGGTGCTATTGGTTGTCCAGAATATTAATGGGATCTCGAACTACTTCATTCCCATTCACAATTACATTCCATAGAGCATGGTCTCAGAATGGCAATATAACGCCTCATCTTCATGCACCGTAGATCATATTCTCCTTCTTGATTATTGGAATTCGAGTGAGGTGATTGAGGGTGGTGGAAAACTTCAATGACATCTTGAATATTGTAGAAGTAGGGTTTCTTCCTAGTCGAGTTTCCACACAAGCTCGATACCACTTGTTGGATCGATATACTTTAATCAAACTAACTTTAACTAGCTTGTTAAGGTTTAATAACCTCGGATAAATCCTAAGTTATTAACAAAGAAACACCGAGCAATCTTTATCAAGCACGCGGAATTTACTTAACAAAGCTAAGAAGAATAACTTTATTATAAACTCTAAATCGCTTATTATGCGATACTCTAAACAACTCTAAGATTATCGAACTTCTCTAAAACACTAAATAACTTGTGAATTCAGAACTCTAAAACTCATAGACTCGCACTCTAATGCCAATCTAGGAGTCCTTTATAGGCTCAAGGATATCCTAGTCGGTTTACAATTTGTATCCTTGTACGACAAGTAATCTAAACATAGAATTACAATACTTTCCATAAACGAATATAACAGCTTCTTTGTTCTTGCAAGATTTTGACTTCATAGTGCAAGATTGTTGATTTGACTTTGTCTTTAGCAAGACATTTGACTCTTTGACTTTTTCCAAGATTTTGATGAAGTATCCTTCAAGATTTACCACTTATATCTTCAAGATTTCAAAGGTGTAGAAAATACGTTTTAAGCGTGACCAAGTTCGAACCTCGCTTACGCAGTAATACCAAAAAAACTTCAAAAACAAAATATGTTTACCCAACTATTTGCCGAATGATACCACTGTTAGGTCACCATATTAGTAACACAAGTATCAATATAAGAAATATATAAGAGAAGAGATCGGTTGAACAACACACACAAATACTATGCGTAGGAATATAGAGAAAGGTTATGCGTATGCAAGTGAAAGAGAATGGATTGAACAACCAACCCTCAAGTGAGGGTTATTACAAGGTATTTATAGGAGAGGGAGCTAGGGCAACACTCCTAGTCCCTTCTTTTCCTTATTGGACTTGGGCCAAGGCTTATGGGCCTTCTACATAAGTCTTAGCTTAATAACAAACATAAAGGCCTAGTTAAGCTAACTATTACATATAAATTACTAACACTTGAATTCTAGTTTAGGAGTGATTCCAACACATCCAGATATCCTCTTGATGAGTTCAACTCTGAAAACAATTCCTCATGTCAATATCAAGCAGATGCTGACATCTCTTACTACATCATTCCTCACAACCTCGCTCAACCAACCATCAGTGAATTCATTGATACTCCATCAGTCCCTATTGGAATAGGACATACTGAACCTAATGTTCAGGAACCTGAAGTTCATATATCCTAATCTGAACAACCAATTATCTCATCTAATGAACCTCATGACTCTGTTGCACCAGCTCCTGAACCTATTTCTCAATCCCCAGTGACCTCATCAAGCTCATATCTGAAACCACAAAATAAGTAGACAAGATCTCAGGACATTGAGCTTGTGAATATCATTGGAGAGCCCACTGAAGGCATGCTCACTAAGAGCATGGTCGCTAAGTTATCGCCAGACTTGCCTAATGGGTTTCGTATGCGAGACTTTCTCCGAAGTTGAGCCCAAAAGTGTCTCTGAGGCTCTGAAACATCCAAGTTGGGTTCAGTCTATGCAAGAAGAACTTCATCAGTTTGAAAGAAACAAAGTCATGAAACTATTCAAATGTCCTTAAGATGACACAGTCATTAGAATGAAGCGGGTTTTCAGAAATAAAACTGATGAAAACGGCACTGTCATTGAAAACAAGGCCAGACTTGTAGCTAAAGGATACAATCAAGAAGAAGGCATTGACTATGATGAGACATTTGATCCTGTTGCTAGAATGGAAGCCATCAGGATCTTCCTTGCATATGCAACATACATGAACTTCAAAGTCTACCAAATGGACGTCAAAAGTGCCTTCCTGAAGGGTAACCTTAAGGAAGATGTGTATGTTCAGCAACCCTCAGGCTTTGAAAGTAGTGAGCACCCTGACAGCCTTCCTGATCCAAAACAAGTTTGTCAGAGGAAAGATAGACAACACCTTGTTTATCTATAGGACAAAACAAGATGTAATACTAGTTCAAGTTGTTGGGAATTAAGGTAAACTACTGATTCTGCCGAAGCATCTGCCGAAGAAGAATGGATTCTGCTGAAGTCCAACTTCAGCAGAAGTGTTAAAACAGATATCGTGTTGTCACGAAGTGTGAATCCAATGAGAGAGATAAGCTCAAGATAGAGTAAAAGTCACGCAGATGTATAGGTTGGCGCCGTATTAAGTAGAGCTTACTCAGAATAAACAATATGATTAACAAAACAATATGATTAGTTGCATGCTTGTCTAGATGCATGCTTAGTCTATATTAGTATTAGGAGCGTAAATTGTCAACGCTCGTTAGGGTTTCTTGCCTATATAAGAAACCATAATAGTTTGTAATAGATAGAGGTTTTTCTTAAGTCTTTCAAGTCTTGTAAACTATCCGAAACATAGAGTTTCTATAATCAAAAGATCCATAGAGGATCAAAGAGTTCTTAGTTAATATAACTTGTATTTACTTTCCGCTTCAAAATACGAGTTGTAGAGATCTTCCATTAGTTTGCTTGTGATTACATCGGCAACACTAACGATCTCCGAGTGCTTAAGATCTATCAAGGTCTTTGGTTTTCAACAAGTGGTATCAGAGCCTCGGGAAAGTCTCTACGATACTAAGAACCATTCTCACCCCCATACAATCAAACATTCATTCACCATGCCCGATCCGATAATGAAAATGAAGTCACCAACACAAACAACACCAACACCACTTCCATGCAACAAATTACCTCACAAACAAAGAATGGTAAATTCCTTATTTAAAGAGGGAAGAGTATGAACTTTGGACTATGAAGATGGAAAACTGGATTTCAATATTGATTGGAATCGTGGGAGGTAGTAAAGAAAGGAAACGATCTAAAGAAAATGATTCCCGATGTGGATGGAAGTTTATCATGGCTCCACCAAAAAACAAGAAGTGTTGGCTAGGCGAGAGAACATAAAGTAAAACTATTTCGCTTCAAGCCATACCAAGATCATCTATGTGATTTTCACCATATGGATGATGCTAAAGACATATGGATGGCTCTCAAAGCAAGGTTCGTGGAAATGAAGAATCAAAGAGAATGAGGAAGTCCATGCTAAGACAACAGTTTGGGACTTCAATATATCGGAAGAAGAAGGTATCCATGAGGATACGACAGTTCCATAGGATCTTGAGTCACCGAATCACCGAATGTTAAACCGGATAATGAAGATTGCAACTCAAAGTTCTTGCGGTCCTTGCCGCCATCATGGTTGCATGTTAGTATAGCACTCAAGGCTAAAGGAGGGTTGGACATGCTCACTTTTGATGAGTCGCATAATGTACTCGTAACTCTTGAACCGTATGTCGTGACTCCCTACCGTACATCTTCTTCTAACCATGCAGCTTTTGTTGGGACATCTCACTCCAACATGATGGTACAAGCTCCTAGCTCCAACTATTTTCCATCATCTCCTAGTTCCAACTACTTTCCAAAGATCCCGCCTCCCACTCCACCACATAACACTCGTCCCACTCCACCATCTTCTCAAACAAAGACTAGTAGTGTGATGGAGGATGTTCTTCATTCGCTTGTTGTCGATTATGATACTCAAGCAGATCTTGCATACGAAGACTTTGATCGGTTGGACCTCTTGAAATGGAGGAGATGAAGTCGAAAATGCGGTGGCATTGCTGTCGATGGACATCAAAAGGTTTGAAGAGAAGGTCGGAAGGAAGTTTGTTTTCAAGGAAAGGAACCAAAGACGCTTTGACAGAGGAAAGTCAAGTGTTTCACTTGTCATCGATGGGGCATTTTCAAGAGAATGCAAGGACGAAAAAAGTGGAGATGGAGCTAACTATCTTTCCTATCGCCAGAAAAAAGCAGAAGTCGGAGTCAGCAGCCTCCTCACCATGGATGAACAGTCAACTGGATCGCACATGAACTCGTTAATGAGGAAGCTCATGATATCGACAAGCTTGGATTGCTTGCAAGGTGTACCGGATGAAAGGCATGATCGCTTGCCTTGATGGGACTATCTCGTGTACACAATCTGTATATTTGGTTGTAGTCTAAGATACAATGAACTTAAAGAAGAATTTGATGCTATGAAACCTAAGTTTGATGCATGTTATATTGATAATGAAGCACATAAACTTGCATTAAAAATCGTAGAAAGACAAAAGTATGGTTTCAAAAGAATCAAATAGCTTATGAAGAAAAGATAAAGGTGTTACAGTTTGATCTAGAAGTTGCTAATAATTACTTAAAGCTGTCTCGAGAAAGCTAAGGATGAAGTCGTGTCTCGAGAACCTAGAGCTTAAGGCAAAACTGGTGAGGAAATAGCTAGGCATAAGGAATGGTTAATATCAGTGATAATCGCTAGTGAAATCTATAATACCAATCAGAACCTCCGGCTTAGGACTAGGCTTTCAAAAGTATGTAGGGTAGAAGCTAGATATGATGGTCGAATCCACACCAAATAGGTTAGCTAACTTTGTAAAGAAGGTGAATTGCATCGTCCCCGGACCTATTAGAGGTGAATTTATGCCCATAGACCTATCCATCATTGTTGACTTTGATGGATCACATCACCTATATGGCGTAAAGTCAAAGACTTGCTGCACTCGATGCCTCATCTAATGACTTTGTCTCTTGCTCGACAAAGGACAATTCATCGGATCAAGGGTCTACTTCATATGAAAGTTGTGATTCAAATGAGAAGTCCGACCTTCCCAAGCCTCGAGCCTCACACCCAAGCCCGCACCCCAGCCTACTTACAAGCCTTCTAAGGAAACAGCTGAGAATCCTCTTCCAAGATAGTTTCTTACAAGACTTGTCTTTACATCTTTGAATAATCGATGTTAAAACAATTCCTTGAATGTATCTGTTTTAAGTATACGCATGTAATCAAACTTCTCCCTATTTGAATAAATCTTCCAAGAAGAAGACATGTTTTGTATGTGGAAGTAAATTTCATTTGATTAAGGATTGTGATTTTTATGAACAAAGATTGGGTGCATGTACTACTCACCGTAACCATAGATCTAGGTGGACCAATGTTGCTAATATTCCACCTTATGTCCCACAAGTCGCTTATACTCGACTCATTGAGAGGTTCTGCTACTGCACCTAATGTGCAACCAACTAGCTCATACTTTAAACATGGTTATTGGCCTACATATGTTGACTCTATGTATGCCGGGATGGGATATGGGGCACCGTGAAGCCCTCAAAGAGAGTTGTTCTTGGACCAACAAGGACCCAATCATCAATGGAGGACCAAGAACAATGGTGGATCCTCTAAATCTTCATGTCCTAAACTCGTGATCCATAAAGGTGTTCAAGTCGAGAATGACTTGAACCTCCATCATTTCTAACCTTTGTATATATTTTATTGTTGTTTGTAGGATCATCCCTTAAGCATAAGAATATTGGCATTGTTGATAGTGGTTGCTCCGTAGCATGTCTGGAAACAGAGATATGATGCACAATTTTGTTCCCATAGAAGGATGAGGCAATGTGACTTTTGGTGGAAGTGATGGGAGTATCACGGGAAAGGCACCATAAAGACACCTCATCTAGATTTTGAAAATGTGTACTATGTTAAGGAACTTCAAGATTTCAACTTGTTCTCTGCCTCACAACTGCGGACACTAAGAACAAAGTTCTCTTCATCGAGAATGAATGTCTTGTCGCCTAAAGACTTCAAACTCCCGTAAGAAACTTCAATTCTACCGAAAGTTCCTCGAACTCACAATTTATACACATTCAACCTAAATGAAGTGCAACCAGGTGGTGACCTCACTTGTTTGGTGGCTAAAGCATCTCTTGATGAGTCCACTAAATGGCATAGGAGGATGGCTCATGTGAACTTCAAGACAATTAACAAACTCTCTAAGATGGGTCTTGTTGAAGGTCTTCCCACCAAAGTATTCACAAATGATCATAATTGTGTCGCTTGTAACAAAGGAAAACAACACAGAGCCTCTTACAAAGCTATCAATGCTATGAGCATCATTATCGAACCTCTTCGTTGCTCCACATGGATCTGTTTGGTCCAACTCAAGTCAAGCATTGATCATAAGTTTTTCCGTTTGGTTATCACCGATGGCTATAGCGATTTTGTTGGGTTTTCTTTCTCGTAACCAAAGATGAAACATCTCAAGCGTCGATCAATTCATCACCTCGTTGAAAATCGGTTGAACAAAAGGTCAAGGGTATTCGTGTGATAATGGGATGAGTTTAAAATGCTATTCTTATAGAACTCTATGGGTCAAAAGGTATAAAAGGGACTATAGTAATCCAAGAACCCCACAACAAAATGGGGTGGTGAAAGAAAGAATAGGACCCTAATAGAGGCCGCAAGATCAATGCTTGCGATTCTAAACTCCCTACTATGTTCGGATCAAGTCTGCACAGCGTGCTATGTGCTAAACAGGTCTCCATTACAATACCACAACTCAAAACACCATATGAACTTCTCTTTGGGAAGGTTCCGTCATTCACTACCTAAAACCTTTTGGTTGTCAGTGACCATTCGAACACAAGTGATCCGTTGGGAAAGTTTGATGAGAAGGCGATGATGGCTATATTGTGGGTTATTCAAATTTCATAGTAAGGCCTCTGGTGGTGTACAATTTGCAAGCCAAGAAGATAGAGAGACGTTGAACCCGAGATTTTTGGAAGATAAGCATAATGTTCAAGGATGTGGTCATACATGGTCTTTTGACCTTGACTACTTAACCGATTCCTTGGGTTACACTAGACACTTGGCTAACCAAAATGCGTGTTCTCAAGCTTCTCCCGCTAACAATGCAGTCCCTTAGATGATGACTCGACAAAGAGTTTGAAGATGATGAGCAACCTATACTTGTGCCTTCTTTCTCCCTAACAATATTGCGGTACCACCTCCAAGGATATTGTCGACACGAGTGATGATGATGACTCTCATTATGCCGAGGACCTTGCTAGGCTTCGACTCAAGAATTTGTCGCCAAGCTTGAAGCGAGAAACCGAATGGGAGGTGGCTAATGAAGGAATCGAGAGAAAACACTTATCTCGTCAAGTTGACTCGCCACACCTACCATCCCCAAATCAAGGCTATGCTATTCCTTCTCAAGCGTCTTCACCTTTGAGAACCTCATACACGCTTTCCAAAGCCCTCCGATCTTGGAAATCATCAACCCAAAGTGGCATTTTCACCTCACCTCTTATGATGTCAATTTGAACCAACAATCACCAATGTTGATTCTTTCATTCAAGTCACCCCATCGCTACTCGTGAGGATCAACATTGCTCATCCTCAATCCAACATCATAGGTGATCTTCCGCACCGTTAGAACTCAAGGGCTATCACAAGTCCTCAATTTGGGCGATTGCTTTTCTCTTATGTCTCCAACCAAGAAAGAGACAATCACACGAGACTTCAAACATTGTTTGTTTGCTTGTTTTCTCTCAAGTGGAACCAACCAAGGTATCTCAAGCTCTTAATGATTCAAGTTGGCTAGAAGCAATGCAAGAAGAGATGCAACAATTTCACAATCGCAGGTTTGGATCTTGGTACCACTACCGATGGCAAATATGCCATTGGGACAAAGTGGATTTTGAAGAATAAGAGAGATGCTCGGGTGTGGTGGTCAAAACAAAGCAAGATTAGTGGCTCAAGGTTTCGTATAAGAGGAAGGAATTGATTATGATGAAGTGTTTGCCCCTGTTGCTAGAGTTGAAGCAATTCGCATTTTCTTGGCATATGCTTCTTACATGGGTTTCATGGTATACCAGATGGATGTCAAGGGTGCTTTTCTGTATGGTGAGATTGAAGAGGAGGTCTATGTCACTCAACCCAAGGGATTTGAAGACCCTGATCACCCAAATCATGTTTACAAGGTTGTTAAAGCTCTTTATGGCTTACATCAGGCACCAAGAGCTTGGTATGCTCGGCTTTCATCATTTCTGCTGAAGCATGGCTATAGGCGAGGTGCTATTGACAAAACTCGTTCTTAAAGAAGAATTACTCGATATCATTCTTGTGCAAGTTTATGGATCGACATCATTTTTGGTTCCACAAACGAAGCTTGGTGCGTGGAATTTGAGGAACTAATGAAGGGTGAATTTCAAATGAGTGTTATGGGTGAACTTACTTTCTTTTGGGTCTACAAGTTCGTGAAACAAGATGGCATTTTATCTCACAAGATAAATATGTGAGGGACATTCTCAAGAAGTTTGGTATGGAAGGTGTTAGGACCGCCACAACACCTTATGAAGCTCCAAAGACTAAAGCAAATAATGAACCAGATCTACCGTGAATGTTCATCCAGACAGTCAATGATTGGTTCATTAATGTATCTAACGCCTTCAAGGCCCGATATTACGCTTTGTCGTGAGTGTTTGTTCTCGACATCAAGTCACCCACTTACTTCCCATCTAAATGCCGTCAAGAAGATCTTTAAGTACCTCAAAGGTCAACCTCTTTAGGCCTTTGGTACCCAAAAGAGTCTCCTTTCAAGTTGGAAGCATATAGTGACAGTGATTATCTTTGGTGCAAACCGATAGAAGATCCACAACTGAGGTCGCCAATTTCTTGGCAAGAGGTTGATTTCTTGGCAATGCAAGAAACAAACCATTGTGGTCGCCTCAACCATCAAGCGTAGTCGTTCTTGTCGTTTGAAATTGTCGTGGACAAGTCCTTGGATTCGTAACCAATTGTCGGACTATGGGTACAACTTCATGAACACTACAATTCATATAGATAATCAAAGTACCATCTCGATAGTCAAAATCCGTTTTTCACAATCGAACAAAACACATTGAAATCAAGAACCACTTTATAAGAGATGCATATGAAAACATTTGATAAAAGTGGCTAAAATCCATACCGATGATAATGTATGCACTGCTAACAAAAGCGTTTGATGGACCAAGGTTTCAACACCTCGTGGTCAATATTGGAATGTTAAACCCTTGACCGCATAGTTTAAGGGAGGCATAGGCCTCGGGGAGGCATATGCCTGTGGGAGGATTTTGTACAAACTCGCATATTTTGTTTGTATCATATTTTGTTCAATAAGCAGCTTTTTCTAAATTTGCTTCTATCGGTTTGTAAAACATCATTTTGCCAATAGTGATAGCGTTTATTTAATAGATTTTATCTTTTAAGTTTCTATTTGCATTTTGCCTCTGTTATTCATTATTCTTTTCTAACACTAACTATCTAATAACCTTTAGTTGTTTGTCTTTGTGTTGTTCTTGTGTATTTTTGTGTCTGCTTTTGCGCTTATCCGATTGCGGCTTGTCCATTTCATGATCAAGTTCAAATTCATCAAAGTGTGACTCAATGGTACATGGTCAAGATAGCTATAAGAGTGTTGCTTGTTTCTTCCGAAAGTTAAAAGCATCAAGCATACAATTTGATTCCCAGTTAATCTTCAAGAAAAGAAATTGAAGTCAAATTGTTCATTCATTCATTCAAGAAATGTTTTATACCATACGACACATAAAGTCAACCTACTACTATGCATCTTCAAGATACGAGTCAGACACTTAAGCTAAGCCTAATCTAGTGTATATCCTTCATTCCAAATCTTATTGAATCTTCGGATATGCGTTAGATGTTGGCTTTGCTTTCGAGGTCTTGCTTAACCACCCATTCGATCTAACTGGTCGGTTGGATATGCATGACCGACGACGAAGATGCTAAGGACCAAAATGGAGGATGGATTGATGCAAACGATTGATGATGACGATGACCACGCAGGATGACGGAGAAAATAACGTGTCCTTTGTGCTTCATCTATTCATTTCAACCAAAATGCAATCGATCCACCCTCCTTAAGCCCTTCTTCTATACGATGTGTGTTCATGCACCAAAAGATGGCGCAGATGAGACCAAGAACCACCTCTATCTTTGGGAGTGGCGGATTCCTGACGAGGTCTTTGTTGAGACCGAGGTGTCAAGGTAGGAGTAAGATGTTCCCTCCTTATAGGAGTCATCGGAATCATCGCAGATTCACTTGGATTCACTACTCGTCATCTTCAAGAAGAAAGAAAGGGTGATTTATTTGGTCGTGGATAGGGTTGAGGAAAGTAATGGAACCATGGGTTTGATTCACCACTGATGATGATGAAGAGGATGATGAAGAAGAGGAAGTGAGATCTATGATCTCGTGTTTGGTATTCATGGTGCAATTTGGTTAATTGGGGTTATTTTGCATCTAGGGTTTGTGGTAATTATTTGGGGATCTTGATGAAGAAATGAGTTACATTGGGATCATTTTATAGACGGGTTCGAGGTTCAATGAGTTTAATGCAAGTGGGTGGCACAAGAATTTAGAAACTTACCAAGCTCTTTCAGATCTTTGATGCATTCTCATTGAAGATATAACTTCAGCAGATTGATCATGTGTTCCTGCTGAAGGGTTGTTTTGGGTTGGGTCAAAGATACAATACACGTCAGCAATAGTCAACCAAACGGTCAATTTTTCTTTGACTATAATTTGGGCAAAAACTATCAAATCCACCATCACTCTCTTCAGTACAAACATATTCCCTCTCATTCCGCTCTCACAAAACTCATCATTTCAAGAATCATAACCTTAAACACTCATATCCCTCATGGCTCTTGAATTTAAACATGATCACAACAAAGTTGCATTTCTGGGAAATGGCAAGGGATATGAATTGTATGAACCGATGGTGGAATTCCTGAAAAGGTCAAAGATTTGTTATGCTCTAACTCATTCTCCTAATGAGATATATGAATCACTGATCACTCAATTTTGGGCATCTGCTGAGAAGAGGAGTGAGACAGAGATTAGGGCGTGATTGATGAAACAGAGTACATAGTTACTGAGAGAACCCACTAGGAGGAAGCTTCACTGGAAGATGATGATGGAGTATTTTGCTCTAATCGGGAAGATGTCTTGAATGGGCTAAGAGCTATTGGCTATCGTGGTACAAGGACCGATATGTGGTCAAGAAGGAACTTTGCTCAAGTGGAGGTTCTGGTTCACACGCTGCTTCAATACATAAGCAACAAGGCGGAGGATGGGACCGCCTTCTCAAAACCGGGATATGGTATTGTGTGTCTTTCTCAAGGGTAACTTTCAATTTTCTAGGTATATTTTCGAAAACATGGTTGAAAATATTCAAAAGACAAAGGGTAGATTTTTAATGTACCCAAGGTTTCTTCAAATTATTTTAGACACCTCTACCCAAGCACAATCTTTCTATCCCATAGGTTCTTTGACTGCTAAATTGTTTGCAACCATGAGAACTCACTTTCAGGGGGAACATCATCCTTTGCGAGCAGCCATGTTGCCCCAAGGTAATGAGGCTGCTGATGAGGAGAATGTGGCTCATAATCCTCCTTCCTCATCTGGTGCTACTGATGGTAATCCATTAGTTAACATTGATGAGGGCCCCTCTTCAACTGTTGAAGCAACTCATGTTGCTCAAGACCAACCACCTTGTCCCAGTCCAACACCCACACTTGTTACACATGATGAATCAGATCTTAATAGACTACCCACACCAAGTCCTGTGAGGGATCCTCTCATTGAAGATCTTCCTCACATTGAGCATGACCATATTTCTTCCGAAAAGTCCAATGAAGCTCCCTCACCACGAGCAATCACTGGTGGAGCCGAGGACCCTATTACACTCTCATCTGCTCATGCTCTTGTCAACAGTATCTCACGAGGTCACTAGTCTAAAAAGGAAATTTCAGAGACCAAATCTTCTTGGGAGTAAGATTGAAGAACTACAACCAAGTCAAGAAGTTAGAGGACAAACTCAAAGGGGCCCCAAAAGGAAGCTTGTGGTTTCTCCGATGAAGAACTAGAAGCACCTCACTTTGAGTCTCGGACATGTTAGCTGATGTTTCTCTCAATGATCCTTCATCAGTAGCTGCTACTTCCTCAAGGAAGAAGGAACATGTCCTTTACAAAAGAAGAGGGAGATCCTTTTCACATAAGGTTTCTTCTGAAGCTTCAAAGGAACCTGAGATTGATAAGGCTGCATCTGCTGATATGCAAATGGAGGATGCATCTCCAGATCATGGTCAATCTTCATCTGTTCAAGAACCGTCAGGCCCTTCACCTTCAGCAGATCTTCCTGATGTTGTTGTCTTGACCACTCCAGTTGATAATCTACATCAGCATGTTGATTCGGTACTACCATCAAGTTCACGCTGCTGATTTGATCAAGATAAGTGTGATAAGCATCCTGATGATAAAGGGAAAGATGTAATTATTGAAGATGAGCTTGGTCCAGACCTGGTAAGTCAGGAAGAAAGACTAGGTCAAGCAAGTAGATTGGCCGAGTTTGAGAAGTCAAAGGAAAGTGTAGCATTGGCTAATCAACTCCAAACAGAGGACTTTTCATCTTTAACTCACGAGAAGAAGAGAACTGGATGCAATGAGGGTTCGATACTCACGAACACTCGGGATATTCTAACAAAGAAGTCATTTCAAGACCTTTCTTGCTCAAAGCATACTAGGTGGAGATTTTCTCAGTGACAATTATGTGGAGCGAATGATGGCTCAGGGAAGACAAAGGAAGCAAGAAGCCATAGCACAAAAGAGGGCCATCAAAGCTCAGAAGGCCAAGGACAAACCTCCTTCTAAAGCTGAAATAAGAATGGTGGTGAAGAACCAATGTTCAATGTACAACTCTGGTTTAACAATGAAACAAGTCATGGCTTTTCCAGATCATGTTCTATATCGCAAATATAATCAGATCATGAAGGACAAATCATCATCTTCAGCACATTCTACTCACTTGAGAAGGATTTCAGAGAATGCAGCTGCTCCAGAAGCCAAAAGACTCAAGTCTGATGATGCTCCAGCCAAGGAATCATCTCCAGTCATTCCCATCAAGCATCTCAAGCCGCTTCTTACATCGACAAGGGTCAATCATCAAGCATCTTCCAATACTCCCAAGCATCCGGTATATCACCGCACTTCATCGGTGGCAATCTTTAGCACAGGAAGCTTCTAAGGTTAAGGAAGTCGATCTTGCGTATATAAAAGCAGAAAAGGCGAGAAAAATGCTTCACAGAATGAATGCACTACGTGAAGGTGTTTCAACTAACTCTCCTATACCTCTTCAAGTCTTACCACACAAGTTCAAGCAAAAATGCTCCATCCGGGGACCATAATAAGACGGTGGGAGGAAGAAGAATGGCCAAAAGATCTCTGTGGATCTTGAAGTCGATGACTCCACTTTCATTATAGAAGGGTCTCACGATTTTCCCGACAAGAACTCGGATGAGGTGGTTGATTGGAAATTGAAGAATGATGAGATGAATGTCATTCGTGAAGGGACTCCACTTCAATGGAATTCACCTTTCTAAAGGAAATTCTACACTTGGTAGCAGGCGCACTTACTTTCTCTGCTCACTCGTGTTACCACCTATTATCGCAACAAGGAACCACAAGGTTCTGGAATGTTTTACCAGAGATCTTCAAGCCCCTGTTAAACTCTCACATTCCAATAGCAAAGCATCTTCCATTTGGGAAAACTCACATCGGTGGAAGCTTGAACTCGGAGATTCTATCCTCTCCCTCGTGTGCATGTGCTTGAGACAAAGGGTGGCATCACCGCTCACATGTTTTCTCGAAAGAAAGTATCCTTTGCCCAAAAGACTAATGGAAAAGATCTCGAGTCGAAATTGAAATTCCTCCGCACCACATGGGAAATGAAAGATGTCACTCTAACATCGGTAGGATTGATCAAGACTCAACTTCAACAAATGCAATAGGCCTCATCCTCATCCCTATCGGGACACATGGTACCATCGCATTTCTTTGTTTTGTTGCTTCTTATTTGTATTATGTGTATATCTGTCTTTTCTTGTGTTGATTTTTCAATTTTAGTTAAAAAAAAAAAAAAAAAAAAAAAAAAAAAAACTTTTCTCGCAGTTTGTCTCGTTGTCCAATTCGATGGTTTTAACTCACCGATGTACATTGTGTATGTCAAAGAGTTAACTAGTCCAAAGGGTACAGCTTTGGTAAAGACACAACAAACTGTTGATAGTCAGAATCGTTGCTCAAAATCATAGGGTCTGCAACCACCCATGCTTAATCACGAGGGTTGTATGGTCATCAATTCACCATGGACTATTCCTTTTGGAATCCAAGAATTGGCTAGCCCACATGTATATGGCATGTGGTAAAGGCAACCTAATCCATATTTGGTTCTCAATTCACCAATTCTAAAATTGACTAGTCCCGAGCAAACGGCTACATGTAAAGACAAGACAAATCCGCTTATATGGTTCTTTGGTTTGCCAATAAATCGATGGTTATCAATGTACCATAGTTTTCGAACTCAAACATGTGGCTACTCCAGTAGTAATGGCTATTGGTAAAGAGACATCAAATCCATTAATTTCAATGATTCACCTCTCACAGGAGTTAACACACCGGAAGTGATGAGAATAGTATTGAACTTATCTGCTTTGATGTACATGATGTCATATGTTCTTTGCAAAGATCCGTGTTTTATAGTTCATTCATCATAGAGATGTTCTTCTTCCGATTCTTTCTTTGCGATCCTCAAGAACCCGT
This sequence comes from Chrysanthemum lavandulifolium, assembly GCA_022545495.1. NCBI lineage: Eukaryota > Viridiplantae > Streptophyta > Magnoliopsida > Asterales > Asteraceae > Chrysanthemum > Chrysanthemum lavandulifolium. The sequence goes on from CM040238.1 coordinate 90,082,586, forward strand.
ACTTTCATAGCTCGAAGTGTTTAAGATACGGGAGGATCTTGTTTGGAAATTTTTCGTCAAATGGTACAATCCTCAACAAAGATTATCGATCTATCAAGGAAACCGGACCTTAACCTAGTCAAATTCCGGTTTAGGGAGGATTGTTGGAATTAAGGTAAACTAATGATTCTCGCCAAGCATCCGCCGAATGGATTCTCGCCAAGAAGAATGGATTCTCATTGAAGTCCAACTTCAGAAGTGTTAAAACAGATATCGTGTTGTCACCGAAAGTGTGAATCCACGTGAGGAGAGATAAGCTCAAGATAGAGTAAAAGTCACCGTATGTATAGGTTGGCGCCAGATTAAGTAGAGCTTACTCGTAATAAACAATATGATTAACAAAACAATATGATTAGTTGCATGCTTGTCTAGATGCATGCTTAGTCTATATTAGTATTAGAGCGTAAATTGTCAACGCTCGTTAGGGTTTCTTGCCTATATAAGAAACCATAATAGTTTGTAATAGATAGAGGTTTTTCTTAAGTCTTTCAAGTCTTGTAAACTATCCAAAACATAGAGTTTCTATAATCAAAAGATCCATAGAGGATCAAAGAGTTCTTAGTTAATATAACTTGTATTTACTTTCCGCTTCAAAATACGAGTTGTAGAGATCTTCCATTAGTTTGCTTGTGATTACATCGGCAACACTAACGATCTCCGAGTGCTTAAGATCTATCAAGGTCTTTGGTTTTCAACACAAGTATATGTTAATGACATCATATTTGGCTCAACAAATTATAAACTTTGCAAACAGTTTGAAAAACTGATGACAAAGAAATTTGAAATGAGCATGATGGGTGAACTCACATACTTCCTTGGACTTCAAATCAAACAGACTGACAAAGGAATCTCCATCTGTCAGGAGAAGTACACCAGAAATCTCTTACAGAAATATGAGATCTATGATTGCTCCTCTGTTAAAACTCCTATGGTTCCTCCAAATAACTTAGGGCCAGACCTTGCAGGAAAATCAGTGAATGAAACTGTGTTTCGTGGAATAATTGGCTCCCTGATGTATCTCAGTGCGTCAAGGCCTGATATTCAATTTGCAGTCTGCCTATGTGTAAGATATCAGTCTGATCCAAGAGAATCTCATCTCACTGCAGCTAAGAGAATACTCATGTACCTAAAAGGTACACAAAACCTTGGGCTCTACTATCCTAAGTTTTATGGTTTTGGCCTCAAAGGATACTCAAATTCTGACTATGCAGGCTGTAACATGGATAGAAAAAGCACCTCAGGCTCTTGCCAATTCCTTGGAGGAAAATTAGTGTGTTGGAGCACTAAGAAACAACAGGCAGTGGCTATGTCACCAGCAGAAGCTGAATATGTAGCTGCTGCAGGATGTTGTGCAAATGTACTATGGATAAAAAGTCAACTCAGTGACTATGATATCCATTATAAGATGGTACCCATCTTTTGTGACAACACAAGTGCAATTTCCATCTGTAACAATCTTGTACTTCATCAAACAACCAAACACATTTACATTAGGTATCATTTCATCAGGGATCATATCCTGGAAGGTTATATTGAATTACACTTCATCCCTACTAAATATTAGTTAGATGATATTTTCATAAAACCCCTGGATGAACCCACTTTCACAAGACTGAAAGCAGAACTTGGGATGTTGAACATTGATTAATCAGCTCACTAATTAATCATGTTCCACATAGTGTACATTCTCACTGAATAATGGTCCCTGAATGAAATTAACACCTAAATCAATCACTGAATGAGTAAAACTCATTTAGGGTCCCTGACATTGGATACAGAACATATAAAATGAGTAACTAAATGCTCTAAGTATTCAGTTACTTAATGTCCTAGGTTGGTAAACAAGATAATTTAATATAGGAATATATGTTTCTTAACCCTTCTGTCATCTATGTCATGGGTCCCTACATTCCTCACCTTATCCTACATGGCATTAAATGCCCATACACACAACAAATATCCTAAACATATTTTATTGGTGATATCACCACTGCAAATGCACTTTTACTGTGCTCTACAACTGTTCCCTTGAAACTCGTGAAAAAACTGCGGGTAATGGAGTGAAAACATTAAATGTGGAAAATGAAACGTTTTTCAAAAACTACTTTCCAAAATTTCACATGTGCAAAATCAATCCTTTCACCACTCTATAAATACCCGCTTCCCAAACACAAAAACACACACAATTGTTTTTGCAATCAAACTCGTCAAAATCTCAAAAACTCAAAACAAGCGTGTGTGCTTTGTTCAAATCGGTTAAATCAAATATTACTTTTCATCTTTGCTACCACATTCAAAGGTTTTCAGAAATCTCAATCTTTATAAAACAACGGTAATAAAATTACCTCTTTGGTTCTCTTGTCAAAACCAAAACCTAAAACTTTTCCAAATATAAATGTTAAGAACTCAAAGCCTTTGTTTGCACCTCGATTGGGTGGGAGGTTTAGAAAGTTGATAACGCCTAAAATGAACATGTTTTTAGTAGCGTTATTGTCGTTTTGTGCATGATATTCGCTATATTTACTCATAATCATTGCAAAAGTGCAAAGATGCGATGTGTATGTATATGTAGCCGTGCATCGCGAATAATGAAGAAATGAAGTTTTATGCACATTTGGAAGATTCTAAAGGAAGGAAGTTGAGATTGGAAGCTTGTGGACTCAATGATATGGAAGCGCCAGGATTTCAAGCATCTACAAGAAGGAAAGATCAAGTTTGGCTTTGGAAATCATCAACGAAGCAAAGAATGAAGCGAAGGAAAAGTCGACAAAAAGTCAAAGTGAGAAACCCACCGATCGGTGCAACCCGCAACCTGATCCGGTCAAGGATGGTCAAAGTCGTGACCGATTCGGTCGACCTAGAAACCGATCCGGTTTCGCATCGCAGCTACACACCGCATTTATTGTTGTCTTAACTCCCATAATCATTGAGTCCGATCATTTCTTGATATTAACTTGGAGAGAACGTTTTTGGGCGAGTTAAGCAAGTGCTTTGGCTATTTAAAGGACCTAGTACTTGTATACTAAGTGTGACACAACCAAAAGAGTATTAGTTTACACCAAAACTCATACTTACCCTATTATTTCAACCCAAAAGCTTAGTAGTTACTGAAAACGTCCGTAAGCAAGGAAGGAACCATTCTTGTCCATTGTTTGGTAGTTTGGAGTTGTGCGGTGATCCTAGGTGATTGGAGGCGCGTGGTTGCTACATTCCACGATTTCTAATTCTTGTAATCACAAAAGATTAGGTATTCTATGAACTTTGTTATGGAAATCTATTCTCTTGAATTGTTTGAATTACCTTGTTATGACTTGTGTTTAGATATGATTGTTTTCATGGAGTAGTTTGTAATATACTTGTGTGTTGGAATGTGATTAATCATAATAATGTTCTCAAAATGTGATGCATGTATATATGATCTTGTTTAAATGAGTTTGTTGGAAAATACTAGTCTTGGATTGATTTGTCAATAAAACATGTTTTAAGAAAAAGGACCGAAAGGATTTCTCTTGTGTTTTATTCCAAAAGTGTAGTGACAAACTAGTATGGGGATATGGTGATTGACAACCACCATGTTTTGCTTATTAAAACAAGACTAGGAACGTTTTCATCACGAAGGGTCGAAAGATTCGTAAGAACAAATTTAATGAGAACATGTTGCAAACAAATGGAACTTTATAGGATAATCATGGGATAAGGACCGAAAGGATTACCTAAATGTTTTTGTTCTTAGAATGATTTTACAAACAAATACCATGGTTGGGGAATCATTTGCTTATGATTTGTGCATCATACTAAGAGTATACACCAAACCTTTATGAACATTATCTATGGTTGATTATGAGACTTCACACAAGTATATATTTTATTCTTGATTCAGATTTTCACTAGAACACTTATTCGAGGAAGCCTTGACAAGCTTTCTTGTTAGAAACTTTTTAATAAGATCTATTTCAAAACAAAAATCCCTTGGGACGATCTCGACTTACCAAACTTTGCTATTGCGGACGAGTATACTTGCTCGTATGTGTTAATAGGTTATACGGTTAATTCGTGATTATAAATTTTTAAAACTTGCACCAACCGGAGCACATCAAAAGTGTAGAGTTTAAAACCAATAATGTTATAGGAAATTTTGAATACCCTAATGATGTCCCAGCCTATAAGGGAATCATGAAATTTTTGTTTAACTTCCCACTGAAAAAGGCCTTTACAAATTCACCCTCCATACTGCATCAAAACTACCTCGTGAGTTTTGGGCAATAGCGATGGCCTTTAACCCATCACCCTCACCGATGAGAACCAGTCAAGACCCCTCGTGGAGTTTCTCATCAGGTTTTCAGTCCTAAATGGGGAACAACAAATAACTTTGGACTTTAAAACTTTTTGCTCTTTAAGAGGGCTAAACTACAATAATGGTAAATATGTTGAACACCCTGACCCAGCCACTGTTAAGTCTGAGTTAGCAAAAATTGCTTTAGACCCAAAGTTATTAGACAAGACCCCTGTTACCAAGAACTCATTTCCCGTAGCTTGGAAGATCCTATTCACTTTTGTGATTCAGGTTCTCGGCGGGAACCAATCATCCACTGAACATATTAATTCTATTTAGTTGATGATGGCCTATTTCCTGATGACATGGACCATTGTCGACATTGGAGAGATCATTTACAGTGATCTCGTAACCAAGCTCCTAAGCAAAACTAGGTTGAAATACGTTTCATACCCTAAGTTTGTCTCTTGTGCTTCGCAAGAGTTACTGGGTTGCAATTACACTTAGGACTATCACTTTGGCGCTTTACCTTCCGTCCTGAGTGCATCAAACTTTTCAAAGAACCCATCCTTAGTCACTGATATTGAATTGACGGCCCATATGGTTGTCAGAACAACTGGAGGGAATCAAGGTCTCCAAACCCCGCCCAAAAAAATGAAGGGAAATCTCACTCGGGACTAAGAACAAACCCAAGTCCCAAGGCCTTGAGGCTTCTGGAACAAAGGTCAAAAGGCCAAAGAAACCCCAGACTGATAAGACACCAAAGGGTGACCAAACAACACTATCCCCGGTGACAACGAATGACACTAATAAATAACAGTCAGTACCCTTGGTCCCAACTACTACTCCCCAAGATCTAGAGGGAAACATACAACCCGCTGGTATGGGAGCGCCTTCTACTCAACCTGATGAGGACATTTTCAAATCATCACTTTTGTCCGAGGGCACAAACACTGATCCCAAAGACTCAGGGGGAAACAAACAACCCACTGATAGGGATCTTAATGCCAGTGTCCCTAAGGATAGTACTTGGAATCTCCCACCAGTGCTTGAAGGGGCAATGAGGGACAAAGACTCATAGGGATCAATACCCTCCGCTGATATGGAACTCACAACCAATCCTGACCCTAGAGAAGGAACTGGGAAACATCCATCAGTGTCTGAAGGGTCCTTGGGGGACAAAGACTCAGGGGGACAAAAACCACCCACTGATACGGAACCCATCACCCCCTCTGGTTTTCTCAGTGTAGCAGATGTGCAAAAGTTCCTGATGTCTGAGATGAAGTGGACGCTGATGTTCAACCTATTGAACAAGAACATCAGCCTGATCCAAAAGAGACTAAAGAGTCACCTTTTCAGCCTGACAATGACTCTTATGCCTCTTCAGACTATGCAGCATCTTCCTGCCCTGAAGACCTGAAGAAGTATGAAAACATTCTTCCCATCACTGAGAGACAATTGGTTAAGTTTATGAGAAAGGCTACTCGGTTGTATGTCGGTGTCATCGATGAATTATGGGATCGCATGTGGAGGTATTGCAAGCTATGCTGATCTCAAAGCTGTTGTGGTTGAAAATTTTAAAGATAATGATGAACACATGGAAAACATGTATCATTCTCTTCATACCCTTGATGAGCATCTGAATAAGTTCCTCAAGGCTTTTTAGGATGCTCACACCAAACTCGACTGATCAAAGAAGCGATTAAGGAAGACCACCGACCGAACAATAAAGTGCTTGAGGCTACCGAGACTTATGTGAAGAACTCATCAAGCCCGACTAAACTCATCACCATGCTCAACAACTCAAATGTTCGTGGTCTACATTCATCGTGGAGGCGATTCTACCCTCTATTTGTTCTTTCGATAAAATGTTGCCGATTTGGCTAAGTCTTCATCTTCTATGGCTTGGAATCTCGGGCCTAGAATGACCGTGACCGAAACATCTCGTGCCAATCTTGGGAGAAAGTCACCGGTCTTCTACAGGATACTTCAGAGATCAAGTCCATGGTTTCTTAAATCTATCAGGCTTTCAAGGGTCAATCAGCTCCCTCACCCTCAGTGCCCGGGCCAACTCTTGCTCTCACTGACGGTCAAGCAACAGTTGAGGGGGAGAATATCACTGAAGAAACTCCTTCTCACACTGAGGGGGAGCCAACTCCAGCAGTCCCAATCTCCCAAATCCAACCAAAAACATCAACACCATCATCAACAACACCACCATCATCGTCAATCCCTCCTCAAGACAAAGGCAAAGGCATACTGACAACGCCTGAGATTGTGCAACAACAACTGGTACCTGCTTCCAAGATAGTCTGACCGGATCCTGATGAACCTGTAAGGATCCCATATGAAATCAATGGCAAAGTTTACTTACTGACTAGGGAACAGGTGAGTGCCTATCTTGAGAAAGAGGAAAGAGCTAGAAGTCGGCTTAGGAAGAGAAAAAGCAAGGCCGCCGGTCGAGTCGTTCATGAAGAAGCCGAAAAGCTAGGATTGATCCTAAGACACCGAAAGTGGAAAAGCACGCCGAAGTTCAAAGAGGCTCTGGTGCCGAATCGCTTGCCCTAAAGAAGAAAAAGGTCGAAAGAGATAAAGGTTGGTTGAGATCAATCAAAAGAATAGATCATTAAACTGGTCGTTGAATCCCCAAACTTCTCAAGCAAGGATTTGAAGATAAAATAACCTAAGTGTTTATCTTTAAACATAAACAAGTCACTGAGCGAACAGTTGCTTAGTGAGTCATCTTCAGGACACTAAGAACGAGACTAAGAAGAAAGTCTTTCCACTCGGTGGAAGTAACTCAAAGGGCAAAGACTGAGTCAAGAAGAAGATGATGGGTTTAGTGAGTGATGACAATAACTCACTGAATCCCATAAACTCCTCAACAACTACAATCACTAAAGACAATGACTAAGGAGTAAGAAGACTGAAGAATGGGCGGGACAAGGCGGGAAAAGTTTGAATGCATAAGGAGGAGTCCTTATAAACCATAAGTCAAACTTTCCCTAAAAGGCTAAAAACCAAGATCAGTGTCATCACTGATGATCAGAAAGTAGCATTGTCCTTTACCCAATATAGCTTTCTGTAAATAGATACAAATTGCATAAGCATTTTGTCCTCCATAGCTTATGTCAGTATTATCTTTTAGGATATAGTTAAAACTCATACTTGTATAAATAGGCATAAGGAAGAAGTGAAAGTTAAGCTTGTGCATTAAATGTGTTAGCATTCACAAGCAATTTTCATTCCTCCAACACAACTAGTCCCCGAAATAGTTCGGTGGTTCCGTAGTTGTGCTTAGACTTAGCCTAAGCTTAGTGAGGAGTTTACACCACACTTGTCATTAAATCCCATGTGTTATTCCGCAAACACTTGGGTAATATATTCTTTTGATTCGTTTTAATAAGAATATAAACGTTGAAAAATCTCTTGTACATTTACTTTACTTAACTTGTTTAATTGATTTTTCAAACTACTTTACTTAAGTCATGGATCACGATTAGCTTTAAATTGTAATTTTGCTACTTGTGATACGGGAACAACATATCTTCCTAACAGTATGTTGATTATATATGATAAAGTAGGCCACTGTCTTCCCTCATTGGAAAAATAATTAGGAATGTTCGTAGAGCATCTCTAACGTTATGAAATTTACCAGATCTATAGCAATGATACATCACCAAAAGTCATTTCTATAAACTACTAAATAATATAAGGGAATTCACCAATGGAGCATTAGTCCAATGGTTGGAGAACTTGTGCTTAAGTCAATTGACCCAGGTTCAAGTCTCATCCTTGGCATTTGATTCATATAGGTACCCACCTCCGCAAAACCTATGGGCACACTGGAGAGACTTTGTGGAATAAGAGCTCAGGGGTCCGAGTCTTGGCTCGTACTTACTCTAGTTGGTGCCCCACTAGGCCAGGAGAGTTGTCGGAGCTATTCCTTGTGGGGTGGACAACGGTTGGTGCCAAAAGGGACCCGGTCGTGGTGGTCCCGCCAATCTACACCTTTTATGGAATATAAGGAATATTCTCAAAAGGGTTCTTCGCGTAAGTGCACATCACCTTTACCCCCGCCCCACCTACTTTTAAAAGTCCAAAAGAGATCGTGGCGACATGTACTATTGGCCAACTCTTGAATATTTTTTTACAAGTGTCACATTTTAACATTGAGTTAACTACATTTTTGGTCCTTGGGTTTGCCGGGTATTTTACTTTCAGTCCAATTTTTAAGAAGTTTCGGGTTTGATCCAAAAGTGAAACACCCGTTCCACGTTTGGTCCATTTTGTTGTTGGTATTATTATTAGAGTTAACAACATAAATCGTCCTTGTGGTTAGGCCATAGTTGCAAGTTATGTCCTTAACTCTAAAAAATTACACCATTTGTTCCTGTCACGTGAGGGGTATTATCGTTATTTCACATCCAAAGTATAATGGATAGCAAGACACCAGTGCATGCATGCGATTCATGACAAGGTGGCTGATTTATAACATCGATTTCAAAACAAGTATTATGAATTCACTAGTTTCAGTGTGGAAGGTTTTTGAACTGCAAGATCTCATCTTTTGCATCATCGATCCAAGTCAAAGCAAAAGTTAACAAACCAACGCCACGTTCAACCATAAACCAAGAACAAACTACAAAATCTAATTTACAACAACATAACCTCTCAAATATTAATCCGATCAGCCTACAATAACAAATGAATCACAACAACTCCTCAACAACAAACCACAATCAAAATCCCATTTTAAGTCAAATATCTTACACGAAAACAAAAAAGAAAGAAATAAATATCTAGGTTTTGGTACTCGTATCATTAACATATCTTTGAAAGATCCACACAAACCCGTCATCGATCTTTTGAAGATCTTACACGAAAACAAAAGAAATAAATAAAGATCTAGGTTTTGTACTGCACTATTAACAGATCTTTGAAAGATCCACATAAACCCGCCATCGGTCTTTGAAGATCTTACACAAAACAATAAGAAATAAATAAAGATCTAGATTTTGGTACTGTAATATTCATGATCTTTGAAAGATCACCGTCATCGATCTTTGAAGATCTTACACGAAACCAAAAGAAAGAATTAAATATAAAGGGTCCGAAAACTTACTTGGTTCGAGCTCAGACAGGACCAAACCTTAAAGATTAAACAAGAACCTTCAAGGGTGTTTGAGTACAAGTTCTAAAGCGAGAAATAACTCACGGTTTCACTTGTGTTTGTGGATCGATCAAAGATTAGTGAGGAAGGGTTTGATTGGTTTGAGAAAGAGTAGGTGAAAGGACAAGAGAAAGAAATATGTGTGTGGTTGTGATATGATAAAAAGAAAATGGGAATGAAAAGTATGTGATATGAATACTAGCATCTTTTGGAATTAAAATCCTTATGTTCATAATTGCGTGACTTGATGCTTGTTAAAAGTAGTACAAACTGACGTTGTTAGTAAATTTGGACCAAACATGAAACATGTGTTTCACTTTTGGACCACACCCGAAACTTTTAAAATTTGGATTTGAAAGTGAAATACCCAAGCAAACCACAAGGACAAAAATATAGTTAACATAATGGACATGTGTCAACATATGGTTGAGTTGTACAGTTGCTCAGTCGCCCTTGTCTCTTTTGGACTTTTGAAAGTTTATAGAGTAAAGGTGATGTGTATTTGCGTGACCGGACCCTTTTGGGAATAATCCCATAATATAAACTTGTTGGTCCAATGGTATGGACTTGAACAAGTGTATAAACACCCACACTAACTTATTTAGCACTATATAATTGGTTGATATTGATGGGATCAACTCAATTTTCTCTTACATTGGTTCATACAAATAAACTTGTCATTATCTCACATGTATAAACTTAGCACTTTAACTAAGACTAAAGGGAAAGGGTGTGACTTTGCTTAATGTGACCTTTTAGTCACGCGTGAGTCCCATGTCTCCAACGAAAATCGCGCGCGATTCACAGTTTTCAAAAGAAGTTATGGTGACTGAGTCACCTTAAGTTACCTTGTGTGATGTGGGCCTCATTATTTTGTTTTATAGTTTTTTATTTGGTTTGTGGGTGTATGTGGGGTATTTAGTGGGGTATATTTTTATAAAGTGAGTATTTTAATCAAATGTGAGTTAAGGTGACCATGTCCACAAAAAGTAGGCGGCAAGTCTCGACACGACATGATAAACGACACGAACACTACACGGGTTAAACGGGTTTGATTTGAGGATAAACATGTTTGGGTAAAACAGTCACCCATCTAACACGTTTAATAAGCGGGTCGTGTTTGGGTTGAGTAAATATTAAACAGTCAACCCGTGAACCCGCTTAAGTATACAAGACTCAAAAAATAAAAATATAACCTAGTTTTTATGTTGGATGTGGATTAAATGTATTTTCTTTATATACTTAATATGAGTGAATTACGATTATACCTCAAATATCATTGAAATTGACACTTATAACTCGAAAATTGTCGATAGTTATTTGTATGTTATTCTTATTATATTTTAGATCTTTATATCATTTTCGCATTTAAACTAGTTAAAACAACAAACCACCAACCTTATTCACCGCTTGACCTATTTAGTTAAACGGGTCATAAACCGGGTTACACGTGTTATGTAGGTCAGGTTGGGTTGAGTTTCTTGACACGATTAATAAATGGGTCGTGTTTGGGTAGAGGTTATACCAACCCGCCAACACGCGAACCCGAATAGGTCAACACGAACACGACTCGATTGCCACCCCTACAAAAAAGTGATACAGAGTGATGGGACGTCAGGGGAGAGAGAAAGTTGAGGTGGCGCTGAGATGTAATGTGAGAATGCATTTGCCTTGGTCTTTAGACCTTACACCTCAGCGCCACCTCAACTTTCTCTCTCCTTTCACATCCCCTCACTCCCTACATTTTTTGTGTGGACATGGTCACCTTAACATCACATTTTATTAAAATACTCACTTTATAAAAATATACCCCACTAAATACCCCACACATACTCACAAACTAAATAAAAAAACTACAAAATGAAATAGCCGCCCACGCCACACAATGTAACTTAAGGTGACTCGGTCCACCGAATGTGCCTCGAAATTGGAAAGTCACGCTTGAGTGAAAGAGATGGACAAAGTATTAACCGGTGAAGGTTGGGTGACTTTGTTGTTTTGCCCCCTTACCACCGCCTAAGGTTTATGTACATAAACTATACATAGGCTTCATGTCACCATAAACTTGTTGGAAAATTGGTTGGCAAAAGTGACTTTTGACCAACTTTGGACAAAATTATCTATATGTATATGTCACATATATGAGTAATAGTTTGTAGGTTCGCGTTCTCCTCGAAGAGAGCTTCGCAATAAGCCTTTATGTGTCCAAAATAGAGTTGATGTGAATGAGATATCCGGTCTCAAAGTTAGGCATTGCACCAAACCTAAAGAGGAAAAGTAGTTTATTTTCAATCCCACATGGTGGGATGAGTAAACTAGAGGAGTCTATTGTGTATAAACAGAGGCCCTAATTCCATAAGTTTTTTACACATCAAATCAATAGTTATTATTGATTTCCAACATATGGAATACGATCTCTTAAGATGAAATTCTCGCGCTTTGTTAAGTCCGACAAGACAACTCACTGCTTTGGCGAACTGTTTTAAGGAAGCGTGTCAAACACGTGCCTCGCTTTTAGTGCTTCTTTGTTGATCTTTATTTGGTGATCAAGTAAGTCTTTGACTATTTTATTATCTTATTTAATTATCGCTTATCCGCTACATTCTCGTTTGTATTTAATTTTACGTTATTTATTTATCGTTAATTTTATTTATTGTAATTTAGATTTTATTAATAAAAGTGTAACCGCTTTCCTAATTCCATAAGTTTTACACACATCAAATCAATAGTTATTATTGATTTCAACATATGGAATACGATCTTTAAGATGAAATTCTGGCGCTTTGTTAAGTCCGACAAGACAACTTATCGTTTTGTTTGTTGTACTTAAATGCATTTACTAATCTGCTTTTAAGGGAAGCGTGTCAAACACGTGCCTCGGCTTTAGTGCTTCTTTGTTGATCTTTATTTGGTGATCAAGTAAGTCTTTGACTATTTTATTATCTTATTTAATTATCGTTTATCCGCTTACATTCGCTTGTATTTAATTTTCTCGTTATTTATTTTTTGTTAATTTTATTTATTGTAATTTAGATTTTATTAATAAAAGTGTAACTGCTTTCCTACAAAACTTGCTTTATAAACCTTCATCAAAAATGCTCTTAAAATGATATAGCATTAGTCTAACAAAAATATTTTATTTTATAAAGACTGCCAGCCTATACAATCTTATACTCCGTATAGTTTTAGTTCCTTGCAAAATTTAGGAAATCGTGACTTAAATGGTTTTATGTTTAAGTTTAATCTTACAAGTAGGGTCAGTAAATGAATCGGACGAACACTAACAGAGATTTGTTAATGTTCGCTCATTTAATTTTAACCGACAAATAAACGGACATGAACGCTAAACAGATGAATTTTCTTGTTCATGTTCGTTTATTAAGAAAATGAGTTGTTCATGTTCGTTTATGTTCATTCATCAGGCCACTAAACGAACGTTAAACGAACATAAACGGTCAAACATAAATGAAAATAGACAAACAAACATAAACTTGATTAAGTTATAAACAATATATTGCTTTATAAGTGTTGTTTTGTTTAAACAAACCAATTTTAAAATTATACAATTAAAAGATATGATATACGAACATAAATCTATTTTAATCTATTAGAAGAGGGTTTTGAGTGAGGTTATCTTTGAATAGGTGACAATTATCTATTGGCTAATGTAATTAAATAATATTAAACAATGATGTCATAATTCATAAAAGATTTTTTTAATTTAAATGCATTTATTAGCCTGTTAAAAAAAATTAAACAAATGCTTGAAGCTTCTTGAAGAAGACAAACTACAATGCGCCTGTTGGAGATGCATCTCGAAAACATAACTCTACTCAATTCAAGAATCTAAAATTTGAATTTCTATTTCATTTGTATCTTCTACAATTTTCATTCCACAAATTATCTATATACTATTTCTACTTCATCTTCATCTCTTAACGATTTTCATTTCATATGTTTAAATACTAATCCATCTTCATATTCTTAATTGTGGGATTTTCAAGAGTCTTCATCTTAGCGCCACCTATTTTAATTTCATATATAGATTCTTGATCAAGGTTAGTTTGTTCGGCTATGAGGTTTCGCATTGTTTTGGCCTTTTGGGTTGATTTAAATGTAGATTTTGGTCTCATTACCTTTGTTTGTGTTTAGCATGAAATTTATGTTTGTTCATGTTACTAATTCAAGGTGTATTTCACAAATGTTTTGATTTAATCACTTTGTTTTTATTTGATTATTCTTGAACGCGAATATGTTTTTGCACATTACGTGTTTGATGAAATGTCTGCATCAATTTTTCAGATAAATTGTTGCTTGGAGAATTTCATTGTGATTCATCTTCTTATGAACCTACTCTCATGCATTAAGTAAAAAAGAATTATGTCTTGCACAAAAGGATTGCATAAGCGGCTATGAAATACATTGTTAGCAAGGTAACTTCTATAGCTTTTTCTCATTTAAACAACCAGTTTAAGCTATTCGTTATCCTTTAATTGAATATAATTGTGTTGATTATCATTTGTCTCAAGATACAATTAAGATATTATTTTTAGCTTATTAGTTTTTGAGTTAAATAAGCTTTTTTCAAGAAGCCAAGATGGAGATGCATCTATAAAAGGGCTTATTTAGAGGTGAGCTTATGAACAACAACAATAACAGATGGTACTTCTTTTTGGAACAAAGATGTGCAATAAAAATTAGTTTTACCCGTTAAATATGTTCTTTTTTTCAATGTAATTGAATTTGGATAAGCTTATTATAAAAAAATTGTTCTTTTGTTTGCCTATAAAATAAATTATTGAGTGTAATCATGACTAGGTTGTTCAATATAACTTGCTCATTCTTGATGCAACCATTACAAAAAATACACTTTTGTGAAAAAATTCTTTGGAAAATTTAAATTTAATATGAATTGAATGTACTATCTAAAAGTATACGGTGATACTGAGATTTGAGGTAATAAACATTTTATAATTCTTAAATTTTAACCATTTTGAAATAATACACTTTTCAGAAAATTTGTTTGGTGGTATAATTATCAAGAAGCATCAGTATTCCTAAGTACAAATTGCTGAAAGATAAAGAGGTTAATTTGTATCTTTTATGAGGATCTTATTTCATGATTACTTACTAAGTAATCAAGCGCCACTATATTGTATCTGTTTGCCAAATGGTTACTCCGTTATATATTGTTTTGCCCATTTGACATTCTCGCTTTTGTAACGCTATCACGAGCGACAATAGAGGGTTTTTATTTATAATTCAATTCAATAGATTGATATTCCTAAGTTGTTTATGGTTGTTTTTTTTATAAAATAGTGGTTGTTCAGGTGGATTGTTTGTATCATTAGCCCAAATGGAGTTGTAGCATGCGAAGGGTACCATATGCACCAGGTTCATGCATAACACGAGTTTGCAGCCAAGTTTCTTTTACTAGAAACTCATTTTGGGAGTTAGATATGCCATAATATTGCCGTCAACCTTATCTCACAAATACCAAACAAATGCTCAACTTTAAACTTGGTTCCTTTCTTATTTCAAGGGTACATTTGGGAAACGTTTAAGGTTTAGTGAACACGGGAAATAGATGGGTTGATACTGAAGAAAAAAAGTTGTTTGTATTATTTTTTGGCTTCGAATATGACTTGAAACTTAAAGTTTATACCCTTTATTTTGGGCAACATATGTGTATCATTTTTTGGAGAAACTTTATTGAGCAATTTATGATATTGTGTTTAAAATTTTAGAGAATTGCATCGATTTGACTGTTGTTTGGAGTTTATGTCATTTTATTTGTGGTGCATGTAAAGACTTATATGAAGTGGTTAACGGCTTATCATTCATATTGTACAAACATTATACATTATCTATCATCGCTTTATTAGAAACAAATATCGAAACAAGATAAATTTAAATAACCCGTGTGTTACACGGGTCTTAAACGAGTAAATAAACATAAACGAACGTTAATGAACGCATAATCTGCCGCTCACAAACATAAACGAACGGACGCGACTTTTGTTCACGTTCGCTCATTTAAGAAACGAACGTAAAATATTGTTCATTCGCTCATTTAATAAATAAACGAACTTTTATCGAATCTGCTCATAAAATATTTATCAACGCTCGGTTGCGTTACTACCTCTACTTATGTTCTCTAAGAAAATAAAAAATTTACTCGACGATGATAAACAAATTGAAGGGAAATTTTAATTCAATAATCTGAGAATAATGTGAAATCAAAAATTACTCGTTTAAAAGGACACGAAAAGACAATAAACACGAGAATCAATTCATCAATAATTGTCTCTACACTTTTTCTTGAGAAAAGGGTAAAAGAATTTGGAGACATTGACTAAAGACCGCTAAATCTTTGCATATGCAAACGTCCAAAACATAATTTTGGGTACCTCGTGACAAAAGGCTGAGTAGATCTTGTTAAACTCTAATTTAACTTAGAGTAAATTGCATAAGTGTTCCTTTTGGTTTACTCAAATTGCAGATTTCTTCAGAGTTTTTGAAATGCTGCCTTCCCGCGAGAAAAATGGCTCATTTTTGCCTCTCGACCAAATTAAAACGATCGAATACCCTTATCTTCATCTCTTCCAATTTTCACTTGATATTTCGTTTATTTATTTTTTTGATGAAGTTCATCACATGTCACCATTATCGATTAAAAACAAAAACTTAAAAGAATTCTATATCATCTATGTCTCTTTCAAATACACATACAACACCATCGAGAAAAAGCAAATTTAAACACACACATAGATTATAAAACATAGTAAAAGACAAACATAAACACACCAACACAACAACACACAATCTACACAAACCAAAAATTACTTTATACTTTCAATTCATATAATATCCAATTGAAAATGACATAAACTAAGAATTATCAAACGGTGGAGATGAGCAACGTGAATATACGTTCCTTTTGAGCAGATTTGTCCTAACTCGCCCTATCTTGTCCATTTATTCAATTAAAATAAACCTTTTTATCGTTTATAATCTATGTGATCCATAGTATTAAGCATACTCCAACGCCAAAAATCCCTTGCCGCGGATAAAGGTTCTCCAATACGGCTTGATATCCGATCTGCGATTTCAAGAGTCAATGGCGAGATCCGACAACTTAAGGGTTATTAGACCTCGAGTTAAGGGTTTCATATGTTATCTCGTTTTTTTGGTTTTTAGATCTCGGGTTAAGGGTTTTTGGATCATGTTTTTAAAAAGTGTGTTCTTGTAGTTTGGTGTGGTGATGACTGATAGAAAAATGAATGTGTGATTGATTTTTTAATGTTGAAGATTTGCTAGTTTGACTTTTATAATTTGTTTGTTGGTTTAATACGATAACTAAATAAATGATAACGAAGGAGACTCAAATTTAATAGATGAAGGTTGTGGGTTTGATTATTGAACATGTGGCTTAAAATCTGCTAGGGTGTTTTAATATTAAAGATCTGCTAGTGTTAGTTTATGAATTTTGTTCTTAAAAAAATGAAAGTTTAGCTAAAATTCAGAAAAGGGATGAAGATAAGGGTATTTCAGTCATTTTAATTTGGTCAGGGACGAAAACGAACCCAACTTTTCCTCACAGGGAGGCCGCCTGCACTTTTAAAAACTCATGGACGAAATCTACAATTTGAGCAAACCACAAGGACCATTTATGCAATTTACTCTTTAACTTATTGATAAACTTTATAATTAAATTATGAGTGAATATGCATCGAAATTTGTATATCTTATCCTACAAAAACTATAATGCCATGCTTTCATGACTTGTTACAATCATGTCGTCTTATTAACATGGCACAATAAACAATTAAATGTGTCAAATCGTAATCAGAGATCGATCACTATCATTAAGCATCTTTACTTATTTTATCGTATTAAGATAAATACAAAATACACATTACACAAATCTTTCAACAAAATTCGTTGAAAAGGTCTACTCATTGTTATTAAAAGTTAAACAAAATCATTTAATCTCAGAAAGCCTTTTGAGTGTTTTAATGGAAATTGAAGGAAAACGCATTTATGTTTTTGTTAAGAAACTCAATCCTATAACTTAAAAACTACTAAAAATCAAGAAGTAAAAACCATTGCGAAGTTATGTTTTGGCGTTGGCTGTTGAACTCCTGAACAGACAAAATCAAAATGACAGAAAAGAGTTTGCATGGCAATGCATGTTTCAAGAAATTAAAACTGTTAACTAGATCTTGTTAGCATTAAATTCATCATTAAGCATGATAAACTAATCACACGGTGCAAAAATGCGCACCAAATTGTATTTTTTCTATACAAAGTTATAAACTTACTTATAATGGTAACCTTTCAAGATTATAATGGGCTATGAGATATGCTAATTTACGAGTATGTCGTCTTATTAACATGAGATAGCAATTCAACTAGACTCAAGGACACCATTACATATTTATTCATTGAATCTTTCAGATGATATACACTTTACGTCTCACAATTTTACATAATCCAACGAATGACTAGAAACAAAAATACGTCATTTCAATTTTCAAGCATAGTATATTTATTGTCTTTTCAGAATTGAAATATATTTGGATTGTTCATGAAAATAATAATAAACATTATGTTTCATTATCTTTAGAGATACTAATGATCAAAGGCTAAAATATTTTAGGCACTCTACTAATAGAATTTGATGACAGAACAAACCAGTGAGTAGTTTTGTGATGGCTAAAGGTGGCAAATTCAACTTATTCATGCAAAATGCCATTGATTTATATGTTGTCAAATATGTAAAGTAAATTTTGATTCTCCGTCTCATATTGTTATTGAGTTTTTTGATCTTTTTTTTCAACTGACTTATATATTTTTGTTTGTGTTATACGATAGTTGATGAAAATTATACCAACGAAAATACAATTAAAAATCAATCCATTCATATATTTTCAGATCAAGATTATATAACACAAACAAAAATACTTAAGATCAAACAGTAAAGAAAGAAAGACCAAAAAGTCAAACGATGACAATAATTTTGGATTGAGGAGTAGGTATTAACGAAGTAAGATAGTACAACGACAACAATAACCAATCTCGTCGAATGAGGTGATATGAGAGGTGAAATGTAGATGATCATACTTCATCATCGGTAAACGAGTAAAATAGTACAAAACTACTAATTATCAAAGTTTTGTAAAGAAAATAAATAAATTGATTTGCTAACAAAACCCAATGAGTGTTTTTAAGCATTCCATACACATTTAATTCTATAATTATACACCTCTAACTTTTAAACATGATATATATTAAGTATAAAATGTTTGAAGATCATTAAGCGCTAATTATATAAACATGCGATGGTTTAAACAATAGAGTTTGTTGTTATCAAATCCCATAAATATAAAAAGTTTCACTAGATTCAGTCACCTATCCGGACCTGACACGTTTTGACATGCACTTAAAGAGTACCGTCCGTACCACTCGTTTTGCCAACTCTTGTGATGCCCATTTAGCATGATGAACAGGCAAAAAAAATGAGATTAAAAGCAATGCATTTTGCATATTTCAAAATGTTATCTTGAATTGAATATGGCAGTGGCAGTGAATGAGCTGTAGAAGATGCTCCCCACACCTCTATGAAGTTTGACTACGCAATTAGTGGGTCAAAGGTCCATACAAAACCTTTCACTCCATTTTGTTACCTACCCATTCCTTTCTATTTTTAACACACAATAAGTATGCATAAAATTCAATAATGCATTTATGCATGCACGCCCACTACCATATTTTCCAATCTTTTTAAGATTTTGTAGTGAAAAGGGAATAGAGCCATAGATGGTCAAGGGAAAAGGATAAAATATTACCCATCAAATCTTTCATTAAAAGATGAAAGATTTTTATATCTGAACAACCACCCTTGTGGTATTTTGTTTGTGTGTAACATATGCAGCTAAAATGACACTAATGGTGCAGAAACATGTAGAGCAATATCTAGAGTCTCATTACTTTGAATTCACACCCCAAGTCAAAGAAACAAAGCATTCAATATATAAGACAATAATATCATGTCATCTTTACTGATTCAGATTCCATATAAATCATCTGTCTCTTTTCAATTATAACAAATTGGATTTATCTACCTTACCTAACCTAAACTCATAAACACAAAAAAGGTTCAGTCTTGGTTGCAACTTGCAACAATGTACTAGGCCTTAATCAATAATTTCAGATGTTAACTAACATAAAGACTCAAACTAGATTGACTAACAACATGTGGTCTAAGGAAATGATTCCTTGTTTGTCCTTTGATCAGTATGAAGTACTAAGCATCACATGGTTTATCCACTTTTTGTAAGAATTTTGAATGAAATGTCTACAGGTGGCTGATTCCTCCCCCACCCCTACCCATACACACACATTCAGTAGATGTAAAACTAATGGATCAATCTGCTTAATTGTATAGAAAATAAAGCTTGGTCTAAAGGCATTTGTTCCTTTTTTGGTCTGCTAAACAGTGTACAAGTTTTGTTTGTATTGGTCTTAGTTTAAAGACCCTGCTGTTTAATTTTACCTGTGTACACATAGCGGCACGTTTAGCTATGTCAGATCAACAAATGACAAGCAACTCTTATTTTCTTAATCTGGTGCATTGCATGTTGTTTTTAGTTTTGTCAAAGTAATTCTTTTTATATTACTATGTGATATGATATAATATACCATATGCTACCCATGTTCAAGGGGGTTTCCTTGTATTACAGGCAAGAAATACTGGCTCAAAGTTCTAAGCTATATGGGTAGAAACTTAAAATATACCTCTAGTTAGTCTTAGATCTGATTATTAAATTTGTTATAAGATAATCTAATCAGGGCCTCAGATTGAGGCGGAAAAACACGCTAGAGTATGTTCCAAGTATCTAGTTGTAGACATTCATGACTCGTGCAGTGCCCGGCTAGGGTAGGCCTCGTATACAGTTGGTACTCATACTATGGCCCATTATAATAACTAAGGCTACTAATGATCAATGAAAAAGGTGCATTACTTTGCAAGTCTAAGACATGACCTTAAATCATATTTAAGCCTCATTATCTTCAGTAAATAATCAAACATATAAGTTAGAAGCAGAGTGGGTTACAATAATACAAGCAGACACTAAAAGGATGCTTTTGGTACTTTGGAAGAAAATAAAGCATGAAAATTGACCAAGTACAGTTATAAGTCAATGATAATAATTCACAGAAACTCACATATCAATGTAAACCTTAATCCTAATCTTTTAGATTCTTTGAATCCTATGTCCATGTATGAAGCATCCATATTCTTGCCACACAAGTTATAATAAGCATCTAAATCAATTAAAGTTCGGCAAGTTTATTTCAAGTATGGTAATTTCGTCTTATTTATCTGTGAAAGTGAAACAATTGTGTTTAGTCTTGAATGAATCAAATGGGTGAAGGTCCAACAAAGTCTGTATTATGCATACAACATTATAAATTGCTTTATTTGAAGATTTATATCGTTGATGTAGTAATACTGTTTTTGAAATCATAAGTAACGAACAAATTATCTTAAAAATATTAGAAATGAAGAATGTTTGCAACTCAACCCAACCCAACCCAAGCCGACTGGTTTTGACCCGTACAAAAATGACCCGTTTAACCTGGGATTAATTTAGCCAGTTTACCCAACATGGCCAACCCACCCATCTTGCCACCCATAGTTTCCTTTTTTGGCAAGGTTAATAAAAAATAATAAATACATGGCACCTAAGTTAAACATCATTGTCCTTTAGGGGTACTGAAAGAGTAATAAGACAGTAATTGTTTAATAGTTAATACAATGAGTTGAGCTGGATTTCCAAACTAAGAGCATCCGGAATGCAGAAACTAACAAAAGCTTTTTACTATTCTAAAAAGCTTTTCGAAAAGGTTTTTATGCATTGCATCAAAAGTTTTTACAAAGACTTGATAAACCTCAAGTATTTGCTAAAAGCTTTTCTTGATGCCTCAAGTCATTAAATGCATTAAATGCAAAACCAAAATTAAGGTGGTAATCAAATAGAAAACTTCTCCTTGAGTTTGAGTGTAGAGTTGCTAAAAATGTAAATGCAAACAGAGCTAAGTGCTGCATGTATCTAATGTACCAGTTATTTTGTATTTTAAAATTTTTAATATAGAACTTTGACCCAGACTCAGTAAAATGTAAGAAAGATCAATGTGCCACTAACGATTCAGAGCATCTTGGTTATAAAGTCTTTTGTTTCCATATGGTCACATACTCCATCTTTAGAATGCTAGCGTCCTAGATTTTATTATCTTATGTGACTACATTGACAAGACCACGGTCAAATCTGTCACCTTACAGCATAAAACTGTTCATACAGCCAGTCACCACTAAGTTAGACCTTTGCATTTCTTTATTCATTATGTCCATGATACCTTTAATCATAATGTTGAAGCTCAAAATGGTATAAAACACTTAAAAGAAAACAACTTGTAACTCGAGACAATACCTATTATAAATACATACATGGCGGTAAAGTCAGACTTGAACATTACAGAACCGGCCATGTTACTTTATATAAAGCTTACATTCACCTTGTTTTCGGAAAGATATCAAACCTTGTACAAAAAAGTTGCTCGACCATTAGATTCTCAAAATTTATAGAAGCATTTGTATTTACTGTAGAGCAGAATGAAATCAAATACTACTGAACTAACCATACAACGTAATGTAGCACATACTCAAGTAAATTGGGACAAGCAAGATGATCAACTAAAAGGTCAATGTGGCATTCCCTCATTTCAAAATTAGAAAAGACCAACTGGAAAACGCGATATAGAACAAGACAATAACAGGTCGCTTTTAAATCAGACTCCACTACGTGAAAGAGAAGAT
The DNA here is from genome assembly GCA_022545495.1 of Chrysanthemum lavandulifolium. Classification (NCBI taxonomy): domain Eukaryota; kingdom Viridiplantae; phylum Streptophyta; class Magnoliopsida; order Asterales; family Asteraceae; genus Chrysanthemum; species Chrysanthemum lavandulifolium. The sequence goes on from CM040238.1 coordinate 90,104,954, forward strand.
AGTCTAACCCAAATCAAGATCTTTAGGGTAAGGACAAACTCATTTCAGAAAAGACTATTTTTCTTGTTCTTTAAACAGATAACACAAAACAAATATGTGTCATTTCATGAGTCTGAGCAATTTAGATGGGGTACCTTGAGTTATTCGTGTCACATAGCAATTTGTGCAACTTTTAATTCTCACATTAAATGAAAACATAAACAAATACACAAAACAACAAATAACGGGAAAATTTACAAAGATGCAAAGAAGTTCATTATATTCTGTCGGACAGGTCAGATTTTGGAACTCAGCAAAAGATGATTTGATGATCTTAATTTTACATTTTCCTTCATTCATAACATGTAGTCATTTTGTTACTTTGTTTTGGTCATGAGTATAAGTATCTCGTAAGTGGTCTTTAGATTGCTTCTAGAGTTTGAAAGAGTTGTTTTTGATGTAAGTATGAAACAAGTGCAAAAGGGAACGGAGCAAACATAAACGGAATAAGCAGAGACTTGGCTTGCTTTATTTTTTATTTGAATCATGGGTGGTATAACTTTTGGCTTAAATAATATGTTCAATTCTAACGATTAATGAATATGTCATACCTATAACTATTGTGGGAACATACTTGTAATATATGTTATAATATTTGCCTCAGCAGTAGATTAGAATGATGGACCTATTTACAGCCAATTTGCTAAGGAAATAACTAATTAGTTATTAGAAAAAAGGGAAATGTAAAAAGAATTTGACTAAAATTATGCAAAATCATCATCATCATCATCATCTACAGGTGCAGAAGACAGTCGCTTTTGAGGCAAATATTTTGCAAGGGAAAGCTTAGGTTTTGATGCTACATGAGTTGTACCTTCCATTGGTTTTCCTATAAACTCCTTATGTGTCAACTGTGAATTCCTAATAGAAGTTGGTAATCTGCTTCTAATGAGCGCACCTTTGGACCAAGAAGATGGTATTGTTTGTTGACGTTTAGATGATATCACAGAATTGTTGTATGAATTACCCTTTAATGTATGTGTCTCCGCCTTAGCTTCATCCATTTTTAACCTATCCACTGGTTCCACAGGTACAAGCTTTCCACTGATTTGGTTTGTAAACACAAAAGTGACCTGCAGGAAGATAAACATATTTTATTATGTTAATACATCAAATTAGGATTGTCTATATTCCAATTTTAAAACAAACAAAAGAAAATAGTCAAAATACCATTATATTGAGTTAATAAGACATATTAACAGGATTGGAATTACATGTGCTCATTATTATGATTAATGTCCTCTTAGCAGAGAATTCTTTATTACATTTAAGATTCGTGAAATAAAGTAGAGCTGTAGAGACACTAGTTACCAAATTTAGATCACGTCAAACAACTAATTTTGGTGTCCTGTTTCAGAAATTAGTTGTACATCATTTGCCTAAAAATGGTGAAACTGTTTAGTACTTGCTATTTCATTATAATATTCTTGATGAGGACAAGATCGAGAAGTTAGCAGAAGAGTATATGGAGCACTTGGAACGTGGCAAGGAAGCTCGAAAGAAGAAAATCTAGATTGTTTTTGTCTACGGCGTAGAGCCAAAGCCTTGACTACGCCGTATACGCTACGTCTTAATTTTAGTTGATTTTTAGTCTGTCTACACCCTAGAAGTAACTCCTTTACGCTGTAGAGGGGTTGACGGCAGATTTCCAAATTTTAGTTTAAGTCAGTTTTGGACGTGTTTTAATTACTTTTTCCCCAAGTTTTGTTTTCCTATAAATATAGGGCTTTGGGTTCATTGTTTAGACATTCAATAATCATTCAATCATCAATTAAAGTCTTGACTTTTAGTCTTTAAATCCTTTGTGATTTGTTTAACCCTTGTTGGGGTTTTAGTTCAAGCTTCCGTTCTAAGTCAGTTGGCATATCCTGATGACGAAAGATGCATAGATTCCAAAAACCGTACGGTTGGTGGGGTGCGGTCAACCGAAGAGATGGATAGTGCTATCAATGATCTCACTTCAAAATTCGCGAGTATGTCTAGTGTTCTTATAGAGATACGATCCACGATCGTAGGTGGTGGTAATCACTTAAATCGTGAGGGTCACGAACGTGGTAATCCTAGATTCCATACTAACTATGAAGGTTCTATGATAATCATGAGCGTGGCCATTCTCCTAAATAAGTTCGGATGCATGATAACATCGGGTCTTCAGATGAAGAAGGGGAAGAGAACCATGAGGTTTTCGATGGAGGTCTAAGAAGTGGAAATCGTGGGCCTAGGGTTATTACTATGAGGAATGATAATCGTCGTGGGTATGGTGAGCGACAAAGTTATCGTGTCAAGGCCGAGATTCCTAATTTTGTTGGAAATCTTAATATTGAAGCGGTGCTAGATTGGTGGTATGAAGTTGACAAGTTCTTTGACATTATGGATGTTCCCGAAGAAGAGCAAGTGAAGATTGTGGCTTACAAATTGGGTGGAGCCGTGGAGGAGCGGGAGCTCAGTGGCACGTGAACAAGACAACCGTAGGCACAAGGTAAGCGACTTCGTGGATACTGGACGAGAATGAAAACAATGATCAAAGGTAGGTTTTACCCGGATATTGAACAAATTTTTACCAACAATATCATAATTGTGTTCAGGTAAAGAGAACCGCAATGGAATGTACGAGTGGATTTTTAGGTTACAAGTTCGTTGGAATTTGAGAGACGGAGGAACAAACTGCGGCTAGGTATATAAGTGGTTTAAATTCATCTATTCAAGAAAAGTTGAGTTTGATTTCAATTTGGTCCGTGGATCAAGCTCAAAATTTGGCAATGAAGGCCGAGAGGATGCCTTCTAAACCCGGAATCGGGTATAAGCGCTCATCAGAGAAAGTTCAAACAGTTTAACTAGTTATGGTAGCCGGCCTAATCAAAGCCAACTCACCCTTCCTAGTACTAATCCTACAACCTCAAGTTTTAAGGCTAGTGAAAGTGGAGCAGACAAGATAAAGGAAAAGGATAGTCATCCGGTCAATTATAACCCTTATGCTAAACTAACGAGTGTGAAGTGTTTTAGGTGTGATGAACCGGGACATAGGTATGACGGTTGTCGACAACCTATTATGCGGAGCATAGGGATGAAAAGGGAGTGTCTGATGATGCGGCTTTTCGAGAAGAAGAAGGTTTGGAATACACCGAGGATGTGGAAGGAGAGACAGAACAAGTTGTTTATGTCATCCAACGGACTTTGTGTTCGCCTAAGGTTAGTGATTCTTCACAACGTAATAAGATTTTTCAAACTAAGTGCTTGATTATTATTGATGGAGAGAATAGCGAGAATTTGGTGTCTAGCGCTTTGGTTAAAGCTTTTAATTAGCCTCATCCAATTCCCTACCAAATTGGTTGGATTAAGAAAGGGTTGGCTATAAAGGTGAATGAAATTTGTAAGATTTCTCTTGCAATTGGGAAGCATTACAATGAGTTGGTTACTTGCGATTTAGTGGATATGGGAGCATGTCATATTTTGCTAGGATGACCATGGCAACATGATGTGGATGCTACACACCTAGGTAAATCTAATATGTATTTGTTTAAATGGAGTGGGAAAAATATTGCTATGTTACCTCCAGGTGTCTCTTCTCCCGAAAAGAAGCAGGAAAGCAAGACTTTGGTTACTTTGGTTTCATCACCAAAGGAGTTTCAAGCCAAAAGGAAGGAAACGGGAATTTCATATGCTTTGGTTGTTAAAGGAGTTGAAGATGACATGGAGAATACAATCTCGAGTGATTAAGCCCGTGCTTGAAGAGTTTAGCAAGGTCAGAAGCGGATGATACTCCAAATTCTTTACCACATTCGAGGAATATCAACATCAAATCGACTTGGTTCCCGGAGCAAGTTTGTGGTCTATTCGGATCATCAAGCTCTTAAATTTTTTCGAACTCATAGGCACTTGGAAAAAAGTACATGCACAGTGGGCGAGTTTCTTAGAGAAGCTCAACTATGTGATTAAAAATAAGTCGGGTGCAAATAATAAAGTGGCGGATGCATCGAGTAGGAAACTACTTTATTGGTTACTATTAGTAATGATGTTGTGGGTTTTGAGTCGTTTAAAGGCTTGTATGCAAGTGATGAAGACTTTCGTGACACATAGGAAGAAATTGAAACCAAGCAACGTCGAGGTGATTTTCTTTTACTTGATGGTTACTTGTTTAAAGGTAATCGTTTGTGTATTCCTAAGACTTCTCTTAGGAGTCTATTGATCAAAGAGGTGCATGCGGGAGGATTGAGCGCTCATTTGAGGCGTGACAAGACTATTGCTTCCATGGGAAGCCAATTTTATTGGCCTTATTTGAATAGGGGTGTTGGGGCTTTCGTACGAAAGTGTGTTGTGTGTCAAGAAGAAAAGGGTGAAGCAGAAAATACAGGTCTTTACATGTCATTACCCATACCCGAGAGTCCTTGGGTTGATTATATCTATGGATTTTGTGCTTGGGCTTCCTCGTACTCAACGAGAAGTCGATTCCGTGTTTGTTGTTGTTGACAGGTTTTCAAAATGGCGCATTTCATTCCTTGGAAGAAGACTTCGGATGTGGCGCATATTGCAAGGTTATTCTTTCAAGAGGTCGTTTGTTTGCATGGAGTTCTAAAGTTAATTATTTCGAATAAGGATAGTAAGTTTCTTCCTCACTTTTGGTTAACACTTTGGAGGCGTTTAGGTACATCTTTGCACTTTAGTAGTACCGCTCATCCTCAAACGGATGCTCAGCTAAAGTGGTTAATCGTACCTTGGGAAATATGATACGTTGTTTGTGTGGAGAAAAGCCTAAGCTATGGGATGTGTCGTTAGCTCAAGCCGAGTTTGCTTACCATAGTGCGGTTCATAGTTCAACGGGGTTTTCACCATTTGAGGTTGTTTACAAGACTTTACCAAGACAAGTGGTGGATTTAGTTGATTTGCGGGCAAGAGGAATACTCAAGCAAACAAGATGGTGGAAGAAGTTCAAGCTATGCATGAAGTTGTTTGAGCCAAGATTGTTGAATCAAATGCTAAGTACAAGGTTGATGTGAATAAGCATCGTCAAGTTAGGTTGTTCAAGAAAGGTGACAAGGTGATGGTGTTTCTTCGAAAAGAGCGTTTTCCGGTTGGTACTTATAGCACACTCCAACAAAAGAAGTACGGTCCTTACAAGATTCTAAGAAAGATCAACGATAATGCTTATGTGGTTGATTTGCACAATACCAATGTTTCGATATTTATGAATCAGACCGAGGATGCGAGCTCGAGGACGAGTTCTTAAAGTGGGGCCGTGGGGTGGGGAATGATGAGGACAAGATCGAGGAATTAGCGGAGCACTTGGAACGCGGCAAGTAAGCTCAAAAGAAGAAAACGTAGATCATTTTTGTTCACGGTAGAGCAAAGCCTCGACTACGTTGTATATGCTACGTCTTAATTTAGTTGTTTTCTTAGCCTGTCTACGTCGTAAAAGTAACTAGCAGATTTCCAAATTTTAGTTTAAGTCAGTTTTGGACTTGTTTTAATTACTTTTTCCCCAAGTTTTGTTTTCCTATTTTTATATAGGGCTTGGGTTCATTGTTTAGACATTCAATAATCATAGAATTATCATTTAAAGTCTTGATTTTCAGTCTTTAAATCCTTTGTGATCTGTTTAACCCTTGTTAGGGTTTAGTTCACGCTTCCGTTCTATGTCATTTCTCCATAAATGGTAAGTAGATGTGATCAAATAGGTGAGCCAGGCAAGTTGGAACGTTGAGTAACGGGTTAGGGTTGAAATGGCGCATTATTACAGAAAAATGGTAAATTATTGAATAAAACGTTTTAGGAATTTTTATGCATTAAAAAGGGCATCGGGCAACTTATTTGAACCATTCAACCCATTTCACTCATTTCTCTTACAGCTAGATTTTCTGTATTGATCCATTTGAGATTTAACACAATCCAAAGAGACCCGTTCATAATTATATGGGTCATCATTGCCGCATCTAATGGTAAGCAATCATTTTAGTTAGAAGTGTTATCATGATTGCAGTTCCACCATGGCAAACCTACTAGCTACTAGTACTAAAGTTGTGTTTGAATCTAAAATTACCTCATCTCCAGCTGATGCTTGAAATATAGTATCAGGTACAGTATTTGGGGAAAAATGATGACCCCAGCTAGCTAGATCCTCTTCCAATGGGGTGCCCACCTGTTTCTCTGAGTTTTTTAGTTTATGCAAGCAGTCAGAAATACCAGCAAATCCCCCAATATCTTCTTCATCAAAATGGGACCCTTCATCTATAGAAGTATCTGTGAATTGTCCTCCAGAAATTTCACAACGTGTGCAGTTCATCTTCTCATGAATGTCAGATCTGTAATGATTATTCAAAATCAATAAATTAGCTGTTAATAATAAGAAAAATGACTATTCATGCACCAAAATATAGATATATGATAATTAAAATTAGAAAGCTTGCCTTGCATCCTCATGGAAAGTAAATAGATCCCGTAAATCCTCTGTCGAGAGATTGTTTCCCTGCATACATGAGGTGTGATATTATATACTCAACAGCCTTTTCATATGTTCAAAAAGATGGGGTGTAACAAACACCTGGATCTTGGAATCAGCTTGCTCTTGTTGAATTACTTTTTGAAGCCCTTCTTTCGACATCTGGCGCTGGTACACCTGCACAACACTGTATTCATCATGCACATACTTTATCCTTGCTTAGTTGAACTGGGCATGAGATAGATATCTCCTACCTTCTCTTCAATGGTTCCAGTGCTCAAAAACCTATAGATGTATACTCTTTTCTTTTGTCCGTCCCTCCAGACCCTTGCAGCAGCCTACATTCAACCAACTATATTAAATATCATGAGCTTGTCGCTAGAAGGAACGGTAATTGCATATAAGTATACAGATAAATACTTGTTTATCGTTGGCAGGATTCCAATCAGGATCAAACAGAACAAGTCTATTTCCACCGATCAAGTTGAGGCCACAACCACCAGCCTTGCTGCTCAAAAGAAATGCAAACTCATCCTGCAATATGATCAAGATTATTGGTATGTATTTGTTAAATGATAAATGAAAGATTATTTTAATACCTTTGATGGATCGTTGAAGCAGTTGACCAGTTTTTGTCTTTTGCTGATTGATGTACTCCCATCAAGCTTTAAGAAAGCATATCTTCTCTCTCGGCATAATTGAGCAATAAGGTCCAGAGTCTGAAAAATTGAAGCTAATATGATCAGCAAAATAGATATGGAAATAAATTATTACGATCTAGACACTTATGATACAAACATTATAGAACAAGCAACAAAATGCTCAACTAGAAGTGCAATAAGCAAACCTGTGTATAATTTGAAACCAATACAATTCGGTCATCTGTTCTTTACGAGATGACCCAATAAACGGGCTAGAACATGCATCTTCCTGATAGTTCAACCCATGCTCCATCACCACCGGTCCAAGATCCAGACCTATCAATGTAACAGAATGAAGATGTATACCAAAAGCTAGAGGTGGCAAAGTGAGCGAATCGGTCAGGCTGGGTAGCTGGTCAAATTGGATTGAGTAGAAAAGAATAAATTCTAGTGATACTTGAAACAGTCGGGGCAATGGTTGAGCCACAAACACTTCTTTTGTCCACTCGTAGAAAAAGTTACAGCTAAATTTTTGTATACAAGGTTGTAGGCATTAGAAATGCACTTTGGATGACTTTCAACCCGTTCCAGTTGTAATACAAAAATCGTTTGGTCCATTCAAACATAACCCAAACCTGCCCGTTCATAATGGGTCGAAATTGCCAACAACCAAAACAGTGCACAAGAAGGCACAAAATAATAAGTGATGATCTACCTTCCGGAAAACATTTCTGGAGGGAAAAAGCGCATACAGCCCTCAAACCCTGCTGTGCCCGGGTTCCCACTTTTCATTGTATCATAAATCAGCTATAACAGGAAAATATATGCATCTAAAATCAGTTCATTTAATCAAACATTCAAACAACACACGCCACCAAGATGAATGAATATATAAGATATAATCATAAAAACAGTTATTTTAATTATATTTTAACTCTTCCAGTGGTTTTACCTTTGGATGATTGCAGAGCTTCTTCAGGGCAGTTATATACGCCAGAATTTTTGTTTGTTTCACGTCTTCAGCAATTGCTTGTTTCACCTGATAACAGGGCCCAAAATAGAAGATACAAGTGTGTTCAGATGTTCCACTTCAGAGTTCAGACCATTATCTGTGCATATATGAAGATCATAGAGTTCTAAACTTCCCTAAAGAGAAACTTACATTTTTAGAATGAATAAAGTGAGTGTACAATTCTTTCTGGAGAGGAGTCAGCTTGCAACAAACAACCTCAACTATCTGCAAATTCCGCTTGTCGTTTAGCAAACATAATTTTACTATTAATAATCGATGATATAAAAAAACAAAAGAAAATCAAGCAGATAACAGAAAACACATATAGTCTACTCTGTATTTAACATGTCACGTGGTTCTTGTAAGAACGAGAAATTTAACAATAAGGTTGCGGATTGAGTAATTAAGATGAAGCATTCACATACCGTCTTTCCTATAAAAAAGAAAATGTATCTTGCACATAAAAAGGAACAAACTTAAGAATTAAGATGTCCATTTTAGTTATTCAAAAATATTATTAATTATTACGTTATTATCAATATTAACATTTAAAACTTATATCTCCAACTGATTATAAGAAAATGACCAGTACGGAATAGTGTAAAACGCTAAAACAGGATCACATGAAAATGCTGAAGAAAATGACCAGCATGGCATACCACTTTCCAGATAACATGGCCTTTAAGCCAAAGCGAAATGATGCTATAAAGTTGTAAACTTTCTTCAAGAAAATGGAAATGCTAAAGGAAAGTAGTTTCAGAGTTAATTTCTGTTGCTCAAGTGTGTTATTCCAATTGTTACTTCACCGCGAGAGAGTGGAGTAGCAATGAAAATTTAAAAGAAGAAACCTCAAGGTTCTCATCAGGTGGTTAATTAAAAAAGATATACAAGGCTCAAAGACATTTGAAATTACAAACCATGAACACCATAGTCCATTCTTTGTGGTTGTAAGAAACGTAAGACCAATAATAAACGTATGACTAGAACACAAATTATTAGAAGTGCCAAAACAGGCAAGTTGAATGATAAATCAAAATGGATTCAAATCAAACAGATCATTTTCAAATTCAGGTTAGTAAGGCCCACTAAAATTTTGCCTTCTTAGATAACTAATAAAAATATAAATAAAAGTTATATAACGAAGAGATTATAAGATTCGGGTGTTTTAAGCATTTGAGTGTAGCTTGGACAGGTTTAACCTGTTCTAGATGGGTTAAAATTTATATTACATGTGAAAGAGCCTAACATTGGAAAGCTGTCCACATTTTGCTAATAGTCATTGGAAAACAAGCAATATGCAAGAAGGTACAAAGTCAATATGAAGCAAAAATAAATAAATAAATAAAATAACAAAGAAGGCTACGTACCTTTGGTGGTAAGTGATTTGATAGCAATGCATTAGTCCTCCTCAATATAAACTGACAACACAAGTTTTAACAATCAGATAAAGCAGAAAAGAAGTTTACATATTCAGACAAGTCTATGCTGCAGGAAAACAAACCGCTTCGTACAAGCTCGTAAATCTGTGATGTCAATACAACGAAATTACCTGATTCACCTTCGCACTCAGTTCCCCAGAGCGCTCATTAGCAAGATGTTGCTCTACTTCAGAAGCAGTAGGTTCTCTTCCGCAAATGATTGGTGACTTTGGAACAGTAAAGTAAGAAATTAAGCAAAGAACAAAAACTCAAACTAAATCAATGAATATTGAACTAGACCATTGATTACTTATGTGAGCAATTAAAGTTTAGATTAAGAAAAAAAGGTACTATAGTTCATGGTTGTTTACTTGTTTATTGTGCAATTAGATATATGTTTAGTAACAAACAAAAACTAATTAGCTAGCTGACCTCATAATAGCGTCGAAAAATGCAGCGCCACCCAAGATTCCCGGGTTAGTGAAGTTGACCATGGCAAAAATTCTTCTAGGTGATTCTGGTAGTTCAGCATACAGGTGAAGAAGAGATTGTGTTACAATAAGACAGAAATGATACGTTGCAATTTCAGTCATGGGAAATATACAATCTAAATTTAATACTTGGGCCTTTTTTCTGAACGACTCTGCGCTTCTAGCTGATGTAAATATTTTGATAGTATTAATTGTGCTCCATGCGATTCTATATGCTGTTATAGCAATTCAAAAGGCCTTCTAGACATTTTTCTGGAAGTCGAACATTTAACAAAATAATTCCCTAGGCAGATGTTGCAGTTCTTATGAGAGGAAGACATTAATAATCTAGAAATGTTCCTCACTTGCATTGGAGTGCCGGACAATAAAATGCGTCTTCTGCAAGACAGAGCTGCCAATGCCTGATTCAGCAAGATACAATGGTAAAAAAAAGTGTCAGGATACATATATCAGAATTTTTGAGTAATTTACAATATTGCTGCTCTTACTTTATTAGTCAGGGTCTGGTCATTCTTCAGTCTGTGTGCTTCATCGCATATGAGAAGGTCACAAGAGCCACTATCGTTGAATTTTGTTGAATGCATCCGAAAGGTCTCATAGGAAACAATCAGTACCTGATAGCAAATCAATGTCAGTTGGTGTCCAATTCTGGCATCATGAAATCTTTTAACAGCCTCTACCTGTAATCGGCTACGGGGGCTTCTGAAATTATCAATGCTAGAGATGACATCATCGCGACTGCTTTCACATAGTGCCACAAGCTTAACTCTTTCACCAACCCATTTCTTAATTTCCGCCTCCCAATTGCTTACCAGACTGGTAGGAGTTACAATTATTGCCTTCTTAACCATTGGATTTCCATCAAAACCCTGACGAAGAAGAGTATACAGCAATGTAATTGACTGCAAAGTTTTCCCCAACCTATGCAAAAAGAATCAAGAGTTTCAGCAAATTCAGAATAAAGGTACATATGAAACAGACAATGAACTTCAGCTCATCATTATGGGCGATGCCAAATAATACTTACCCCATGTCATCAGCCAGAATACAGCCATTGATATCAGCGCTGCATAAGCCCGAAACACATTCAAACATAAACTGGACGCCTTCCCTGTAAAATTCATTAATTACAACTGGTAAGCCACAGGTCAAGACCAAAACTACACATGAACACACAGGCTAATGATCTCTCAGATATCTACGTACATAGTTACATGGCATTGCTGGAAACAAAAAAAATCTAATTAAAATTTTGCAACATCCTTGAAATTAAAAGACGGTGTCAGATATATTATAACATCCAAAAGTTTTTTTATCGTAACTGAGGAAGTATGAGATGCATTTTCGAGAACATCAAAAGCACCTTGAACTGTATTAAGTGCTAGAGTGTAGCCGATCCCATATCTGATGGCTGAAAGTTGGAGTAGCTAACTAGGTACTATTAGCAGTACATCCTTACAAACGATGCTTTAAGATGTAACTGTTACGAATCTCATAGGACGTATGTACGGCGATTCAGCTAGGTGACTGGCCTACTAGTCCATTTTCGCAAGAGGGGTTCGTGGTAACTACTTAGTAAGGATTAGCTTTGGATTAGCTTTGTTACTAATACAAGTGTCTAAATGAGGCAGTTAAAATTACACAAATCACTTCTACAATTGTACCTTATTCGACCATGATACCTGGAAACTGTTGTTTTCCCTATAATTTAACAATCAAAAAGGACATATGCCACATAGTATCTGTACCGATATGCCAAGGGCAGCCCCAAGATGCAAGAAACTACATGGCATATCTGATCAAATGTTCTGTATATCTAATAAACTATCGCTTAAAGTGATGTACCTTTGATGGGGTCGAAGAAACTTAACAAGCACATGATCAACTTCTATACGTATTAAACTCCCATCTCCATCTTCAGCTTTCTCATTCTGCCATAAAATCAAAGGCTCAATCTCCGGTGGCAGTTCCGTACTCTCTTCCGGCACTTCCTCCTCCACACTAACAGGAACATCTAACCTATTCGTAATCTGAACCAAAACTGGCCTATTTGATCCCCATGGTACAAACCGTTTACGAGCACACAAACGCCGAGCGAGTTGTTCGTTCTGATTTGAATAACCATCGGCACAAGGAGGTTTAAACGGCCTCTTTAGAACAGCTTCTCTTTCTGACACGGAAAGTACTCGCGGAAGTAATGACTGTCTTTTAACAACAAGGTTTCCTCTAAATATAAAAATCATAAATTCAAGTTAGTTGATACAAATACATGTTCAGATAACAAAAAAAATAGTGCTACTTTGACTTCTCTAGTTTATAACTTTAGCCAACCATGTAAACCGCTTAGGGGTGGCCTAGTGGTAAAAGGCTTGTGACTATCATCACCAAAAATGTGAGGTCTCAAGTTCAGTTCGTGCATGGTACAAACAATCCTGATGTGGCCACGCCAACCTTCCCAACAAGGGAAGGGCTTTACCCGGTTTGAGTAGTCGACCAAAAGGACGGAAACCATGGTTACCCAAAAAAACCATACATGGAAGGAGCTGGCACCCATAGCTCTATTATGCATTTAAGACTGTAAAAAGCCCAGAAAAGATTTGTCCATGTTCGTTCGTTAAAATTTAACCGCGCAAATGAACGAACACAAACACTTGATCATACAAACTCGCAGGTTCATGTTCGTTCATTAAGACGCTAAACAAACAAACGTACCAGCCAAGCATAACATAAATAACTTTCAATGTGTTTACATTCATTTGTATAAGTATACTATTTTACTAAAAATAATAATTAACAATATACGATATTCAAACACAAAAATGAACATAAGCACACATAACCGAACGGTTAGACATACATTCACGAAGGTAAATGAGCAAGACTTTTATTTGTGTAAGATCATTTAACTAAACAAACTTCTCGCAGTTCTGAGCCCTAAGTATGATGTTTATAATTTAACCTAACATTTCACTTGTATCAAATATCAAGAAATACTTTTTAAATACAAAAAATGTAACAATATTCCTAATTTCTATACATAGCACCTACTAAAACACACACACACATGTACACTATCAAAAATTAAGTAAATTTAATCTAACTAATAATCAAACTGCTGTACCTCAATAGAGCATTTACATTCTCCGATTTAAGTTTCGGTTCAACCGGTCTTACGACGTCGTTTCGCTTACAGTTTTCATCGCTACCAGATATAGATGATAAAGCTTCTTCCACATCATCGTCTTCTGATTCAGAATCGGTGCAAACGAATTCGTTGCTGGAATCAGTGGAATCGGAAATTGATAGAACTTGTTGCTCATCGTCTTCTGATTCCATTAATTTGGGGGTTTGATTGATTGATTGATTGTTGGGGTTTTGTATTAAGTGTGTGAAAAAGTGTGTCTGTGTTTTGAATTGGTACCGAAATGGCGGTAAAGTGTCGCCGCCAAGTGGTATTTGGGATTTTTGTTTAAGAGGTGATTTATTTAGGAAGCTTGACTAAGAAGCTAGTCGCGTACATTTTAGTTAAGAGATACGCGTGCTTCTGTGAGGCCGGTCATCCACCGCGGCAGCTTGTCGCGAGCCTTCGACACCGCCCTCCTCGCCGTCCAAATGTCAGAAGACTCGTCGTCATCGCGATTTACTGAAAAGTTTGTACTTTTTTTTTTTCTTTTTTTATATAAAATGATATTTGTGGAGTGCTTTAACAAGGCCAAGTGTTTTTTGATAGATTGAAAGGTTCGTGGAAAAAATGCAAAATAAACGATAACGATGAAACATTTAAACCGAAACTTGAACAATTAACTAAAAAACATGAAATACATAATACGCTTAAACATAAAAACTACGAATCTCCCTAATAAACACAACATAAAAAACATGAAATACATAATAAAACTACTAAAACTTAAAAACGAATCATCCGGACCCAACCTCGTAACTTGGGAATCAAATTCCTCATTAAAGAGCCAACGCCCATTATGTCGAAATAGTTGTCTTGGAGATCGAAGCCTGTTGCTTGCTCACTACGAAGCAAATTTCTTTACGTACCGCTTCTTCCATAATCTCCCTACCGCTTTCTTCATCTTGTTCTAGCTCACGGGAGGAAGTTTCACTTAACCGCTGGGGTGAGTTTGAAGATCCACCCTGGACCGCTCACAGTGGAGTTGGAACAACGGAGGTATGGGATGTTTAAACCCACCGGAAGACATTTTCCGGTGGTGTTGAGTAAACTTCAAACTCGTAGAGTTGGAAAGTCGGTTTCCAAGAAGTGATTTGGAGTTAGAAAGGGTTCCAAGAACTTTTCCGGCTTGGGAATTCATGAGAAAATCTTTACGAGACATTTTTGTGTGTGAATTGTGTTAGTTATGTGTGTAATATGACCGGTAGGATAGTATATATAGGCTCATATAATCCCCACGAAAACTAAACCGCTTGAATTTAAATTTTGAATTTGAATTTTAAAGTATCCGCCCTATTTGAATTGAATTACCCGCCCTATTTGAATTTGAATTAGCCCGCCAAAAGTATACGGTTTTGAATTTGAATTTTTAATCAATTTTAGAATTTGAATTTGAATTTGAAACCACCCTATAATAACAATTTATAACCACCATTTTTCACATCTACATCAATTCAAAAAAAAAAAAAGTCTCGAAGAAATTTTGCTTACAAATTTGATAGAAATTTCAAGCTATAGATATGGAAAATAACCGCTCCGAAAATATTTTTGGAACGACGTTATGCATTTGTTCAATAATCGACAACCATGACCATCGACAAAAATTCAATCACGGTAAATGGACGGGATTAACGTCGATTGCAAAAATTCAACGCATTTACAAACAACAGTAATAATAAAGTGCTCAAATGACCACACTCATCTCGAAATGCGAAACTAAACTTTCAAAGAACAATTTGGTGGAAAGGAGTTCAAGATGTTCACGTTTGGGAGATTTTGAAAAATTGCCCAAGTGGGATGTCGAAGATTAAATCCAGAGTATGTGTTGTATTTTTTTTACTCGTGTTGTTTTTTTCCCGTGATCGTGTTTTTTATCATTATGTGTTATGTATTGTATTTTTAATTTGAATTAAATGAATTTAGTTTATTTGGAAATAAGAGTTGAATAAAAAAATAAAGTGATAGTGGTGGGCCCCAAATGAAGAGGTTGAGATTTGTTATGAGTGATGAGGGGGTTTGTTGTGGTTAGACCATGGGGTACCGTGGCTAACAGTCACGCCAAATCCTACGTGGCTAAGAAATTGGCGCCGCTATCTTCAAGTGATGATACCCTCACTTCTCAAAATCTTGTCGAGCGCCACTCAATTGGCGTGGATGAAAGGAGGAAAAGGCCAAGAAAAAAAATCAAACCGTTGGAAAACGGTTAACTTTTTTTTCAAAAAATTATCCAAAAATAAGTTGCATCAAACAATAAATTTAAGAAGCTTGTGATCCATTAGGATTACATGGCTGAATCCTAGATCCAACCATTTTGGTTCGAATAACACATCAAACCACCTAGAATTACCTGGTTCGAACAAGATGGAGTGATGGCATTTTTGGGTGTTTGTGGTTTATGGGAGAATTCATTTTTGGGTGTTTGTGGTTTATGGCAGATTCAAGGAGAGAAGATAAGTTCATTCAAGATAAAAGATGTAAAAGATGAGTGATTCATTCAAGATAATATTTGTAAAAGATGAGAAGATAAGAATTTGAGGAGAGAAGATAAGATTCATTCAATAGTGTGGTTAATGTTTTATGTGGTAAAGTATGAGTTATTTATTTATTTGGTGGGTTGGAAGAGATAGAATTCATTTATTTTGGTGTTTTACATAAGTTTTTTTAAACATATTCATTATAAAATTAAGTGTTTTTTTTTTTTTTTTTTTTTTAAGTTTCAGATTGTATTTTTATTTGAATTAATCAAATTAAGTTTGTTTGAAAATGTAAAAGAAAAGAAAATCGAGGAAGGTGCCCAAATGGCATGTTATGAGTAAGCAAGATTTGACGTGTGAAGTGTTAAAAGGAGGATGTTGAGTACAACCGAGTTGACCGAAAAAGTAATTTAGCATGCCATGATACCTCATGGTCTTAGTTGTGGAAAAGTGGGACTTGATGTGGCACAAGGTGAAAGCAAGACAACGAAGAGGCTGTTTTGTCGTGACACCTAGTGCTCTAAAGACTCTCCCACTCGGTTAACTTAAGAAAAAAAATTGTTTCGTTTAACTTTACCACTAGAGTGGTTTGGTGATTTGTCACATGTTGTTCTCGCAAGAGATCTATGGTTCAAACTTAATTAGGTAGACATTTAAGATCGACAGGAAAAAGATTATGGGATATCCCGGTTACGTTACGTACATAGGAGTCGAAATTATCGTTCTCTTTGAATAATTTGAATAGAGAAAACCTCGTACATTTACCTATTTATTTAGAAGGTGTTTCGAATTCTTTTTTTCTTATAAGTATTGTTATAAAAAAAAACAATAATCGGTATTTTAAAAAATGTTTGGATTATTTGACTTATTTGAAATTGAAAAGGGCAACTTGAGGTTATAAATATAAACTAGATGAATACACGTGCAAAGCGACGGTGTAAAGTGGCAAATAGTTATATTTACGAACTTGTGATTTTGGTGTGACTCTGTTTAGGTATGGTAAGTATTGGGGGTGAAGATAGTCATTCGTTTGGTTTCCCACTTTGGTAGTAACCTCGAGGTGTGATCGGTGTCACGAGTTGGGGTAACACTCACGAGGTTACTAGTGTATGTAAAGTTTTAGTCAAGAATGACTTGGCCTATTTCAAGAAAAGGCCAGATATTAATAGGGATGCATTTAGGGTTATGTGCAACCTGCAGATGCGATCAAATAGTTTGTGGGATGGCCACGTGATGGTCATCTAGAGGAAGGGACAACTATGACACGTGTCATGCCATCCTTGGTTAGGAGGGGTTCATGGGGCATCCCATATACGATATCACGTATCTATGAAATGTTCGCAGCACTACCTTTACTCGGATGAGGTAATTACACGTAGTGGTTGTTTACAACAGTCCTGGCTTAGGTTTCCAGGTGAGTCGTGGCCTAACTCTCATGGAAATATTTAACTCTCATGGAAATATGATGATAGACTCATGGAAATATTTAATTCCAGGTGAGTCGTGGCCTAATACGCTATCAAGTCCCCCCGTCCATTATTGTATTTAACTCTCATGGAAATATGATGATAGACTCATGTCTTGATGATGAGGCTACTGATGAAAAATTTCCTGGCTAAAGTAGCTTTAAATGTATGTTTAGCCTGAAAATAGAGGTGCAAACAAGCCAAGCTTTTATCAAGCAACTCGAGCTTGAGCTTGACTAGATCAAGTATTTGTAGGTTGACCATTTAAACCCCAAATCTCTTAAATGTTTTGTATAAGTTATTTATACTCAAGTTCATAATTTTCTTGAATTTATTAAAGAGGTTGACTATGAAATTTAATGTCTATATATGAAGTCAAGCTTTTTGAGCCGAGCTCGAGCTTTACTCAAGCCTTACACGAGCCAAGATCAAACCTGAAGATTAAAGCTCATCAAGTTATCAAGCCAAGCTCAAGCCTACCTTATGAATTTCAAGCCAAGCTCGAGCTCGGCTTGACTCGATTACACCCCTACCTGAAAATGTGAGTATCCATGAAATTGATTGTGATGGTTGAGTGTTTGAAGTGTATTTCCTTCTTGAGACTGTGGTGTATTAAATCCGTGATCAATCGCTTCAACGCGAATATCCATGTGAATAATCGCAAAGGATGGGCGATTGAAGGGTTTTTCATTCTTAGGTAGGATATGTTTTCAATGCGCTTATGGCCTGGGATTCTGCTTACGCCGTAAACAATCTCTCTCCAAGTCTTTTCGAACTCTTCATCATTTAAGTTTCGAGATATTCCATAGGTATTTGCTTGTGTGTTTTACCACTTATTGTGGTTTTATTGGTTGAGTCCAGGGTTGTGCATGGACTGTTTTCAACTGAAGTGTGATTTCATATGTATATTCTTTGGACATTTTCTTTAGAATGTATGCTTTACACTATCGAAAGTGTAGGACGTTGTTTTTGTTGTTTACTTTTTTTCTTTTTTGCCCTTTTGTAGTTCTAGTAATTGTGGTTATGTGGTTTGAGCTTGTGTATGTAGTTAAGGTAGCTCTATTGCCTGGAACCTTGTGTGTTCAGGTGAAGAGGCATGTTAGAAACTTGAATGTTTTGTCGGAGATGACTGAGATTACGAAGAAGGCCTCAAAGGTTTTTGCTTCTTCAAAAATCCCTGCTAAGTCTTGCCAAGTTGAGCTTGATCACCTTAGCAAGAAACTTAAATATTTTACCAGATATCCAACAGTAGGACATACCATTACCCTGATGATGTTGTGAGCAATGAGCATCAAGAAGCCTTTGGTGTCTAGGCCGTAGTCGTTGATGCTCTTGGAGTAGTGGAAGGAAGGTGTGTTACGGTTGGTTATGGTAACACACATGAGGAGTTTGATGCTTTGACTACAAACTCGTCATTTTTCATTGGTTAGTTTCTTTCTTTCTTTCTTTTATTGCTACGTTGTTTTTTGCGGAGTCTATTCATTTTGTGTTTTTACCTTAATTGTCAGGTAATGTGGTCAAAGTGGAGGGACATGAATGAGGTAGTCAAGATTTTGTTACGCCCCTTCGCACTACTTTAGAGCCCGATGACCCGGTTTTTAGGTTGTTGTGTCGACAAGCCTATTTTGGGATCATTGTTTCGCTCTCTAATAAGGTGCCTAGGATTCTTGTGGATCCTATGCCTTTATATTTGATCCGAGAGTCCTCGGACCGACCCGTGGTTCTTGCGGCGATCAGGTCAACCGTCTTCCTGGAGCCTATTTAACGTTCACATTAGAAAACATCCCAAACCCTAAAACAACAACACATATCAGCAAACACCCAAAAAATCAAACATTTGAAGTAAGGTTGGTCAATTTCCATTACTGTAAACCCTAATTACATGAACACAACACACCTAATGCACTAATAAACTAAAAACCTGCAACACTAACGAACCAAAAACCTGCAACAAATAAAGCACCAAAAAATGG
The DNA here is from genome assembly GCA_022545495.1 of Chrysanthemum lavandulifolium. Taxonomy (NCBI): domain Eukaryota; kingdom Viridiplantae; phylum Streptophyta; class Magnoliopsida; order Asterales; family Asteraceae; genus Chrysanthemum; species Chrysanthemum lavandulifolium. The sequence goes on from CM040238.1 coordinate 90,124,082, forward strand.
AAGTAAATTACATAGCTACACCTTCCAAACTACACAATAAATTTCACCTTCTCTAACCGTAATTGTAGACGAAAGATTGCAAAGGAAGTATTTTTATAACATATGGTTCTTGGCATGCCAAAACTAAGATTGGCTGCAAAACACATTTTCACTTGCCATCAAGTTATTAGTACTACCCACACAAAAAGCTTAAACAAACACAAATACATATCCATAAATCTTCTACAAAAATATGGAAAGATCATGACAGCCAAATAAAATACATCTTTTAGCAAACCATATAAAAGCATAACTTATTATCACATATTAGACTCATCACAAAGATTAAACAAACACAAACACATATCCTCAAATCCACAAACTAAAAAAAGGAATCAAAATACCTTACATTAACGAATCAGACGGAAATTAAACCTCGCTAACGATTCTTGAAACACCGAAACCCTAAACGCTTACCGCTCTCTTAGATGTAACCCAACAACAACCACTATGTGTGTTTAGAAAGAGAAATCATGGACTAAACAAATCAATAGGCAATGCCTTTTGTAAATGGTTTTAGCACTGATATAATGGAATACGGACTAAACAAATGAAGCGACAATGGAAAACAAGTGTACAACATGTAGCAACCCCTAATGTGGAAAACTAGAAGGGGATGGGGGGTTGAATAGTTTTGCCGATTTTAAGTTAGTTTCAAAAACTTTATATTCGATATTATGTGAAATCGTATGGATGTAGAGAAAGTATAGATCTAATGATAAAGCAAGTAAATAAAGTAAAGCAAGGGATAGAAATGACACAACCGACGATAGTGGTTCGCAACAAGGACACCTTCCTTGCCCTACTCCACCCCCGAGTCACCTACTCGAGAGTTCAAGCACTATGTCAACAAACTCCTTCAACTTGCGAGAAGCCTTCACAACGCCGCTTACACCTTTTCCCAGACAAAGCTAAATACCGAGTCCGTAACACGTGGACCAAACCAACAAGACTATTACATAACAAATATGTGAAATATCAAATACAAGATCTTTTACATAAATCTTCATGGAGGAACAAATCAATCAAGGACCCTCGATTGGATGACTTAGAATGCTCGTGATCTCGCCTGTAGAAGGACCTATATGAGAATCACTAAAGAAAGAAAGAAGAAAGAACTCTAGATCAAGTGATCTTTGTTAGAAGAGAATGAGATATAGAGAATTAGTAAGAAGAGGGTGAGTTAGAATGAAGAAATGGTTCTCATTTATAGGCAAAACTTCACATCGCCCCTGATCCCATAGATCCCTCCCACGCGGATCCGTTTAGTGTAATCCTAGGGATCCGGACGCTCCTCTTCGCCTACGGGTTTTTGGTTATGGGTCATGGGTCATGGGTTATGGGTTGGTCCATGAGATTCTTTAGATACAATGTATCTAATGAGTACAATGTATCTAATCAGTGGGTATGGGTCAATACCACGGGTTATGGATATGATCCATGGGTTGTGATTTTTACCCATCCTAATAAACTATTACAACAAATGATTTATTACAACAATTTGTATTAAATGGCTATATGTGAATGCTTTACAAAAATAACATGTATCCTTATAATTGTACTTAAGATAACATTATATTTGTTATCAACAAAACACAAAGAGATCGCAAAATATTAATAAACGTTTTTACGGTTTATTTGTATTAACACATAAGATTTAAGTGGTAAACTAAACAACAATGAAAAACAGGTGTACAACATGCAACGAATCGAAACAAGTAAGTGTCAACTAAGTGGAAAACCAACTAATCTAACTAAGTGGAAAACCCACTAACCTTATTTTAATCCCTCTATGCCGACGGCTCGGCTCGGCTCGGCGTGTGAATAGTTCCGGCTCGAACCGCGACTCCACATTGCACCCAAGCCATCCTCCTCCCTAAAGCCGAACGACGCTGGAGCCTGAATGGTGGTGCAATATGGCGCGATTGGCCCCTACAAAACCTAATGGCTAGCCATTGGTATCCCTATACCGTGCAATCTAATAGTGTTGACGCTCAATGACATGTCAACACATATGATATTAGATCAAATTTTAAAAGTGTTGTATATTCGTATTTTTTTCTTTTTAATTATTATTATTATTATTTTTACCTAGAGTTTATGCCAACCGGCGTACTCTATACCATATAAAAATGTAACGTTATCAATATCACAAAGGATTTATATATCTATATTAAATATAATAAAAAAATGATCAAACTTTGAAAAGTGAAAAGTTTGAAAGTCAAATGTGAGAGAAATGTATTGTGTAATTAATACTTTTATTAAAACACATAATTATATAAAGTATAATAACTTATTCACATTGTACAACCAATTAAAAACATATCTACCAAATTAAAAACAATCAATTAAAACACTCCTTACTAAAAAGTACAATAAAATTTTCACAATGTACAATTTAAACAAGCTACAACATAATCATAAATATAAAATAATTAAACACACTAATTAATGTTATTTTTAAAACACCCTAAAATGAAAAGTACATGTTATTATACACATTATACAAATTAATAAAACACACAAAGCTTCATACAAGCTAATGTTGATGGTACATATAGTTTTAAAATCGACCGACCAATGGGTTCAACCAGAACCGGTGTTGCCACCGTTCTGCTAACCAATAACAAACCATCCGAAGCTTAACTAGAAAGGACCATTGAAACCGACATAAATCGGTGAATCGATCTCATCGAGATCTATTTCTCCGTTATCGTCACAGTACTCCGCCACGCAACGCGCGGCACCCTACTATACTATATATAAAGGAAAAACAAAAAGTAAAAATGAAAAGTTGAAACTATTAACATATCGAAACCGGGTTGAGCCGGAAGCTTCAAACCCGTAGGTCGACCTTTTAATTTGACCTGCTTTAACCCAACCGCTCGGGTTGACTCGGTTTAAATCGACCTGTTTTTTGACGGGAACGGTTCAACGGCTGAACCACCCGGTCGAACCGGGTTTCAAAACATTATGTTTAATCCCCAAATATTCAAAATTTTATTATTTTTCGCTTGAACTCATAATTTTTTTAACACAAAACGATCTGTCGCTATATAAATATTTATATATATATATATATATATATATATATATATATATATATATATATATATATATATATATATATATATATATATATATATATATAAAAGTTTTCTTCAAAACGATTATAATGTTTTACAATTAAGAGAAAATATGTGCTCATTAACGACATTTAACTTTTCAATGCGCCAAATACGTCCATTTCAAAAAAATATGGGTTAAATGCGCCCAAATCTTTACAATAAACCAAAATTAGCCCATTTTTTATATCGCTAATCACATTCACGCTAATTTTGATTTATGCTCTTTTAACAACATCACCATTAATCTCATATTTGTTACTTTCACGCCGACAAGAACGCTATTGTTAGTTTTTTTATCTCATAACCGATGAATGCTTACTTTCATTTTCATTAAATGTTTTATACGTTGTTTGATGAGATGTTAATTTTGTCAGACTTTAGCTTATCGATAAGACAAACCGTTTCAGAATTGATTTCATCGGCTCACGTTATATTTTAAACGCTACACAAAACACTCACCACAATATCACAAATCATTAATTATCCGACACTAGAACATTCATTGCCAGACGCAGACTCACTTATTACATAAAAGAAATAAGAAGAAAATTGTCAATTAAGGTTATAACATGAAAGTTTGGCTGTACCAAAGTACTTGACTACTTGGTTTACTTGGAAAGAATTTTATAGGTACCAAATAGATGATAAGGAAGACTTGCTTTCCTAAATCACACAAAGAATCAAGAATAACTTTAATCATGCACGTAGACCATTTGTCATGCCACACGCCTTAAATTGTTCCCAACTTTATATCTCCTAACAAGTTGCTTCGCACAGTATTCTTTTCTTTGATACCATTTAGGCATCACATCTACCCCAACATTTGGTATTTTAGGTATTAGCCATCTAAACATAAAAAAAACAATGTCGAAAATGAGCTTTCTTGACATCCAATACAACATCTCTAAGCGTAAGTTCCTTAGGAAACCATCTAGGATGTTCTCTAGTAGCGAAAGACAGCCTTCGGGCCTGCCTATGTTCCAACCAAACGTGAACGAGATGAGGCGTGTTTTTGACAAGTTTGATCGTGATAAAGATGGCAAGATATCAAGAGGCGAATACAAGGCTATTCTTAGAGCACTGAAACAAGGAGGTACAGAAAGAGACATCCAAAAGATATTTGAGGTGGCGGATTTGGATGGAGATGGTTTTATTGATTTCAAGGAGTTTATGGAGGTGCAAAAGAAAGGTGGTGCCGTTAAAGCGGTAGATGTTCAAAGTGCGTTTAAGACGTTTGATCTCGATGGAGATGGGAAAATAAGCGTCGAGGAAGTGTATGAGTTGATGAAAAGGCTTGGGGAGAGGTGTAGCTTGCAAGATTGTCGAAAAATGGTGAGAGGTGTGGATTCGAACCAAGATGGTGTGATTGATATCGATGAGTTTATGACGATGATGACACAAAACATGAAGATTTAAGTGTTATTCTCAGAGTTAATTTGCATGTGATATAAACAAAGAGTCCTTGTTCTAGTGATTATAAAGATGTTGGTTCGGTCTCTATGGCCTTCCGGTCGTCTTTGAGTCTGTAAAAATATTTGTTTGTAAGTGTCTACAAAAGAAGAAAAAAAAAAGAAGAAACCTTAAATAGTTCTTCTTTGTATTCATGTTTAATGTAATAAAAGTAGTGTGTTATGTTTGTTCCTGTGAAAATTTAAGGTTACTTTCATAAAGCAGAAGTCTACTTTTCCCAATCGATCGATTATTATTATTATTTTTTTTTATTTTTTTTTTAAACTCTTTTAGTTACTATTACTACGGTAAGAGACCTGCGATCAGCGGTAACTGAAATATAAGGAAATGTTTGGTTGATGGGTTTCTGACTTGAGGATTGGCTTTAATCCTATAAAAGTTGTTTGGTTTTGGGCATGGGGTTTAAATATTGGAGTGAATGACAATTATTTAGAGTACACTAAACCAGGGAGGGTCGCTTTTAAATCGATCCATTCGGTTTTCAATGACGCGAAACATGCAAGTTTGCTGTTTCATATATTTAATATGTTTCATTACTATCTTAATCGAAATATTTTTATTATATTAAGATTCATATAAATAAAAGTGGATTATTTTTTGATTAAAATCCATTTCTAACCAAACAATTGAATTGCACTCTAAACTCATTTCCAACTGTCGATTCTTAAACCAAACCAACAGTGATCCCTGGACACAAACCAAACAGCACCTAAATCTTTTGGCGAATCATGCACTTGTACGATTTTCTTGACAATAAAATTTTTGGCTAGCAATATTTTCTCCTTATTCAACTTTAAACAAATAACCATCTACACGTGGATGTAACATTTGATATCCGAGTATGTTTGACAAAAGAAACTCTAAGCTCTAAACTATAAGTTATTAATATGAGCTACATGTTGCATGTTTTTTTCTTCTTCAATAAAAGCTGTTTTGTAAGCTAATTGCCGATCAGAATTATAAGACGTAAAACATAAAAGACATCTACAATTGTAAAAATATAAAAATATAAAATTAATAAACTCATTTTATTAATAATAATCGTAGTCTTAAAGAGAAATACGCCATGAATACCATCGATAATGCATTCTATATTAATGTAACAATATCATTCCGGATTCGCTTAATCTAATTATATGTTTATTGAAAGACATTTTCGCTTTCCACGAACATCATGAAGTTCTTCAGTAAGTTATGTAAATTAGATGTTGCTCCATCTAGGCATTTTACTATATATATCACTGTAGTTAATCATATCCAATAACAAATGTATAAATTATAGTTTTAACATAGTGTTATAAGATATCTAATATTATTATTGTTATTATTGGTATTATTATTGTTATTATTATAAATAGTTTTGGTTATATGTATAAATCTCGTTAATCATATTTAATTTTAAAAATATTGTAATACGATCGGAGCAAGATATCAAGAATTTAAACAGAATAACTCTAATATATTTTAAAAACTTCATGAGTCAGCTTTTCATTTATCGCCTACTGTTTAAAATAAAAGATAAAGTTCGACGATCTAAACAAACTATTTATTTTGTAAGAAATTATTTTCAGAACGTAAAACTAACAGCCTAAAAAACCCTACTAATATAACACGCTAAACCGCCCTATGTGTTTCAAATAACTACACAATTGCTCATAATTGTAAGTTTGTGAATGGTTCGTTATCTCATTAATCATAGGAATCGGGTTACAATGTTACATAAGTAAAGGTATATGGACTTTTTAGAAGTCGGGCTTTAGCCCGATACTAAAATATAACCTAATTATATATATATATGCTAATCCGCTGCGACGGTGGAATAGAAATTTTTTTTCCTTCGCACGTGCAATACAGATGCCAAGGTAGTGTGTTCTGATTGGTTGCCCGATTGTTGGGCTAAGGCAGCCCAAAAGTTATTACAGGCCCGACAATTGGATGTGTTTGAGTTCAGCAACTGCTGGTCCGCTTCCTTTTTTTTCTTCTTTGGGTTATAAACCGACTTAATTGACAGACCTGAGTCGGTTTGTATATAAAACGTTACCTACACCTTGGGTTTCTAAATATTTCCAGATAAACCTCACCTCCTATTGCTCGCCGACCTTCAGATCTTCATGTATTTTTGGGTTTCTAAACACTTTCAGATAAGCTTCATCTTTCCCTGGTCGCCGCGGTCGGCTGTTATCTCTTCTTCTCAAACCTTCCACAATACACGATAATACAAAAGCTACGGTTTCGAATTTGAGGGGTTTTTTTTGTTGGAACAGTTACACAAACAATTAGGGTTTCAATTTTTGTTTTTTTAAGAATAAAAAAGGTATGTAGATTTGATGTTGGTTTTTTTAATTATTATATATTTATATGTATTATAGCGTTTGTTCTGAAATTTCTTTCCTGCTATAATACGAGCCTTATTTACAGAGGATGATGACGTGCAAGGTAAGACCTACATACCAACGGAAGCCATCAACAACGTTTTAGGATTTTTGAGGTACTTTTTTGAGTTTTTTTAAACCTATTTGATTTTTGTAAGTTTTGGGTCGTTACAGATATGTATTGGGTTTCTTTCAAGTTATTCACTTTATGATTCTGGTGCAGTTTCGGGTATTAAGTGGCATCATGTGGTGTTTGTTGTTGTGTTTTTAAGTTTAGAGTGGTTATTACATTAGTTGTTATCTTACATTAGAATATATATGTCTTTTTGCAGGTTAGAGAATTAATGTATTTGTTCAGGTTGATGGAATTCGTAGCTTTATGTCATCTTTACCAAAGGAGCATGTAGGTAACTTTATTACAACGACTCCTAATATAATTTCATTTCTATTTTTAGCGCCTATGATGTTGATTTAAGGTTGTCTTTTGCTTAATTTTTTGATATTGCTTTGATAATGAAAACCTTAGCTGCATGATATATTGAGACTATGATGTTGATTTAAGGTTAAACTGATCGATTGAATTAACAACCCAAACGTATGAAACGTATATCGTAGATATAATAATCCTTATAAATTTAAATATATTCCAGCATTGCGATAGTGACCGAGCCTTATTGGGAGTTAAATTCAGTAGCCAAAAAAAAACTACTTATAATATATAAACAAAGAAATAAGCTTAAACAGACACCAGTTAAATGTAGATAATAAGTTACTTTATGGATGCAGCTATTGGAGCATACATAATACTTTGGCCAATATGGAAAAGCAACAAAGGTTTCCCTTTCTCGGACAGGGGATGGTGCTCTTCATCATATGAAAAAAAGAGAGCTGGAACATCGTTATGTAGTCTACGTTCAAAGGTACAAGCAAGTTCTCCTCGGAAAAAACATAAATATGCATTTATAAACTTGGGATAGTAATGAAAAACTGCTAATTTATGAACCAAATATGTATGTAGTATCGTGTATTAAATGAATGAGATTGGCTCAAAGACAAAGACGCAACGAGGTTTTTTTTCGTAATAAATAACGTATATTACAACTATTATGGTTTTGGTTGCCTGCAACTATTTGCACGGTTGGTAAGTTAAATATGCAACTTTCATGCTCTTAGGTGATTGTCTTTACAAACTGGACAGCAAGGTAAACATATGACATAAAGCATCTGTTAAATCTATAATTATGTTAGTGTGACATTTCTCCTTTCACTTGAATATAATGTACTTTTTTCTGCCGTTAGTTTCAGGTCCAGTGGGATGATCCCACGTATATAGTCAGACCAAAAAGGGTTCCTCTATGAGCGATTGTGGCATATATGAGTCCTGTCTAAAGCTCCGTTCAACTGATGACAACAAAGAATAAAAGGCCTCGATCCCCCGCAAATAATCCTATCCTTGGTGACTATTCTTACCTTTATTTATAGTTTTTCATATTAGAGGTAGTAAGATGGACGGGCTAAATTTTTTTTCATTCATCCGGGAAGCTACTTGCAGGCAATATGATGAAAATACATGCAGCCGTGATTGTTGCTCCAAAAAGGATATTGGGTAGACCACCTAAGTTAAAACCCAAAATTATCGAGAATGCGCTCACAGGTATGCTTAAAACTTCCTAAACTCTTGAATGCGAATACAAATTTGACATTGTCTAAAAGTATTCGAAAAGAAGAAGGGTATCTTACTTTTGTACTGCTCATGAAATGACAGTATGTTTTTCGATTCTTGATTACAAGACTTTTTGGGTTCCGATATTGCAGCCCCCATGTAAGCGGCGGTAGGACACAATGACGACAAGAAATCAAGTAACAATGTGAGCTACGTCATTGTGGTTCAGTCATTCATTGGCCGGGTCACAACATATATAAGTTCGAGTATGTGTGGTTCAGTAGGTGTGTTCATGGGATGTGTTCAGGGGGTGAGCCTATCAGGTAAGAAGCGAATATACTCCGGCTACGTCTTATGCACTTTGTACTGTATTGATAACAATTTATTTTAGAAATGAAATAAAGTGACTACCAGGTTTGTTGATTAAATTTCTATGAAAAATAAAGTTTTGGAGAATATTTAAAGACTCAATAAGCGTATGATATAGCTACTGGACCCGTTACTAGAGCTGTTTGGTGTGTTCATGTAACGCATAAGTTTTGTGTCTTCATGTAATGCATGAGTTTTATTTTAGAAATGAAATGGAGTGATTACCAGGTTTGTTGATGAATAATTAATGGATACTCAAATATTGCAAATCAAATGTAACAACAATCATTATACTTTCAGGAATGCATAAGTTTGGTGTCTTCATGTAATTTGGATTTCATTGTATTTAACTAACATGTTAGATGTTTTCTTTTCTCTTTAGGTTTACGATCCATGATCAAAAAATGAGATAAGAACATCCATCACTCTAATTTATGTGTATTTTATATATTATGCGTCTATAATTGGTTCAGTGTAAAGGTTTTGCTTAGTACTCTGTAATATAGCATTTTTATCAAGTTATTAATATTCTTTATATTAACTGGAAGTTACATTTTTCATCTCAAATATGGTTGTTGGCTTTGAAATGTCTGATGATATTTATATTTTCTGGTTGATGCAAACTGGAATGAAAGAAAAACGAGACATTTCAATAATATCGTTAATGCAGCGTATCCAAGGTTTTAAAAAAAAAATTTAAAAGCTCCGCCGCAACGCGGCGGGGGTTTTCACCTCGTTGGGTCAAAAAAGGAGAATAAAATTTACCTTTTATTCGCATGAACATGCGCATTCCGTGGATCATCCTATATTCTCATTCTTTGCATCAATAACCAGTTCCTTACAAGGAGTCACCCATCATAACTTCGTAACCCCAAACTGATCCGAAATCGAATAAAAATCATGGACGAAGAAAAAGAAGATAGAATAAGTTCGTTACCAGATTGCTTATTACTCGAAATCATCTCTCAAATAGAGAGTAATGACCACAAGAGAGGTTATTAAACAACATCTACTATCTCGAACGATGGCAACAAGGGCGGAGCTATTAAGGGACAGGAAGGGTCCCTACCCCCTAAGTTCAGATTAGTGTATTTTTCGCGATTTCACGCAGATTTGAAAAAATTTATTTCGCTCCCATTTAATGTATTTCTAAAAAAATTGTTTCGGCCCTCCCACGGAAATTTTTCTAGCTCCGCCATTGGATGGCAACATCTTTGGACTAAACTTCCCTACCTCATTTTCACAGGAGGAGACTTTTCGTTTATCACAAAACCTTAACTCAATGTCCTACCGATGTGAACCTCAACAAATTCATACTCCATGTATGTTACGGTAGTGAACTTGATACTGCCCACATTGCACTTCAATAGTTGGATTCGTCATGCTATTACCGTAACGCTCAAGAGTTTGATTTTTATTTTGGGATTTCGCCATCTAATACGAGGACTACCAAAAGAGTTTACCTTGATGATGACTTATTTTCAACAATTCATGTTTTACGCATGAAACTTTTTGTTGTGTATTTAATCCTCCTAATGGTGCTATTTGTTGGGATAATCTTAAGTATTTGTGTATATCAAAAGGGAAATTAGACGATGATTCCATTGGAAAAATGTTATCCGGAAGTCCTTGTTTGGAAACTTTGGAGTTGGACTGTTATGGTGTTAGACGGATTGATTTTACTTCAAAGAGATTTAAGAACTTGGTGTTGTCTAACTACGGTTCTGAGTTTAGGTATCACGTTGGAGCAGATTATATAGATACTATCGAAATCAATGCTCCTTATATGTTGTCTCTAACTATAAAAAATAAGTTGTATTTGGAGAAGCTTTTGTTGCTAAATGTGTCTTCCTTAGTGAAAGCCGACTTGGATTACCTAGGCAGTAGGACTTTTGCAAGGAAACTTCGACGAACTCGAGATGATATAGAAGAAGAATTGCTTGGAGGACTTTTACCAAGCCTTGGCCATGTTAACGAGATTACACTTGGCTTTAATTGTTTAAGGGTATTTTTTTCCCCTTCTTCTACCATCTGGGTTGGTTTGGTTGTTGTAATGGGATGTGATTGCTAGTTTTAATATCAGTTTGCCATGATTATTATTAGTTTATACACTTTGCAATGTTCTAATCATGTTCTCTTTGCATTGGTAGGTTCTCTCTCGCTTAAAAGATAAAGGTTTCCAGTTTTTTAGAGGTATAGATGATACTTCACTCGGTAGTGACTCGTCTCATAGTAATTCAGTTGAAAACAAAATTTGGGAGGAAGGGTTATGAGGTTATCTATTGGTTAAAAGTGATTGTCTAGTATTCTGTGCGTGTGTTTTGTTTCCTTGGCTTAAATTTTTTTATGGTTTAGTGTAGAATGTAATTAATCTTACTCATCAACAGCCGACTCTTTCTGTTTAAACCAAATTTAGATGGAATTTGCAACTTCTGAGAAATTTAGGCGAGTGTGTCATATTCAGCGTAATGAAACTGTTTAATCAATTAGATTCAGGTGCAAACAACCCTGAAGTGGGCACGCCAACCTCCTGAAAATGGAGGGCTTTACCCGGTTTGAGTCTGTGTGGCGGTGGGTTCAAATCCGGTGGATTAGTCGGCCAAAAGGTCGGAAACCATGGTTAACCAAAAAAAAAGTCACTTTAGATATCATGTCATATGTGTGATGTAGAGGGATTCCTTACATCTGCATTTTTCTGGTGCCCTGTTTGATCTAATGAATGTATAGATATAAAGACAACTCTACGATCTGTAGGATTGTAGAGAGGATTGCTAATGTTTCCATGTTTAGTATCTCAAGTTCAGCCTTTAGAGAATCTATCTACATGTTATTACATTAAACACATTATTTGTTGTATGTTGATATAAAATGTGTTCGCTGTTATGTTAAAGAAATATTCACAAAACGAAATCTAACCATTGGGATATAAATTGTGTTGTGCAGTTGGAGCTGATGCAGATGAGGACAGAATCACAGAACTGATTGCTTCCTCAGAGAAAAAGCTTGCTTCATCTCACTGGTGCGGAAAAAGTTCGAGAGAATTTGAAATATGATGATGATGTAACTATGATTACAGTCTCTTATGTCTTTGAACTCGGTTCTTTTTGTAGTGTGTTTATTGAACATGTGCTTACGTTTTCTTCTTGTCGTTATTTCTATTTTCAGGACATGGACTTCAGTATATTTGGTTAAAGGATAATGGTTGTCGTCTTTGAGAAGCATATTTCCATTTTGTTATCATTGTTCATGTATTTTTGTTTATCTAATGACTGGAATTGTTAAAATCAATTGTTCTAGCAATCCATGGATGATGATCCACTAGATTTTTTAGTTCGCGTAGTTATGAAGCCTCATGAACCACTTTCAAATGGTAGAGAGTACAGACCGTTGTTTGTTTGTTCCTCTAGCAATTTTTTTTGCAGAAGGTTCGGATCAAAGGATTTCCTGAATCCATAAAGTTAATATAATAATTATTTGCTCAATCCTTTGAAGATCCAGACAATTAAGATTGGGCTGAAATTTATAAGTTTGTAATTTTCTGTATAATTTTCGAACATGATCGATCATATTATCTTGATCCGGTTCTGAACACGTATCTTTCTTGTATATTTGACGTTCATGTAAAAAAATTTTGGCAAGAACACATCAAGTAATGTACGACTTTTCAATGAATTATCATATAGAGAATATCATAGTATTTTTGAAGAACAACATCAATGGCGGAGCTAGAAAAATTTCCGTGGGAGGGCCGAAACAATTTTTTTTCGAGAAATACATTAAATGGGAGGGCCGAAATAAATTTTTTTCCGGAAATACACGTGAAATCGCGAAAAAATACACTAACGGACTTAGGCCTAGGGGGGCCGGGACCCTTCCCGGTCCCTTAATAGCTCCGCCCTTGAACAACATTCAACATGATTCAACAAAAAGACTTGTATATAACTACTCCATATCTAGACTTTCATAGTTATTTATTGAGGTTTATATAATTCTTTCCACTGCAAAAACATGATCAATATCATACAATAGTGCTTGATAAACAGATATGCCACGCCTGATAGATCAAGCACTCACAATTAAAACCGGAACTCAAGATATCAGAATCACATAAATTCGTTTCTGCGAAAATTGTTACGAATCCACTCTGTTTTTCATGGAATACAACAGAGGATAAATCCCAAAATGTTTTGTACTACACTAACATTTACCAGCAGAATCAAGAGATCAGGTCTCATTACATAAGCAGCTTCGAGTCACAAGCCACTATCTTAACTTGACCAACATTTTCTTGGCTTTCGTCATACTTGATAAGAGCATCCTGAATAATGAATGTCCACACGTTGTCACAGAATCTGTAGGTGTGCAAATGCCCCTGTTCATATTACAAAAACTTATCAGCATCCACACAGTGATGTTCAGGTACAGAGTGTATATTGGCCATTATAAAATCTTATTACTAATAGTTAAGGTTCAGTTAGAGGTAGAAAAGAATGGCAGGCCACACAAATCAATATGGGTTGGATTGGGTTTTTTGGTTGACCGACACAAATGCTTATCCATTTTCCTATGAACGATTAATGCATTAAATGATTACAAGAATATACTAATTAAATGATTAAAATTAGTATCATAGAATCATTTTGGTCGACATGCTACCCACAACCATTTTGTTAATTCGACCAACTTGATCTATTATCAATTTTGTGAAAATAACATAGCATTAGAATTATATTTCATGTGTTCATACAAACCAAAAAGATTGTATTATAATTATGGTTTGCGCATTTCTTAAAGCCAAGTAACAATTTTTAGACCATTGTTTTCTATTAATGCACCTACCCAATGTAGTCAGCCAAGTAACACTTGTGCGATCAAAACAGAATTCACACATCACTCAAGCGAGACAAGGATCTCTCGTACACAATTTAATCTTAATAGTGGTGATAACTTGAACTTATATTGATTTAGAGCATTCAAAAATCATTCTACCCTACTGCAATTCTAATATAATCACAGAATGATAACAAGTTAATTGTTGTAATTCCTTTTTCTTTTCGCGTCTTGCTAGAGTGCTCTTTTTAATGAAATTGGCGTTAAAAAATCTCAATAATTTCAACACTACGATCTTATTAAGGCAAAGAGATAGAACAATTTACCTTGATGGACACCTTGGTCTTAACTTTAGTGTCCAGTGCCTCAGCCATTGACTACAACCAACAAAACAAGGAGTCATGATTTGCAGAAAAATCAACACTATGCAAGTAAATATGCATGGAACTAACACAAAGTTAATGAAGCTCTAAAGACACCTTGTCGAACTGAACAAGCACTTGGATAGCAAGATCAGGGCCAAGTTTCCCAGTCGACACCATCTCATCCAAAGTGTCGGTCAAACACATTCCAATTGTTGATCGGCGGTACAACTCAAATGTAGCCATTTGTCTTGTCGATGATGGACCTGCTAATATCCAAAGATAACTGTCTGTAGTGAGCTACCAATAGACCAAATATTTCAAACAAAGAGATACATAAAATCATCACCTATGAATCTTAATACAACGACTTACAAATTCAAAAGCCTTGTAGCAACTGAATTCTCACTGATCATAAACAAATAAAAACATGCATAACTTCACGGATATCATTACAAGATTAAGCGTATCATGTAGCTCAAGACCATGTTGCCATCTGTTTAACTTTATTTTGAAAATAGGTATGCATTTCGCACAGGTTAATCCTAAATATTCACAAGCGACGCTATGTATCTGAATATTCATCAAACAACATGAGCTCTCACATGGCTTTGCACGAGAATCTTCAACATATACACAAATTTTATGCACAAATTCCAGGTCATACTCAGTAAGCAAACACAAAGTAAACATAATATACACATTATAGGCTCTGGATAAAACATCAAAAGAGCACGTAATTTGAATCTAATACAAAAATTCGCTACAGATAATCACAAAACCAACCACCCAAATGAATCTTAAATTGAAACAAACAAAAGGAAACTCAAAATCTGAAATAAATAGCAGTCACATGATTTTGCACGAGAATCATCAATTTACACTCAAATTAATGTTCAAATTCAAGGTTGACACATAGCAAACACACAAGTTATTCATCATTAAATCAACCCAATTCATATATTCAACCACGAGATGAATCCAAACCTTGAACTAAACACAACAAAACTCAAATTCTAAAACAAACATCAGTATATCACATTAATTTGCACTAGCATCCTTAACTTGCATACAAACCAAAGCTCAAATTCAAGGTTGACAGTTGACACGCAGGCGCAAATCATCTATTATCAAATATAAATCTAGTTTTTTTGTTGATGTTGTGTCACAAAATCTACCACGCGATGAACCTAAACTTGAATGAGACAAACTTGAACTATCACGTCAATTAGCACCAGAAGGTCCAGAATCATTAACTTACACAAATTCGTGCTTAAACACATGCTTCACACACAGTATAAACACTCACTAATCATAAGGAAACACCTGGTACACGTGATTTGATCCTCAAATTAAAGGTTATCAAAAGCAACAAACTATCACGACATCAAATGATTCGCACTATCAGCAATTTACACACAAATAATAATAAACTAACAGCAAGCATGTGATTCATACGAAATCATCAAACTACACACAAATTAAAGTTTCACACACACACACACATCATTAACAAAGACCAAACATCAGGTGATTCAAGCGGTGATCTTCAACTTAAACACATGTATACTCAGATACTCAAGTTTAACAAACAGTAAGCATGCACACACAAAATCATGAACAAACAGAAATATCACGTTGATAATCTTCGAATTAGGGGGTGTTTCATATGCTGCAATTTTCCGGCTTATTTTGAGACTTATGGGCTTATATAAGTTTATCATATCATAATAAACTTATATAAGCTCAGAAGTCTCAAAATAGGCCGGGAAATTGAGGCTTATGGAATATAAGCCGAAACACAAACAAGCTCATAAGCCCACATATAAGCTTAAACAAACACCCCCTTACACACAAAAAAGTCCTCAAATTGAACATTCATGCACACATATGATAAACAAAAAGCAAGTATCACGTGATTGGCACGAGCATCAACAATTTACATACAAATCATAAATTGACATCAACTATCACATGAATCACACAATAATCTTCCACACAAACACAAAGTTATGCACAAATTATAGCTTCAACACACAGAAGTATCAAGATAATTCTCAACTTAGACACAAATTTTTGTACAAAGTAAAGCTTCACGCACGATAATCTTCATCTTAAACACAAAATAAATATAAAAGTATCATCAAAATTACAAACTAAAGGTGCGAGATCAGACCATAAACCTAACAAAAACAACGCCTTATATGATAAGCAAACAACTATCACGTGAATCAATAATCTACACATAAATCATACACAATCAAAAAAATTATCCAAATTTAGGGTTTTAGACGCATCACGTGATTTGCACGTGAACCATCAGGCTGCATAAGTACTCTTGATATTAAAGGTCATCACACACAGATATAAATATATCAAATAAATTTTTAAGTTTTGTGAATTGTAATGAAAAATTAGAGACTCACTGTTTTTATTTATTCTCCGGTTGGTTTGTCTTTGAGAGGGAGAATGAGATCTGGTTTATATACTCTACTTTTTGTACCTGTGCCTTATATACACCTTCAAGGTCGGTTTGTCTGGGGTATGTTCGGCCCAGTAATAACCTTCGCCAGCCCAGCCCAATTCATATCCACAACAGAATATATGATATTTTATTTTTTTTTTCATTTTTTTCCTAACTTTCTAAGCAACTAATTTACTGGGTTTGAATTAATCTTCACACAAATTTAAACAAAGTAAAGCTTCCTCGTTTACAAGAATTTATCATTACCACTTCAAAGTTGTTTGCACTTATCAAGAATTGAATTTGAGACCTCTCACATTTTATGATGTTACAATCCTTTTTGCTACAAGACAATTAAATGGTTAGTACCTTAAAGTTATTACTAGTTATATAACCTCGTGCATGCACGTGGCTTTGACATAAATCTTAATTTTTTTTTACATAAATAATAATGTATTTAATTTTTTAATCATTTGTGCATACATATTGTATGTTATCTAATTTTTATAATACAAGTGGTTAAAAATGTAAATTTCTTTTTAGGCATAGTAAAGCCTTTCGAGGTATATACACCATGTTGTTAAATAAGATTTTCAATAACTTTATGTAGAATCATCTATACTTATATAGGTATAATACTCGTTCACACGTGAGTTTTTATGTTAATTTTTCATTATGTATTAATATCGATTAATATTTTGTATAGATTTTTGTTGGATGAATGATTTGACTTTGTTCAATTGGCATGATGTTGGGTTGATTTTGTTTAAATTTTATTATTGATATCATGTTTTAGACATTATACGTGTTTTTAAACACGAATGTCATTTGAAAAAATGGTTTCCGGATATCTCGTACTTATGTGTTGTTGTTATATGTACAATATTTTGTATTTATTTTCATCTCACAATACTCGTAAGGTCGTGCCTTTATTTTGTACATGAGTCATTATTGAAGGTGAATAGTAAAAAAATTATTTTTCTAGACATGCTTACTTAATCTCATAAAAAGAAATAACATAAGTCATTATAATATGTACAATCTCTTGTATTCATTTACATATCACAATAACTCAAGTTTTCATTTAATATTTATAACTTAGTGCATATACATTAATTTAGTAAATAAAGAATATAATGTATATAATAACAATAACATATACGATTTTTTTTTTAATTTTTTTATTTTTTTTTAAAATATACAGGCTTTATTAAATTTATAAAGTTATTAAGTTGATACGCCCACAGAAAAATATGACTGATCAAGCTGATGTTGCTTTTCATTAAGCTGATGTTGCTTTTCATTTTACAGGTTGGCAATGTTACTGATCAAGACATCAAGTTGATACGCCCAGAGAAAAATATGACAAGATATCTTGAGTCTGATGATTGTAAATGATGTGAATAGTTTTTGTTCGATTATGTAACATTTGGATAACAAGTAGCAAAACTGCAAATGATGGTTAGTTTTTCTCATGTTTCACAAGATGTGCTTCCTAATCACTTGGTTGTGCCTTGTGTCACTCCTACGGATTAGCTAGCTCTGATTCAGATAAATGCATATATCGTTTGTTTCTTTACATTTCTGAATAATTTCTTCTTCAAGCCACAAAATGCTATCATTTAATCAATAAGACCAACCTCATGTTGATCATTGATGACAAGCTCACCATATAGGGTCAGTCAATAAAGCTACAAAACTAGCTTTTGAAGGTAATTGAATGGTCAAGACCATTGTGAATGCCATTTAAAACAAAAACAAAATATTTCTAAAGTGTAATTGAATGGTCAAATGTCTGCAAGAATGAAAACGCTTCAACCTGACTATACAACATTGGGTTTACAATACTTAGGATCTCCAAACAAATGAAATCTAAATTAGATTAATATGAAAAACTACTCTTTACTGGTTACCATTTTTTTTACTTTCCAAATATAGGATACATACCTTCCCTTAAATTTACTGCTAAAGATGTTTGACTTAACCCTTGTTTTGGTACTAGGAAGCTAGGCAAGTTTCAGGCTTTCAGCCTTTGGGTAAGATAGTATATCAAATTTAGTCTCGCTTCTCACATAAGTGCATGTCATGTAGCTACTAATACGAAGACATTCGCTTATTAAAAGCATCAGTTTTATATACAGTGGGATTTGTGTAACTCGTCGCTTTTCAACTACAAGTCTACAACAATATGGAGCAGGCAACTTTTCAAAATGCTATATTTTCTGCCATCTTTTAGTCAAGTGTGATAAAATCATTTTATTTACACATTCATATGAATCCTAAGATATATAACCTGTGTTTGTTGTGTTGCCACATTTTTAATTTTCAGAAACCAATTGAGGTTGATTATCATTCAGCAATACAAATCTTGTTTTAAAGCTAACTTCCTTTGATATGTAGCGCTCTCGTGTAGTATTTAAGCAATTTGGACAATGACTGAGGTCAATATTTCTGAAACCTAACCCCTGTGTGAACTCTTAAATGTCAATATGTTCCTAGTGAAGCGGAAACAAAATACTTGGCATACTACCATTTTTACACATGTAGTCTTCTGCTCTATGTGCAGATTCTAAAATGTAGAACTACTCCTGTAAACCTATCTAGTCAAAGTGATCTGAAAGTTACTCATGGGAAGACGCATTGGCCTTTGTGTTGCCTACAAAGGGTTCACTAGCCATCACCATGTGACTATAACCAGAGACACAAACAGGATACATCCACCACTAGACAGTTGAACTAAACTATGTAACTTGAGATGCTTAATTTACCAACCCATGAGACATTCAATGGTAGAGAGACCTTAACATATAAATTTTGGGCCAATCCATTTCAAAATGGCATTACACTTCTGATAGCGCAAGTGTATATAGACCAACCTGACCATATACATAAAATGTTTGGTATATAACTGTTATGTAACACGCATGTATATTAACGATTGAGGTAACAGCAAGCAGTAAGCTAGTGCTGCTTATTATAGTTCCAACAAATACCGAGGTTTCTTACTAGCTATTTTTATTAATACTCAAGCAGCAGCATCAACAGCAGCACCAACATCCTCCTTCTGCACAAATGCTTCAAGATATTTCTTCCTGTAAAACAGTTATCATTCTTAGAAACATATTTACTGTATATCAAAGGTGGTGAGATGTGCAGGCTTTGTAACGAGTCAAAAACGATCTCATGTTGAGACGTGTCACTTTTAAGCACCTATCAATACAGGCCGAGTCGCGCAGATTGACCGCTACAACACTTTTTGTTCAATTTATATAAGATTTTTTTAAGTAAGCAGAGAATTAAATGTGCTTATAAAACTGATGATATAACAATTAGTGATAATCTAGATGGATAACCACTTTTGATACTGTGTAAGATAAGCAGAAGGAAGAAACAGAGAGATGAGATACCTTTCAGGCAAGTGATCATGTGGTCGGTTAAAAGGGGTCCAAACTGGGTCACCAACAAAGAGACGCATGGCCTGCCAAAAAGTAAACACAATTAGGCCTAAAAGAGTGGCCTTGATAAAGACTATTCTTATTTCTAAAAGTATGAAGACTGTGAAGAACCTAACCGGAGTTGGATTCTGTTAATATCTGGTTAGCATGTAAGCACGTTAAACATACATTAACAAATCAACAATACGACATGGGTTATGGGACATTCTATTAATAAATCCATATATTATATATGCAGACTAAACAAGGCCACCATGGCTGAACCATTTTATATAGAGCAAACTGCTCGATGTATACCGTGGCATCAGCTACAACTCTACATGATATAATGGCAGGTTGGTAAAGGAATGAGGTTGGGTAAAAACTGACAATTCTGATTGAAAAGTCCACCATAGCTTAACCATATTATACAGAGCAAACTGCTAGATGCATACCGTGGCATCAGCTATAACTTGACATGGTAAAATGACAGGTTGGTAATGGAATGGGCGTGGGTAAAAACAGAAAATTCTACAGTGAGTTGATGATTGAAAATGGCATTGGGGTGACCGCAAACTTTTTTTTTGTCTGTTTTTAAATTATTATAAAATATAATTGATTCGGAAAATGCAATTGTAAGAACTACATTATTAGAATAATAATTAACCATTTGAAGATATTTAGGAATTAGGAATACTGACTAAAATCCACTTTCGGCTACTTTTTACGCATTCATTTTACAGCTAAAATTTTGGATTTATCCATTCCACCCAGGTAAAACATAATCCACATCAACCCATTCTGAAGCGAAAGGGTTGAAATTGGCACCTCTATCTGCAACCTTCTATTTTCTCCTTTCTTTTTCAGTTTTTTGTTTTCTTCTTGTATTTCTTTCTCCACAGTTATCAATTTACCCCATGTAGGATTGCATATAATGTTGTATATTAATAATGAGTGCATAAGCGAAAAACATTGCCCATCGGAATTATCATTGTACCTTGATGTAGTTGTTTGTATCAAGTGTGAAACGGTGATAAATACCAGCAGGTAGTACAATCATGCCCCCTTTCTTCATCCAAACACGTATCCAAGCTTCATTACGATCTCTCACGTCGAAGTAACCTATAAATCAAGTCCATGTTTAGTAGTCTTACATATAAGGGTGTTTAGACTTTAGATATCTGATTTAGAACTGGTTATTGCGACTTGAAATCGCAAATATCAGATTTTAAGGACTGCATAAAAAGATTCAGCTTTGATTATCTAATAATTTTTCATATAACTTACAACAATACTGATTATTCAAGGGCAATATAAATTACTTAATTACCACTTGATTTAGCCTCACTTGAGAGGCTTTTATTTCGGTTTCAACACTCTACTTTTTCCATAAAAATACCATTTTGGTCGTTTAATCTACAGCGTCTTTAGATAATCCAAAATTTCCCAGCACTAAATATATGTTTATCACACCATGCAAACAGTAGAAGTTCATCCAAGCACCATTTTCTACAGCTTAATTTACTACACCTAATTATCTCGCTTTGACTATATTCAAAATTGCAGAATCACTTTCAAGATGCACATCAAACACCAGAAAAGACAAAACACCAATAATAAATAAATTTTACCACTTCCAGCAATAGCGTATGAATCTCCTCATCAGTATGAAGGTGCTCTTCGAAAAAGTTTTGATCTTCTCTTCATAATTCGGCAGCTTTTCTGGACAAACCTCAATGATGTCCTGAAAATTATTGACTCATTTTCAAAATCATTTGAAATTTGGCATTAAAGTGTAAGAGTTAAGAACATGATAGCACACAAACCATGTAAGAGTATCCACGTGATTCACGGATTTTCTTCAATTCTTCATCTGTTTCATAGTTGTCAGCATCCAACCGCCAGCTAAGCACACCAAGTTCTGTGCCAAATCTAAACACTTTTATATTTATACAAACACTTCAATACCTTACATAAACAAAATTCAGAGGCATTTACCTGCAAGTTTGTCAAGGGATACAAATTCCTTAGGCTCCTTGTGATGGGGAAGCCTTTGGTCTTCATTGCTGTCATCCATGTACCATGCCTGAATGACTTCCTCCCTGTTATCCTATTCAGACCAAATTGTTGAGGATGAGATTAACTAATATTGGGAAAAAAAGTACAGCAGGAAGAAATAAACGAAAGAATAGAAAACAATGACAAACGAACACCTCAAGAATCAAGATGAATTGTTAGATCATACAAAGTTGAAGTTATCGAGATAGTAATTAGGTTCAATTATTTTACGTGGAAGTTTACTCATTTACTAGGACCTTGACAAGTTCAAGCAATTTAGTAGGCTTCTCCGTCTGTTCTCATAGACACAGTCTTTTTTTTGAATTCAGAGTGAGAAACTTTTTTTTTTGTTATTTATGCACGCCACATTATGTCTCAACTGAGACTTGAACTTGATGGGACACTCATACTGCTATGCCAAAGGCCCTTTGGTAAGAATTAGTGATACACATTTTATTGATAGGCTTGAACCAACATGGAAAATAGATTAGAACATGTCTGCAATCTTAAATATGTATCGACAACATATTTAAACAAAAAGGTTCATTAATCACATACATAATCGTATCAACACATTGGTTTCACCCTTTTTTCTCATCAAGTTAACTAATCTAACCAATGCCAAATTTATACATATACGAGAAATATGTGACTGAATCATCCTTTTTACTGTAACATTTTAATAGCTTGCAGACGAGCATGAGCAATGACTAATCAGTAACTGCTATCAGACATGCACCTTCCACTTGTACTTCTAAACTTTGTAAGAACCTTGAGCGACATGCTAAGCATCTAGAGTAGGTATTCAAGACGTCGTTGTTCAAGAAGAACACTAAGTCACCTTCGTGAATCAAACTTTAGTTGAAGTATGCAAGACGAACTGTAATTATTGTCCGGAACTTACATTATAATCCAACTCCTTATTCCCTAGGTCATGCTATTTTTAAAATAACATAAAGACTTTATACCCTACTCTATCATAAGCAATTATATACCATTATAATTCCTTTAGATGTTACGCCACGGTCATGCTAAACTGGTCCAATACATCCAAAACTAAAACTTCGAAGTCAGAAAATACAAAAGGCATTTACACTAAAGCTATTGATGGTGTAATGGTCATTAGTATTGTTCATGCTATTACGAAGGCACCGAAATTTTGTTATCATATACCCTACATAGTAGTATATGGTCAAATCTGTATAATCATTAACACCTCGAAAATTTTACCTTCCATTTTCGAAAAATAGTTTATATAAATTGAAGATTTCAGAAAGAAAAATGCAAATGGCACAAAAAGTACTCTACCTTATGGAAAATTAACTTTAAGGTAGTCAATTTTTTGTTGTTAACTAAAATTATAGAAGGTGAAAATTTGTGAAATACAAGGTTTTGGGATAATGGTATTTCTTTAGTGTGAGTCGAACTTGTGGTTTTCCTAATGTATGTATCATCAAGTTATAAATTTGATACATTTTCAAGTGATTACCATTCAAATGTATCTAACGTTAACCGTAATGATACACAGAATACAATAGGATAAATAAAAAGTCCATACAGTTAATAGGATACTCAGTAAAGAATAATATGTGAAATTCGACACAGTTTCAAATCCCTTTTTTTTTACTTATAATTAGAGGTCCCATGACATAATTTTAGCTGAAAACAACTTTCGAATACCCAATTAGGATAGACATCACATTAGTAAACCATTTCAGCAAAAATTATGATCGGTAAGCCCTTTTGAGGCTTATGAGTTTATTTTGAAACTTGTGGCCCATAAGTACGAAAAGAGAAGCTCACAAGAGCATAATAAGCTTAAACAAACACCTCTTGAACAACTATTTGCTTTAAACAAATTAATTAATAACTAGTACATACGTCTAAAATAGAGGTTGACCCTAAAATAAAAACTGCATTAATTAACAATAATAATAAACCACTAGGTCTAGATCAAGTGGCCACCGGGGTAACCTGGGGATGTTTCCCTTGGAGGTCTCGGGTTCGAGTCCTGCCAATGGGGTTTTCCTCCTAGGGGAAGCCGAAAAAGGAGTGGGGTTTATTCCCCTAAGGCGAAGGTTCGAGGAAGGCATAATGCCCGCTTGGATGTCACTGCAAGAATCACTAACTACTAACTAGCCGTTCTAAAAAAAATTAACAATAATAATAAAAGTTGATCCAGGTAAAAGAAACAAAATCAATTAGGGTGGTGGGAGTCATGCCTCCATGCCTCTCCCATGCCTAAACACCCACCAATAATATTGTGCCATCTCACCCCATGCCTAACCATACTTTTTTAGTGGCAACCATGATTCCATGCCTCACCTAATTTTATTTTTAATTTTTTATATTCATAAATATATTAAACAATTTAATAAAAACATAATATTTCATTAATAATTAAAAGAAAATTACATAATACTTAGATGTAGTGCTTGAGCTTGCCGTGTCTTGAATGGAATCGTACACGGCTAAAAAGGTTGATAGGGTAGAACCTGTGGATAACAATAATTCGGAAGAGTCGGAGGGAAAAATTAACTCGTCTTCGGATGAGGAAGAGGAAGATGAAGACATTTTGTTTTAGAGTATTTGTAGTGATTTGTTTGAGTAAAAATATAGGTGTTTTGTTTGTGTGAAATTATGATAAATGGGTGGTGTTTAAATAGGTTTTATAAAAACCTGTCAAGAAATGAAGCCGTTGAACGGCTATACACGCTCCTCCTTCTCCCATGCTTCTTCGGCAATCCACACCGAAGTCATCCATGCCGCATTCATGCTTCGTATGTGGCGGCGGTGTTCAAATTCGGCATAGAGTTGAAGAATAAAACTGAAATTTAGATCACGGAATAAGGAAATAAGTTTACCTTGCATTCAGAACCCATTATTGATTGATTTGAGCTTTGAGTTTACGCTGCTACACAAATGAAATAATTTTACAAAAAGCCCTTTCCTTTATTTATATATAGTGGTGAGATTGCAAGCTTCATGCCATATATTTAAGCGTTGAATTGACCAGCTTGCCCTTTGTTTTCAATTGTCAAAACTCAAAATCTTCACGTCACTGGTAGTGGTAAGTGGTAACGTCTACATTCATTGCTTTGTCAAAGTCCCAAATTTTAATCTGATAAACGCCTGTTGTTTTTTATTCCGGGAGTATTGAAATTTTTGACTATGTAAGAATTGTGCTCTCGCACGTTTGTGGTAGAGCCAATAAACTTTTATGGGTGTTTGGCACTTTGGCTAAGATTATGAGTTGAGCATATGCTTATGTTATATAAGCCATTTATGGCTTATATTACATATATGTCATAAGCTTATGTTGAGTGTTCGGATTAGTTTATATTTAGTAAACAGATAAATTTAAGTGTTTGATTTATTTTAGGTTGTTAAATGATCAAAATGGATATGGTTTGAAAAATATGAATGTTAAATTAGGTATAATTGAAAGTAAAAATGTAATTTGCAATAGAACACGTTATATAAGCCCAACCCTCTTAAACAGCCACAATTTTTTGGCTTATCAAAACCCTCTTATATAAACTCATAAGCACACTTATCTAAGCTTAGCCAAACATTTGGTTTAAGCTTATTTGACATATATAAGCTAATAAGCTCATAAGCCCGCTATATAAGCTTAGCCAAACACCCTCTTAATCAAAGTTCAAGAAATTATTGAGACGAGTCAATTGTTCATCATTTATGATAAAACGTTTGAAATACATCATCCAATGCATTATCTTCAATTTCTGTATATAAAGCCCATTGTATTTGTTCTGAGAAACGAATACAAAGCGACGTTACGTACACATGACAACAATATATAAAGTTTCGGGAAGGAAAGAGAAATGGAATTCCACGCGTGTTTGTTACAATGTCTTGAGAAATAATAGACCATTGTGTAGCTCACAAGGTCCGAAAATAATAGAGACCATTGTATAACTTACAATGTCTTGAGAAAGTTTCAGATCACAAAATGTACTAGTAGGTGCATGAATGGGAAATCGGTCATGCCGTAATGCCGGAATAGGCATAATGTAGTTATGTTTAGTCAATGCTTATATAAAGGGTTAATATACAAACAAGTCACTAAACTTTGAAAATTTGTCCCAGTCACTAATGTTTCATTTCATCATCTAAGGTATTCAACTTCATGAGTTGTTTAAATATGTTCTTGAACCTTTAAATGATGACATTGTATATTTATTAATACAAAACGGTCCTTAAGGTTAGTCGGGTGTCACGGATCTAGTCCCTATACCACTATTTCTGTTAGTTTGACCGTTTTCTTACGTTTTCGTCCTTTTTTTTACGTTTTTAATCGTTTTCAACCGCTTTTACACGTTTTCGTCCGTTTTCATCCATCTTTTTTACGTTTTTATTCGTTTTCAACCGTTTTTATACGTTTTCGTCTATTTTTTTACGTTTTCATCCATTTTTTTTACGTTTTCAACCATTTTTATACGTTTCGTCCTTTTTTACGTTTTGACTATTTTCATCTGTTTTTAAACGTTTCTCGTCCGTTTTTATACGTTTTTGTCCGTTTTTATATGTTTTATACAATTTTTATACGTTTTTATTCGTTTTCATCCGTTTTTAAACTTTTTCATCCATTTTCGTCCGTTTTTATATGCTTTTGTCCGTTTTTCTTACGTTTTGCCTACTTTCTTATGTTTTATCTGATTTAGTCTCTTTTACGCCGTCCGTTTTATATATTTTCGCCCGTTTCTTACGTTTTCGCCTTTTTATATTTTCGCCCACTTTTCTTACATTTTGCCCGTTTTTCCATGTTCTCATACGTTTCCGTCCCTTTTTACGTTTGAAAACATAAGAAACTAGGCGAAAATGTAAGAAAAATGGAGGAAAACATATAAAAATGGATGAAAACGAATGAAAACGTATAAAAAGTGTACAAAACATATAAAAACGGATGAAACTGTATAAAAACGGATGAAAAGGTATAAAAGATGTATAAAAATCATATAAAAATGGACAAAAACAGACGAAAACGTATAAAAACGGATGACAACGTAAAAAAAATAGACGAAAACGTATAAAAACATATGAAAACAAATAAGACTTGTATAAAAACGGACAAAAACGTATAAAAAGTGATGAAAACATATAAAAACGAATAAAAACGTATTAAAATGGTAGAAAAACGTATAAAAACGGACAAAAATGAACGAAAACGGACGAAAACGTATAAAAACAGTTGAAAACATAAAAAATGGACGAAGACGTATAAAAACGGATGAAAACGAATAGAAGCGTAAATAAATTGATAAAAACGTACAAAAACGGACGAAAACGTATAAAAACGGATGAAAACTTAAAAAAATGGACGAAAATGTATAAAAGGGATGAAAACGAATAAAAACATATAAAAATTGTATAAAAACGGACAAAAACGTATAAAAACAAATGAAAACATATGAAAACGTATAAAAACGGATGAAAACGAATAAAAACGTATAAAAACGGACAAAAACGTATAAAAACGAATGAACGGACGAAAACTTAAAAAACGGACGAAAACGTATAAAAACGTAAAAAAAATGGGACGAAATGTAAGAAAACAATCAAACTAATGATTTAGTGGTTCAGGACTAAATCCGTGACACCGACTAACCACAAAGACCATTTTGTACTAAAAATATGCAATGTCATCATTTTAAAGGTTCATTAACATGTTTAAACAACTCGTGAAGTTTAGTAACTTAGATGTAAATGAAACACTAGTGACTTAGGACAAATTATTCGCAGTTTAGTGATTTGTTTGTATATTAACCCTTATATAAACATTCTATATATAGATAAAACGATTGTTGTGTTACAGGGTAAGCATGGCACATAGAATGTGAAAGCGGTAATGAGTGTTCTGGGTTAAAATGTAAGATGTAGTTATAAGCTAGGTTCAAATGCAACCTAGTTATCTATAACTAAAACTCTGATACCAATCTGTAACACCCCTAAAATATCGTAGCGGATGATAGTGTCACTGGGTATTACTTCATAGCTCACAGTACAAGTTATAGAAAACGAACTCTAAATGAGACGTTTTGAAAAGATTATCATTCAATTAATATAAAACATTAGAGTTTACAAAGATGTCCCAACAAGTTTTGAGTACAAAAGTAGTACAACATAAATATTTAAAAGTTTTATCGAATGATAATGATGCATTGTCTTCAAAATATTCATGCTCCTTCACATGCCGCTAATACCTTAAGAACTTGAGATAAAACATGTTAAAGTCAACACAAAAGTTGAGTGAATTCAAAGGTTTAATAAAAGCAGTTGATCCGTAATTTCAACTTTAATAGATAGTGGGTTACGTTGTTATACACACATAATTCGAAAGCAATTATTATTTCACTAAGCTCATGACAACCAAGGCGTTAACAATGTAACAATAGAATAATCGTTGCAATAGTGGCCCTAGTAGGTAATTTACGGTTATACCTAGTGTTCTAAAATATAATGCGTTTGTTTGCCTAACCGGCTAACACAAACGGGATTTGTCAATCCCAATAGGCCTATTCACAATATTCTCGCTCATTACAACAAGTGATTAATGGTTCATGATGTAGGGACTTAATAATGGCAATAGTGATACTTAGTGCCAATAAAACATTCAAATAAGCATACAATTTTCAAATAATTGTGATCGTTATAAAATTGTAGCATGTATCTCACCCCAAAGTAGTCTAAAATAAATATTGAAACGAGTAAGGTACGGGCTATGAACTCACCTCAAACAACGTGAGATAAGGTAACGAGAATCGAGATAACATAATGCCGCGAAAAAGTCTTAGAAGCAACCTAAAAGTATACGTTACGTCTTAGGTTCTAAAATAACATTTGTATTTATACAATATGCTTTATATAGTTATTAAATTAATACTTAATGATTGTAAAGTAAAACAAGTGTTTAAATTCAGTTTTTACACTTTAAAATTAGTTACTGATTCTAATTTACAAGTTATTCGGTAATTGAGTTTTATGTAATTATGTCCGAATTTGACGTTTCAGGATCAATTAGTCTGATGGAAGCGAGTTTGCTTTTTCGATAGCGGTTCCTATCACTTGGTTTGTAAGAAAAAGTGGTCAGTAATACTAAACGTTACGCTTAGAGAATCTATTATTTTAGTTTTCTCGTCTTAATTTACACGTTATTTCTAAACCGTAAGGGTTATGATTTGGTTCTTATGTCGTCGAAAAGGTTTTGAATGAACTTTACTGATTTATGGGTACCACGGTCTTAAAAGTTACTTAACTAATGTGAAATTACTAATTTATCCTTATATATACATGTTGATTGCTTCAGCAACGTAACGGTCCCACTGTTTGGCAATAAGTTGAGTTTTACAGCCCCGTTTAACGCGGGGTTTTCGGCTATGTTTAAGTTTATGTGTTGGCTACAACTTTTCATCTTTGACTAACGGTAGTTATATGCAAATTTTATGAGTTTTACCCATTTCAAATATGTTACTTTCGATTTTGACATTTCTCGCTAAAACATTTCTATTTCGGTGATCGTTTTAGGTGTTCTACCCATCGAAACGACCGCAAGACATAGATGTAACTCCTATATTTTTACCTAAGTTTCACATCCACCGATTTTGCCCAATAATTACGTTTATACTTTCTTGTCCATAAACTGCTTTTGCAATACAAGTCCTTTCGATGTTTCTAGTGCTTTAGTTCAATTTACCAAGCATAATAAAGTATAATAAGCATACAAAACATATAAAATACATGAAATATAATTATTCTGAAATCAAATAAAGATGTGTAGAGTTTTCTTACAATATTTGTTAAGAGATTAACAAGAAACTATACCAGGATCACTAAACCAAGAATCATTAACTAGTCTTCAAAAAATTTCCAACCATAACCAAGACTTCAGATTAATAACCCAACCTTAGAATCCCTTGATCTATCCTAATCTATGATAAAAACCCTTATTTAACTTTTCATGAGAAGCCCTTGAAAGATGGGTGAGATTCATGGTGATTTTGGTGTTTTTGTGGTTTAAATGTAACTAGGATTTAACTAGGAACTAAGACTTGAACTTGCGATAGATTGAACAAGCAAAATCAATGATCAAAATGGGTGTTTTGCTTGGTTTGGGTCGTTCATAGAGAGAAAGAAAAAAGAAGATGTGTTTGATTATTTTGTTTAAGTGTTAATGAAATGAATAAGAGAAGTAAAATGGAAATTGATGTGTTAGTCATCAATTAAATATTTAGCAAATGATCTTATCATGCCATGACAAGGCATAATGACTATTTAGTTGATGTTGTAATCTATCTATCTATACATATATAGGACTAAGCATGACACGTCATTAATGCTTACATGTCATTATAATAGTGACATGGAACATCTATGATGATGTGGAAATGCTTACATGGCATAACTCCGACTACATATTTAAAAAAATTGTAACCCTGCAAGATTCGAACCCAAGTCTAGACATCCACATACATGTGCCTCAACCAGTGGAGCAATCCACAAGTTGTGACATAAAGTGCATTCCAAAATTGATATACCAACAAAATACTACCATCTTCCATCTTATAAAAAAAACAATAACACAATCCTCACTGATTCTGCTCCTAAATTAATTTATGCTTCAATGCCAGTCAAAACAATAAATCACTCTCCCCAATTCACTCGCTCTTTCCTAAACAAACTCACCCAAAATTCAAAATGCATACCCTAAGTCAAATACAGATTTTTACATTGCTATCAAATTCTTTTCCTCGTCATATCATCATTTATTCATAGATGAATTAGCCATTTTTTGATTCTTTGTTGGAAATTTTTTGTGTTTCTTTTCCCCATCATCTTCATTTATTCAAGAAAATTTTGATTATTTTGGTCATGTTTTTGATATTATTGTAGGTAGAATCTGATTGAGGAAGATTAACCGAGCCGAAATTAATGATGATACAACAAAGGTGCGATTTTGGGATCTATTGAATCTTAATAATTTTTTGTATGTTCATGTATTAGGTTTCTTTTCAACTCAAATTGGGATATATTGAAGGTTAGTAGTTCATCGATTATAAAAGGTATGCTTTTTTATTGGTGATTAATGTTTAATTTGAAAAAATGAAGTCAGTATTGTGGTTTAAGTTGTATTTTGAAGCTATGTCTTTGAACACTAAGTGTTTGATTAAATGCCTAAAATGTTATTACAATATCCAAGTAGCTATTTAAAATTGTCATTCACGAGAAAAGGTATGATTTTTGTTAATGATTTATTGTTTACCTTGAAAATTTTGAAGTAGCTATTTGAAATTGCCATTACATGAGTCTGTGTATGCTGTTTTCAGGATATGATATTTCTCAGTCTCTCAAAATGGCCGTTACCCTATTGCGTGGTAGGGCATACCACCAAATGATTCAGTTTGTAGTAGTTATCTCCCTACTTAAAATTGGTGTTATCTCCCTACTTAATGTGGCCGTTACCCTTAGTGACTCACCAATTTTAAGTAGGGAGATAACATTAACTTAAGACTACATTAATTAAATTAGGCGTTACAAAAAAATTCCGCAAATATATCCTCATCTTGATATTCATGTCTCATAAAATACAAATCTTTAGCAAAATGATTTAAAATTTCCTCACCGGCTTCCTGAAACTCACTTGACCATATCATATTAGTATGATCTTGTATTTGTACCTGAAGTATATATCGATAACCACATTCATCAAAAGCCTGATCACACTGATCACATCGCCATTTTCCATCACCATCATTCACAACTTTTTTACCGCATTTTTTATCGACAAACATGTTTGGACATGCTATGTAGCAAAAGTTATTAGGCTTCGTATGCCAAATAGTGGCATATTAACCGTTATCCAATCGGGTTTTTCAAAGTCCCAAGCTTTTCGTATTTAATTTGGGATATAGTCTTCAATGAACTGTTTGGCGGCAAACTCCGGGATAAAGAAACGGAAGAGCATCTTTCCCAAAATATCAAACCATTCTTTATGTTTACGAGCCTCGAAAAGTCGTTCTATTAATCTTACCTTAACGAAAATGTTATCTCCCTACTTAAAATTGGTGAGTCACTAAGTATTCTCTATTATGTTTATCATAAAAAAAAAGTCTTAATAAGTTTCTAATCAATTTTTTCTGTAATTGTATGGAATTTCGGATGCTTGTCTTCAAGGTACTTTTACCAGTGTTGTAAAGAAATTGAAAAAGAGTTCAAAAACCATACTGATCCACCAATTTCCCTTCGTGCGCAGGTCAGTATGTTTTGTTTAAAGTACTAAATGGTTTTGTATTTAGTGGCTTAATTTGTCTTTTAGATATTGCAGTTGTTATTGAGATAGTTTCTACGTTGTTGGTTTTGGCACTCCAAATTTCGATCACATTAGGGGCAACGCGATTTGTAGTCGGGTAATAATTCCTTACTTATTATTGGTGGTGGGGCTGGTGAGAGACATAAATATGAAATTAAGTAGAAAGATAAAAAGGAAACATGTGAAATATAGGAACATAAGACTATTTATGGCAATATAGGAACATAAGACTTTTTGCTAATGAAGAGAGAATGTGTGTTGTGTTGACTGGGATATAATGGAACTAATCAAAATAGTCTGAAGTTAAATAGTTTGCACAAGTAATAAAAGTGGCCAATGAATGGGATGTTGTCATGCATGGCTTGGTGTAGGTTGGGGGTGTTTGGTTGTTGGTAGAGAATGATGCCTCCTATGTTAGCATAGTTGACTCATTGTGCGAGGGGGTTTCTGCATAATGGGTTTTAAATTGCTATTTCCGGCAGATGGTGATGCCATCCTTTGTTCTGCTCCATTTATCATATGTTTGTTAATCTCTATTTTGATCTTTAAGTACTCGAATACTGTAATGTACTAATCGTGTAGTTTGTCTAAGTATTCGTATTTACATTGCTCATTTTCTTTTTCTTGCTGCTTTATTCTACATTCCTGCTCTTTTTTCAGAATGGTTGATCTATTTAAAAAACAAGATATACCTCTTGAGAGACTTTTATGCCGCAAGTTTGATAACATTAAAAGAGAATGACTATGCATTTACAATTTAAAATTCTTGAATTTACATTAAATATTAACTAAACCAAAGACAATTTATGTTTCGGTTTGTTTTTCTATGACCATTAATAAAAGTCAAGGGCAAACATTGTCGTATTGTTTCTACAATTGTTAGCTTCTCACGCGGACAACTATATGTGTTTGTTTCAAGAGTCAAGAGCAAGAAAGGTTTGAAGGTTATCTGTTGTGACAAAGACGACAACTACATAAACTCCACAACAAACGTCGTTTACAAAGAAGTTTTATTTTGTATTTGAACAAGCACCATAGTCATGTATTACTTCACGGCTTCATTATGTTTTTAGATATATTTTGTGAAACATTTAGTTAATTTGTTTTTCCATTATTTCCCAATTGCTTAACATACATTTAGAATTTGACATGTATCATTATGAAGCTAGCTCGCCCATCTGGGCGGGCCATGAAGCTAGTATTATGTATAAACTAGTTATTAGATGATAAAACATAAAACACAAAATCTTAAAAACGCGTAAAACGTATAACCAGAAAACGTAAAAATCCAAAACTTGTTGAAATGTCGTAAATTATCTAAAATAAATAACTTTATTATTAGTTTAATGTTATATGAGTATAACAAGAGCTTCAATTGACGTTTAGACTAAAAACGTAGCTCGCATACGCGTTTTGTGACACTGGTTTTTAATAAATTTGACGTAAAGTATAAAAATAACCCGACAAGTATAAAACTCACTTGTCAAAATAGAAATAAGTTAAAATGCATAAAATCTTTTAGACTGAATATAGTCTAGGGTTGGGTTTACGTTAATGTACGTTTAGCAACGTACGGGGAATAAGCAAACCGATCACTCGTAAAGGTAAATTTTCACGAAATTAAAGTGAATAGTAAAAGTACGAGATTGAAAAATGATCTGAAGTTTCCAAATTGTTACAAACAAAGGGGAGAAGGGAGAGCTTTTAGGGTTGTTGTGTGTGAATTATGAGGAGGCTCATAATGCTTTTGTATTTATAGGATACAAAGGAACATCCTACAGGCCTTTACTTGTCCACCAAGTAACCTAGTTTGATTAGAAGTCAAACTCCTCCCATCTTGGGGAGTGTTCGGCCGATCATAACCGACAAAACCTCAGGTTTGTATTTTTTCCTCTATTACTCCCTTTATTGTTAACACTACATATTAGTAATTAAATTAACTACGATAATGTAATTCTCACGACCACTTTATATTTATTAACTGTGTAATAAATATTTTCTTTCATTTGTGATGCATCAATGTGAACCTTTAGTGCCTTAATTGTCGGATGTGATTTCTCGTATATACAATTAAACATATATAATGGATATATTATCTGTGCACATTATTCCTTAAATATAACCACATGTACTTGTCAAACGTCGTGGTTTTTTGTAGGAGAAAATGGCTACCCGCTTTGAGATGTTACACCTACCAAAGCCCCAATATTATCCAGACACATCCATGGTTTGTCAACAAAACTCAGTGTTATTCTTTGACACATGAGCTGAGGGTGATCATGATCTGAAGTCCGAACCACATTTACAAGTTAAATTGCTTGATCCTATTGTTGTTGATCATTAAATCTTCATATACATTAATGTCAATGTATGAAATTAAACAACAAGTACTCTATTATGTAAAGTAGTTGTATAAATGTGATTATTCTGACTATCTATCATGGCTTTTTTCATGTATCATTTGTTTTCCTTTAAGTGACCCCATAAACTACACATGAATATATTGCTCGAATATGGTTTCAAGGATATGTTTGCAAGTTACTAGATATGTAATAATGTTGCTTAACCGGACTAGTTGTAAAGTTATACTCTCATCAAATTGGTAGAAGTTTTCAATTTTGTTTTTCAGATAGTCTCCAATTATCACCAAACTATCATGATCTAGTTGTAATTGTAAAACTTTTTGCATAAACATATTTTTATCAAGAGTATGTTAGAAACTCAACACATAGTTTGATAAAAAAATGAATTACAAATAATCAAAGCTTTAAAATATCCACATATATACAAGTTAATTAAGAGACATCTTTATTGGCTCAAGGAGAGGTGTAGCTTACAAGATTTGGAAAATGGTGAGAACGGTGGATTAGAAGTAAAATGGCGAATTGATATGGAAAAGTTTATGAAATGATGACACAAAACATGAAGACTTAAGTGTTTTCCTAGAGTTTGCTTGTGACATAGACAAAGAGTCCTACAGTCTGATGGTTATAAAGATGTTGGTTATATCTTTATAGTCATACTAGGCGTTTGAGTTAAAGTTTGTAGAAACATTAGTGTGTAATGTGTCTACAAAAGGGAAAAAAGGAAAGAGAAACCTTAATTAGTTCTCCTATGTATTCCTTTTTAATCTAATATAAGTAGATGTTTCATTTGTATGTTTGCTGCTTTGCAAGTAAAGACCTTATACGGTTTTAAATATGTATTCTATGAGCAATATAAATCAACTTGCTGTAAGATTTGAAGTTAATATACTAAAACAAACATGTCTTTATATGATAGATTTTTTTAGTGATCAAAGATTATTTGGTGCGTTTGGTATGCATATATGAATTACCATATGGTTTGATATTGTTTAGATAGAGTGAAAACATGTATCATTGGTCATAAGTTGTTGTTTGGTTTATATAGGTATAAGAGAAATATGTAAAATAGTAAGATAAAAAGGTAAAATAAGAATGAAAGTATGAGTTAGAAAATAATTTGTGATGGAAAAAGAAAAGACAAAGTATCAACAGAATGAATTTGGAAAAAAGTAAAGTAATTTCTCATTTATTAATGAGGTATACATATGTTTGTATACAAGGTGGGAAGAGTTTAAACCTTCAAACTATAAAAAACTAACTAACTAATTTACATTATTAGTCCTTATACTTCTAACTTTATACATTCTAGTGAAAGAGTTAAACATTATACTTTGGTGAAATTACAAAATAAGTCCTTCTACTAATTAATCTTCATCCCCCCTCAAGGTGGAGGATTTGTGAGCCCCAACTTGGAAGCTAAAGTTGAATGTTGAACCTTGTTTAAAGCCTTTGTCATAAGGTCAGCCAATTGCTGCTTAGAATGGATAAAAGTTGTCTGCAAGAAGCCATCTTTTCTCTAGTAAAATGACAGTCTATATCCACATGCTTGGACCTATCATGAAAACATGGATTGGCTGCCAAAATTTGAGCAGATTTATTGTCACAGAAAAGGGTAATTGGAATCTGAACTAGAACTCCCAAATCTTTGAGAATGTAGCTTAACCATAGAAGTTCACAAGTAGTGGTTGTCATAATCCTATACTCAGCTTCAGTATAAGATCTAGACACAGTTGTTTGTTTCTTTGTTTTCCAGGATACCAAAGAATGACCAATAAAGATACAGTAATCTGTTAAAGACCTCCTTGTCATTAAGCAATTAGTGTAACCTTTAAATGAGATTGCACAGGGTAAAAGAGACATTTAGAAACTGATAAGGATTTAAAACATACGTTTTTAGGGGGTCATTTAAGCCCTAAATCGACACATTTTATGTCCGTTACTGCTTAAAATCGTTCCTTTTCACTTTTTAGGTCTTTTGGAAGCAAAATGCTGTAATGAAACATATTTGGACGAAAATGAGCGAAAACATGAAAAAAATGGCAAAGTCAAGATCGAAGGTCATCCAACACACCTGACGGCGTCCCAACCAAAGCGGCTATACGTCCCTCTATTGAAGACTTGATCAAAAGTGCATGACGGCTCAACGGAATTTCTAGTCCTAAAGCTTGACGACGCCACGCCTTAATTACGGAAGGTGTCACTCACAAAATCTACACCGACGCCCAAGATCCAAGATTCAAACGATATCCCGATGAAGACCGACGTCATACTTCTCAAATAACGCCGTCCCAACGATGACTTGGCCCAAACGAAACCCCAATGATTTACGACTGACGGCATCACTAGCAAAGGTGACGCCATCGCGATTGTAAATCTATATATAGAATTCGATTTTTACGTATTTAAAGAGGTAGAATTTTGGAGAGCAAATCCTAACTCGGTTGTAGTCAAACTTGATGAGATTCTAGGGTCCCATACCTATTTTACATTGCAAGATAAGTTTGTTTATCCAATTTATCATTATGTCTACCCCATGTTCAATTGATTGTGTGTATGCTTGCTTGTTTAACATGTCTAGCTAAATTACTCTTGTGTTTGCTTAGATCTATGAAACCTAGTTATTAATTGTTGTTAGGTTGTCTCTTATCTAATTGGTAGACGCTAGATTAAGGAAATCTGGCTTCTTCTTTCATTGTTGCGAGCTTGAACGTCCTAAATAGCAAAAAGCCATAGGAGTGCACCTAGGCCATCGTTGTGTTTATTGCGTGAGTTGTAGCTTTAGGATAGTAGTGTATTCTATAAGATATAGGATTTCACAAACACACTAAACCATAATCATATGAGGTGTTCAATAAGGTTTAGAGAGAAAGTTCTAGAGATAAAGGAAGAGAGTTGGGAACTATGTGAAACAAAGAAAATGGTATTGAGCTCAAACCTCTACCTTGGGAGTGAGGGTATTTATAGTTTCATGGACTAATGCCACCCACGGGTGTGGATCGCATACTGATGGGTAAAGACCCGTCCGTCCTCCACGGTGTTACATAACAAACTACTTATTAATATAACTTGACTACGACTACGAGCTTTTAAAGAATACATATACTTGAGGTGACCGACTCTTTAATGACTGAATTTTCTAATTCCTAACAATCTCCCCCTAAGGGAGGTCACCTCAATTTACAATGAATACAAACATATATTACATTAGATTGCTCGAAGATTCTTGATTAAGTATTTTGCTCAGTAGCTCGTAGTCTTTGATTCTTCATGTTTTGCATGTTTAGATAATTCAAGTGGAGGTCTTTAGCTGATCCACGTAATGATGAGTTTCGAGCCATCATTGAGATCATCAGCTGACATTAATCTTTGACTCTTCCATTGTGTGTTGGTATTATGTGATGTTGTGACTTTTGGACTGACATGCTCACATTCTGGATCATGATGTATTCTCATCAGAGTAGCGAAGCTTTAATTGATTCATGATATTGGCGCAGCGAAGCGAAGCATGGAGCATAAATATCGAGTCATTGATGCACTAATCATGATTTCTTTCGAGATGAATGTGTTGAGTGAGCATGCGCTATGGATTGACCGCATCATTCGATCACCGCAAGCGTCGGCGCACTCGCATACAACAGCTAGCAATAAAGTGCACGAAAGTGTCTTTGAACACTTTCGTCGAATTGAGGTACACGCCCACGGTTCTCGTTGATCAAGACACGCATCGCACGTGATCGTAAAATTCAAGAATTTCCTTGACGGGTTTCGCAGATGCTCTAGTTGTTCTCAAACCGAACGCCTCAAAGAAGACAACACGGAGTGAGTGAACCAATAATTGAGATTCACCGATTGATAAAAGAGATTTGGAAAGCAATCGTGTATTGCTCAATAGAAATTGTTTTTGCAATACAACGAAGGTTTTAATGAAAATCATTTATCAATCATAAACACCTTTTGATTTGAAATATTCATACACGGTCGATGTGCTAAAGAAAAGAGTTTATAAGCACAACGACCGATTTTTCAAAGGTATCCGTCAATCCATAACTCGAACCGAGATTGATTCAAAAGATTGAATCGCCCATTGTTTCTGCTCGGTTGTCACATGGTTGATCTCTTGAATAGATCTCACATGCCACCTACCGGGAGCTTGTTTGATGTTGGCTCGTAAGGCTTTCCATCTTCATTGTGAAAATGATTACATATCACTCGTATGTTCGGCAAAACCACAAGGATAATGCGAGGACTCAAGACATAATCTCTCTTTCCACATTGTGTGAAACAGAGAGTCTTCATTTGAAAGTGTCCTAATGAGATTTGTTGATGATCTCATGGCTCTAGACTCAATTTGTGCATATTTGGATCCTATATCGGAGACTAGGAGAGGTCTCCTTCTTCAATATCAACAATCTCAAGAGAAAGTCGATAGATAATGTCGGTTCCCGTGAGAATGAAACAAGTCCTTTAAGAGGAACTTGAGTGGTTTGGGAAGTTGAAGTGCAAGCGTCCACTGGGTCCATGACGCCTTGTCTTCAATACCGATGTTACCTTGGTAACCACCGAGAGCATATGAATTGAACCCGATGATCGCCTAAGGTTGAATAAATGGAGGGCTATTTGTTTTCACCCTTTTCTAATTCAATTCTTTTAATTCTTCAACCCTTCTGCTTACCAAGACTTCATAGCTAGAACCTTGTTGGGTTTATTCCAAGACTAGCTTAGTCTCACCGCACTCTTCCCATATCTCATTTTTCTCATTTTTCAATAAACCTAAGGACTTCTACACTATCTAGTGGATAGTCCTCGGAAGATCCCTCCGGTTCGGCGGATCATGGGAACAAATACCTAACCTTATCATCCTTATATCACCATACATAAAGTAAAGTTGGTCGGTCTATTTGGTATTGTTCATCTGCCATAGAAACCAATTGAAAACCATTTGAAAATCAATCCAGATACTTGTGATATATTATCAATGCATTTTGTACCTGAATTGTTTTTGATATTTTTAGAAAAAGAACTCCCCCTCAACATGTGCTACATGTATTTGAAATCTTTTAGCACACGGAGGCAAGAGGAAGAATTAACTTCTTTGATTTCTAATTTCTAAAAGATATCAATGTCACTTCCCTTATCAAAACAAGTAGATAAAGCATATTAGGGAAGGATGAGGTTTTCAAAATTTTGCTCCCCTCAATATGAGCCTCGAGGTTTGAAAGAGTTTTGCACATACAAGAGGAAAGGACTGCACATTGAAATCAAGTGATCACGCTTTGATTTTGTGGTTTAAGATAGATGCTCCCTCAACATGTGCTTAGAAAAATTTGAAATCGTTTGGCACATGTGGGAAGGAGAGCTTGTACATCCTTATAAAACCATTTACCAATTATCGCTTTAATCCAATTTAAATCACAAGTTCTCCCCGATCACCATATTCAAATCTTTTGTGATCTGTAGATTTATATTGATTTTGAAAGCATTTTAAGGAGAATTGTGACTTGATTCAAAAACGTTTAACCGATAAGGATCGGATTTTGAGACTTTAAACTCCACTATTAAACATGCATGATTGTCTTTTGAAGACATAATATTAGCAAAGGTTTTGAGTCAACTGTAAAACATAATTTCTTTTGATTTTTTCAACAATAAACCTTGCTCAATTACGTGCCAATTGTTTGAAAACTAACCTTTTAATTGAATAAAATCATTCTCCCCTCAATCAATGACACATGTTGTTGATTGAGATATAGAGATTTTGACAGATGAAAAGCACAAATGATTTACACGAGTAGTAGAGTACAAGGAATTTTCAAAGCAATTAAGTTTTCAAAAGAGAAAGTGTTTGTAGAATCAGAGCATGAGATTTGAAAACCAAGATAAGGCATGGCTCTGTTCTTTCTTTGAAGACCGGGTTATTGTCTGAAATGACAATAAACCACCATTTTTCTCCGCCTCATTTTTTTTTATTTTTTTTTACTATGTAAATTTGAAGAACATCTAAAAACCCGTGACATTCTTTGAATATCGACACAAAGTTTGTAGATGATATCGAATTAAGGAAAAACATGACAAAATAACAATATTTTTGGAAATTTTTTTCAAGATTTTCTAATTTTTATGGATTTTTGGAAATTTTATATTTTTTTATATTTTCTTTTTGAGGGTTTTTTTTCAAGTTTTGTATTTTGCTTTTTGAATAAATATATACAAGAGATAGATGAGAAATGACCTTTACTCCTCGCCTTCCTCTTGAAGACGCTGAGTATTTCCGTTGTAGACTCTTTAGTCCAAGACGTAGAAGGATAAACTCAAAACGTTCTCTAGGAAGAGCTTTGGTGAAGATGTCCGCTAATTGGTATTCGGTCCTCACAAAGTAGAGTTCCACCACACCTTTTTCCACTTTTTCCCCGATGAAATGATGTCGAATGTCGATATGCTTTGCTCTTGAGTGTTGCATGTTGTTGCATGAGAGAGCAATAACACTTTATTATCACAAAGATGAGGATTTTGTTGAATACAAAGCCATAGTTAGTTAATCGAGATCTCATCCAAAGGATTTAAGTACAACAAGATGACATGGCTATGTATTCCGCCTCAGTAGGAAATAGAAGTACTCATTTGCTTTTGACGACCAGCTCACAAGCTTATCACCCAAAACCGAGCACCTCGGATGTACTTGACGAGTATCTTGACACCGCATGATCTGACCGCATATGTTTGTTAGTGACATACCGGTGTCTTTGGGTACCAAAGTCCCATATTGATGGTTCCTGGAGATACCGAAGACCCGTTTAACCGCTTCAAGGTGCTTTTAGTAGGCTTAGCTCGGTATCTAGCACACATGCAAACATCGAACAAGATGTCCGGTCTACTAGCCGTGAGGT
Source organism: Chrysanthemum lavandulifolium (assembly GCA_022545495.1). NCBI lineage: Eukaryota > Viridiplantae > Streptophyta > Magnoliopsida > Asterales > Asteraceae > Chrysanthemum > Chrysanthemum lavandulifolium. The sequence continues at coordinate 90,165,851 of CM040238.1, forward strand.
ACATCGTGATCCAATCATACTACGATATTTCGTTTGGTCTACCATGATCCCCGAGTGGTCCTCATCTAGTTTGGTACGCTCAATCATGGGAGTGTCAACAGGTCACTTGAATCAAATCCAAATTTCTTTAAAATCTCATTTGCATATTTAGATTGATTTATGAAAATACCTCCGGACTTTGTGAAATTTGAAATCCCAAGAAAATGACATTTGTCCCATCATTGACATTTGAAATTTTGAACTCATTTCATTTGAAAATGGTCACACTCATTGGGGTCGATCGAGGCAAAGATGATATCATCAACATAAATTTGAACGTGAATTAAATGTTTGCTCGACTTCCGGTGAACAATGTTGGATCAATCGCTCCTTTCTTTGAATTTGACAACAGATCATACCATGCTCTTGGAGCTTGCTTTAGACCAGAAGAGCCTTCTTCAAACGATAAACGTGAGTAGGATGCTCGATTCACAAAGCCTTCAGTGGGGCCGACGATACGACTTCTTTGAGATCTCCGCTCGTAAATGCCGTCTTTACATCCATCCGATAGACTACCATGTTCTTACTTGCAGCATTAGCTAAGAAGATTCTGATTGCCTCAATTCGAGCAACAGGAGCAAATGATTCTTCAAAGTCAATGCCCTCCTCCTGACGGTATCCTTTTGCAACCAATCGAGCCTTGTTCTTTAGCACATCACCATGCTCATCAAGTTTTACTTTGAAAATCCATTTTAGAGCAATGATCATAGCAAAATCGAGGTGTACTAATTCCCATACATCAAGTCGATCGAACTCATGAATTTCTTCTTGCATAGCATTGAACCAAATTGCCTTCACCATGGCTGTTTTAACATCTTTTGGTTCGATCTTAGAGTACGGAGTTGAAGAAGCACCATAAGGCATCGGTCGCAAGTTGTTTCCTTGTGGATACCGGACGAGAGGGATTTCCAATGATGTTGTCTAATGGATGATCGTGAGTCCATTTTTCGAGGTGTTCATGTGGTCATTGTTGAGGACTAAAGTAGCGAGTCGATGTCTCCAAGAAGATGGTTCGATGATGATTCAGAGCAAATATGTTTTCAAATGGAGCATCTTCGTGGAGTAGCAAAGGATTAACTTCATCATTGATGCCGTAAATGATTCCATGATGTACATTCAAGATTGAAGATTTGTTGATGAGACGGAGTGTTCAAGAAGAGGCGCTTCTTGACTTAATGATATTGAGATCAAGGATTAACTTCATTCACATGGATATGAGCACCTCATTGTAGAAATTGGCGCTCATTAGCACTTGGCTCATAGTGTTCATCAAACATCGGATCAAACAATTTCTTCATATCATCTTCGAAGGAGGTACCTATGGAGTTGCCGGAGAAGAATTTGGTACAAGGGATGAACCAATGGACTGTTTTGAAGTGCGGTCCCGAATCGGATTGTCCAGAGCCATTTGACCGGTCACCATCAAACTTAACGTGAATTGTTTCCATGATATTTCGGGTTCTCTTGTTGTAGATTCGTATCCTTTTTGTTTGGTGCATACCCTACAAATACTACAATGTCCGATTTAGCTTTAAGTTTGCCTAAGTCGTGACCTCATTAGTTGGATAACACAATGCACCAAACACACGAAGGAATGAGAGATTAGGTTTTCATTGTGGACAAGTTCATATGGAGTTTTCCATGAACAAGTGTGAATCGTGGATCGATTTTTGTGTAGCATGCGGTGGCAATAGCTTCACCAGAGAAACATTGAAACCTTTGAGTAAATCAAGATTGTTCTAGCCGCCCACAAGAGTTCGATTTCATCTTTCAACTACACCGCTCATTGTGGAGTTCGTGGAACACTTCTTTGATGGTTGATTCCAACGCTTTCATAAAATTTACTAAGTTGTTTGTTAACAAACTCGGTTCCATTGTCTGCTGGATAATTACGACTGCTTTGTTAAGTCGAACTGCACTGCTTGATGAGTTTGATGATGATATCCGGGTTTCATCTTTTGTCCTTAAGAACTTGACCTGTGTGAATCTAGAGTAATCATCAATCACAACTAACACATATTTCTTCCCAAAGATATTCTCGCACTCTCATTGGTCCACATAAATCCATGTGAATTGTAGAAGAACTTCAGAATTGAGTTTGTAGGTTTGGGTTTATGGGCATACTTTTGCTTTTTCCCAATTGGCATGTCAACAAAGATGATCCTTTTCATACTTCGCCTAGGTAAACCTACAACTAAGTCCTTTCGAGAGATCATTGATGGTGCCAAGTTCAAGTGATTGAGACGACGATGCCATAACCATGACTTTGTTTTCAAGCCTTTGACAACAAGCAAATTGAGAAGACTTCATCATATCTTCGATAGAGATGGTGTATAGATTTGAACCACGTGTTCCTCTTAAAATTTCCTTACCATCAAGTTCTCTAACGAAACAAGTATGTTTTCAAGGCTACTTCTAGATCGTAATCACGAATTGACCAACAGAGAACAGATTATGACCAAGACCTTCCACATAGTATACTACCGGAGATAACACTATCACCAACAACATAATCTCCATAACCCATAATTGCACCGAAATGATCATTCCGAATCTAATCGTCTCCGATGAATTTGCTCACGGTTCATGAGTCACGACGGTCTCCAAATATATGCTTGGAACACTGAGTCCGGTATTACGTAATCGATTTGAACGATCCGCAGTTGAACACGACAAGAATGGATAACTGGATAATTGGGATCCCCATGCAAGAATGGGTTCCATTTGGTTAGTAACAGCGATTGGAACACCCACATCAGAAATGGAAACATTCATATCAGAAATAGAGGCAATGGAATCATCAGTAATAGATGCAATGCTGGTGTCCATATTTGACCTATTCAAAGTATGTTCACTTCTTAAAGGAATAATTCTTCCAGTAGGCATCCATTTTCTAGTGGGCATTGTTTTAGCATAATGAGGACAGGACTGATTAGCCTTTTGACCAAACGGTATGCATCTATATCCTATCTTACTAAATGTTCTTCCTGTGGGTTTCCTTTGTTTTCTAACTTTCTTCGCTTTTGTCTTTTGCCTTCTTAGCATGATTTTTAGCATTAACAATATTAGGCGGACAATTAACAAAGATTAGGCAAAATATTCAAACCATATTCATGATTAGAAATGTAATTCAAACATACATCATTACAAGGTTTGCAAATAGTATCGAATTCAATTAATTACGAGACGCTTATGGCTAATACTAGAATCAACACGATTCGCTTTATTTGGCTCAAACTTAACGCCCTAGGTTGGTCTTCTACTTTCTTCCAATGCACATTCTTAGCTTACGAGGTCCTGTCATTCCTTGTATTGTCTTGAGACTTTGACCGCTTGCTTTAATGTCACCGATTACTCTGTAGAGGAATGGGAACATTAGTTGGTATTGCTACTCTTTGCTTCTCCTGCTTAGATGTGTTGGGATCCGAACTACATGCGAGCACACTAAGGTTCACTTTCTTAACACTAGAAGTCTGGATTTGTACTTCGGAAGGCACACTAGAGTTCGCTTAGCACTAACAGATCCGAATCGAACTACTTGAAGGCACAAGACGGTTCACATTCAAAACATCGGGCATCGAATGGATATCATACTTGGCACTAGGCATAGAACACGGAATCAAAGGATTAACTCTCTCACCTAAGGACTTAGGGCATATTGTGATTAAGCATTCTAGAATTTCTTGAGATCGTTTGGCATATAAGCATGCATGCCCAATTGCATTGTCAAGTGGTTTCTCTAACTTATCCTCTTCAACAATCTCACGGAGACATTCTAGACAATCCTATGGATGAGAAATATGTTTTAATAGCAAGTTTGTTATTTCGAGATGGGGAAACATATTTCATGACAATGCATATTTATTACTAGAGTGAACCTTGATACACCATTCTCCCCATTGGTCATTGGCATTTTCCTTTTACCGGCTCTTCGATTCTCAATTTCCTTTTGTAATGAAGCTATTTGTTCGTTGTTTTGTCACGAGTGACCTTTATTGATTCAAATAACTCATTGAAATGACGCTTAACTTTTCATTTTCTTCTAGAAAACTTTCGCTTTCCTTTGTAATGCATTTACTAATTTTTGAAGATGAAACGTTTGAGAATTCGAGAATCTAAAGGAGGAGGCATTTGGGAGCCAGCACATTGTTCTTTTCACCTTTAATTGAGAGATTTGAGTTTTCAACTTTTCGATCGTGTTACAATGAGCTTGAATCTGCTCATCACGTTTGTTTATTTGAAAACCGCATCAAACTCGGAGCAACCGAGGATGTCTTGAGATTTGAAGTTTTGACATTTTCTTTAAGATGTTGATATTTTAGTTGTAAATTAAAATGCTCAACTGTAACACCCCAACCCGACAAGGGTAGAAGTGTCACATTCTCGTGCCATATCGAACATACAATTAAAACTAAGTCTTAAGAATAAAGTATCAAGTCATTTAAACAATGATTTACACGGAAAATTACAAAACCCAAAATGTCTAAGATAAATGAAATCTCAAAACAAAAGCCCGCCAAAATAAGTCCAAAATAATAAGGTAACTAGGGTTGGTCCACTAAGATAATTCAACTCTCACCATCAAAGCCCATCTTCAAACCTAAAACCCGCAGCAGAAAAGAAATACGGTGAGCTTAAAAGCCCAAAGGAATGATATAACAAACGAAAGCTAAATAGAATCAAATGCAAAATGAACAAAGGAAACGGATAATAAAGTCACAATAAATGAGAACCATGAGTCAATGAGGATCCTGCAGAACACAATTATACGAGATATCCAAAACAAACAAATAACAAGGAGAAAGAAGCAAAGCAAAGCATCGATGACATAAACACAAGCACATACAAACCAGACATACAAGCACTGAAACATAAGCAACCATAGCAGACGTCGCATCCACACAACATATATGTCATAAAATCAATACAGGAAAAATCAGAAGACATACAAGCCAAACAGATATCTACAGGAAAGCGGAAGCAATTAATTAATAGGTGAGCATGCAATTCACACAGGTCAAAACCCTTAGTTGAAGACATAATCAGTATCATAACGGCGGAAGTACTAATAGCAGTCAAAACATGACAGTCACACGTAATAAGTAGGAAATACAGTATGAACATTATAATTAAATGAACTAGGACATAGCAGGGCAATTAAACAAGCTAACAAGCCGGATGTCATAAGTTGAACCATTTATCCAATCAATCCAGAGATAAGCGTAAATGCAAACATGGCAGTCAACAACAAGCGATAAGGATACTATCAGTAATCATAGTCCACAAGATTAATTGAACGAGGTACAAAAGATAAGCAGATCAACAATCGATTTCACACAAGCACGGTTACCGACAAATCAAAGGATCACATAACCGTAAGATAGCATATCATCGATGACAACAGTAAAACTTATATCGCATACATACATATCATACAGAGTAATCGGTAGTCATATAAACATGAATATCATAATCAAATCCAATAACATATAATAACCCAGACGTGAATGGAACGATAATCGGAATTAACGGAATGAGAGTGTGATGATCAAAGCAATGGAATGTATATATCTTGGTAGTAGAGTGAGTCATATAAGGCTACACGAGAATATGGTGCGTTGGGGAATGTAGAACGTATAATATAGGTATATCAAAAGTGTAAGGGTTGTCGAAATCTATCCCGAGCCAACAAAACAAACCATATCAATAGTGGCAATAGCAGCCAAGTAACCAATAGTAACCATTGTATTGGAGGGTGACCTCGAATACCAAACCAATATGAGGGAGACCTCGAGAACCGATGGAGTAGCTAGCTCCCAAAATGTGAGGGGTGTATTGCACACGCACCACATCACCAAAACAATATATCAATATCAATACAATACTAATCTAGGATGCATCCATACCGCAAAACAATAGTGGCCATACAATATATCCGGCGCATAATCAATACAAAATAGGGACGGTGTGGAACATCACTCAACCACACTAAAGTCATGCCATTGGTGCATCAATGACACGGACATGGAACCCCATGCCTAGTTAATGGCTCGGGTATCAATCAAGGGTCAAACAAAGGTTCAAAGTGTAGCAATGTATAAGTCTTCACAATTAAAGGTTCATATTCAATGGTTCACAATTCAGAGGTTCATAGCAATAGTTCAATATCAAAGATTCAATAGCACATATTCAATAGCAGTTCAATAGCAAAGGTTCGGAGCAAAGGGTTCAATAACGGAAGTTCGAGAATGATGGTTCAATAAAGAGGGTCAATAGCAAAGCAAAGATTCAATAGCAATGGTTCAATAGCAATGGTCATATAGCAAAGGGATCGATATCAAAGGTTCAATATCAATGGGTCAATAGCAAAGATATATCATAAGCGAACAAATTTAAGGATCATCAAGTCAAGGGAAATCCCTACCAAAAGGGATAGAATATCATGCCTTATTCAAGAAATCAACGATGAAATGAAAGTTAATAAATGGGATCAATCACGCCGTCGGAACCTATATAAATTAGATAACGCCCATAAGAATCAGACACTGCGTTTAGACGGCTTTCCATTTTAGCGAGTTCCACTTTAGTAATTATTCCATTTTAAGTAATTTTCTATTTTAGGTAACTTTCCATAAATAACATGTTTCTATATTTAGGTCGAGCCATGTAAACCCTTAAACCACCATACGACTCATTAATAAGCCAACGAAAGCCCTAGTTCAATATTTACGCTCCATTCATGTTAACGATCAATTATATCGACTAGTATGAGTTAATATGATCTCTTGTGTGACCCTTTATTTTGTCGAGACACTCACCCCAAATCGATTTATTTCGCCCATACAAGTGACAAAGCAAAACCTTAGACTCATGCAACTTGACCCAATAATTACCAAGTGTACATTCTCTTTTAGATTCATTTAGGCTTGATCATAACAAAAGAATATGCATGTCGAGATGCATAACATCGATTCAAACAATGGTTCATGTGACAAAAGGTTTAGCCAAAGTAATTCGCTTAAGTCGAAACATAAGAAGACCGGACCAAGGTCGATACTAGATCATGTTTTATTATTTTATGGAGCATGTCAAGATGTTTACAACCGGTTCAAGGACCAAATTCCATGCACTCGACATATATCTTATTTCATGATTTTATGTTGCTTATATTAGCTAGCCTTAATCCTTAGATAACACGTTGAATGAACAAAATCTTATGCATGGTATGATAATGTCACGACCCGTTTCAAAACCAAAAGACAAGACGGAATAGGTGACGCTCATATAGGTTTCTAAAGTTTGATCTAGTATTAACGAAACATGAACACCATTTATTTATTTTTAAAAGCCAAAATATGCATGGGATTTTGAGACCACGACGAATATGATTAAAAGAGTGCATTATATAACACATGTATACCAGTTTTCTCATGCTCTCGTTTAGTAATATATATTAGGATTTACTTAGTCTTCTTTAGACCATTTAGATGACACAAACATGTGCATGGTAGGGTAGAAACCCCACGACCAAGACTATAATCACAATGAATATATGTGCATTAGATAAGGTTTCATCTCATGGTTTTAATGTAGTGCATATAAGGCTAGTTTTAAGTCATTCATGTAGCATATTTTATTTAGCACTTATCGTATGATATGAAGCCACACGACCGGTTGTGACAAAAGAAAAAAACGAGACGAAGGCTGCGATGGTTACCTTTGAAGCGTGACCAAGAAGAAGGAACCAAAACGAAAACAAGATCAAAACCAAAGCACTATCTTGTGCTATAAACACCACGACAAAGAAGAATTTCAACACAAACCACGACAACCAATGCCCTCGCGCGAAACCAATGATAACAATCCGTATGAACCTCGTACAAACCTCTCATTGTGCCTCCTTGTGTGTCGAATGAATGAATGAATGAAAAAAATGTTTTGCCGTAACTTTTCTTTGGGAAAACTAGGGTTTTTAAGATGTATAAATGAATGGAATATGGGATGATTTTAAATGTGATTTGGTTAGTTATTTTAGGAGAAAATTGTGGAAGTGAATGTGTGATTTCAGCCGAAGGGGGTGGGGAGAATCAATGAGACAAAATCATAAGTTTATTTATTTTCCAAATTTAACTTAGTAACCTTTTATTTATTGTCTTAGAAATGTACTTGTAACATCTAATGTGCTATATGTTTATTTATAAGTTTTATGTAAGTTTTATTTCTAAGTGTTCCATGTAGATCATTTATCATTTAATAGTTAGCGAAGTAATTGATCTTGCTTCATTTTACGGATTATTACTCGAGGGGTATAATAGTCTTTTAAATGCGTTAACGATTTTAGGGTTTTACACAACCTCTAGTTTAGAAAAATGTTTAACCAAATTGTCGTGATCATCCGGTTCAATTTTCTCGTTTAGTTTAGAATTAGTCTTTTCAACCTCAATGACACGATCATGGAGACTTTCGAGCAATGATAATTCATGAAATTGAGAAGCATTAATGGAACAATTTGTAGCAGTGAAAACACATCTTAAGCAATACATTCGTAAATCGATTCTCATTCGGTGTATGCAAGTTCTTCCTCTCAATCTCATTATATTTTAATTCTCGCTCATAGTCACTAACCTCAACAATCATTGCATCAAATTCCTTTTCCATCTCTTTAATATCCGAGTCCATCCCTTTTAAGACTCTCAAATTGATCTTTTAGTTGTTTAAAGAAAGGCATGACCTCGTTAAATAGCATTCTTTAGTTTGCTCAAAACCCTTTTCCCCCGTTATCCCGATGGGTGTGATCCTTTTCTTACATGTTTTCTCAAAGTCAACAAATAATTGAAAGATGACATATTGATTGATTAAGGTCTTGCTTTTAGTGGCAATAGTTCTAGGGACTAGATGCATTGGTGTATTGGGAGGATACAGTTGCTTTAGGCATTTTCCTAAGGGAGGGTTTGTTTCAACAATATTTTCGCTTTACGCTTATCTAAGTCTATTTTCCGAACACTTGTTCGGGTGTTAACAACGTTTGAGGTGAAACTTATTAAAGGCAATCCAAATTTCCTTAGAATAGTTGGGTGCTTTATAACTGATTATTTTCTCTATGCAAGAAGGGCTCTTAAGTTTTTCATCCAATTTACTTTTAGTGACATATTCTAATTTCTTATCTTCTTCAGTACTCTCAGTGCAACTAGGATTTTGTCTAGGCTTAAGGATTTCATTGCCATCATAGATTACCTTTTGGGCTTCTTTAGCTTTCTTAACATACTCGAGTTGGATTCCTTAATAATGGGGATACTATGCTTGTCGCTAAAACTCTATGCTTATTGATCAAGTGAGCGATCGAATGGTGTTACCTTGGACGCACAACTTGTTTTCTAGTTTGTTTTCAAAGTTTTTAGATTGGAAAATTCATTCAAAGTTTTGATTCCTTAGCACCGAATTCTCGCTAAGCTTTTGACATTTTCTTGAAGTTATTGCTTTGCTTAGCGCTTTTAGAAAGCTTTTCTTGTAAGGAGTTTAACTCTTGTTTTAATACTTCTTCTCTAAAATTACCTTTTTAATGATTATACGATTTGGTCATCCATTTCCGCTCACGAGTGGTTAACTCAAACTTAGCACGTTGTTCATAAATAGCAACTCTTTCTTTATAGGCATTAAGTTCAGAGATACCGGAATCATCGAGCACATGCGGTGTATTCATTAAAACATAGTCATCATTGACTGCGGAAGATGCATTACTTGGTACAACCTCACTTTCATTTTGCTTCACATATTGATCATATGGGACAATGTTGCTATTACCCACATTATCAATATCGATTCATAAGTCTCAAGAGATTGTACTTCATTATGCATCTTTCGCTCATCAACTTCATCATATAGTTTTAATACCTCGAGATGATTGATTCTTTGGATGGACCAACTTTGTGAAGATGAGACCTTAGAGAGACCATTGGAGAAATGCTAGCCATGAAAATTGTTTCAGCATGAGGTTCATCATCGACGCCGAGTCGTATGCATCACATCGGCGACTTGGAAGGCATTCGATGATTGTTACCTAACTCCTCGAATTGGTTGCTCATCAACATCGAGATCATAAGTTACGCATTTCCTCAAGAAGAAACAACAATTCTTCTTCATCCAAGATTGCTCCATTATCTTGAGCTTGAACCAAAGAACATCTTTTCTCCAAGTATTCGCATTCGAGGACGTTTTGGCGATGTGCGGTTCCTTGCGATGTCCCTCTCCTCCAGTTGTAGCACTTAACCGCTTTGCTTGTCCCACGATTTCCATTCCTTCCCTATTCGATTTGCCACATATCCTCTACCACCTCCACCTCTTCCTTGTTCGAAGCGCCTTTCTTGAATCGGCCGCACCACAACCTTCCCATCTCGACGGTGGCTTGATTGTGTGGATTGGATCTTTGCTCGAGGTTGTTGGTGGTGTGTGGGAGAGAGTTCATGTTTTGACTAATCATAAGAGCCAGTTGATTAATGAAGTTTCTATGCTTGCATCAAAGATCGGCTTGCTTGAACATTGGATCGGGAATGAGTTTGTGTTTACCATTACCCATAGGTATGACTTGAGATGCTTTGGTGGTTATACCAACATTGGTGTAGAAAGTCAGAATCATTTGGTGAGCTTGATTCTCCCCGATTGGTTTTGAACCGATCCGAATCCTTTTTTCAAACATAGCATGCCTCTCATTACAAGAAGAAATGCATACAATTGCTCATATTTTGTATTCTTCAATCCTTTAGTGAGCTTCACGACGTGACAAACTTGTGCCATTCGGGATTCACGTTGTTAACAAACTTTGAGTTCAATCAATGTTAGGCATGGTCATTCGATGTTCCTCATGTCATTCACTAGCTTATGGAATCTCACGTAGTACTCATAGACACTCTCATCCGGTTTCATCTTGAAGTGCTCAAACTCATCATAGAGTTGTGATTCTCGTCTTCAACAGTTAATTCGAACCCGAGAGAAGCATCTTGACATTATCCCATACAACCTTTGCTTCGGTGTTGTGATTGATAAACTTGTAGATATCTTTTGGAAGACCTTGAAGTATGATGTTAGAAGCCCGATATCATCATCGAATATCTTTTATCCTTATCATTGAGCTCATCGACGCGTCTTTGGTCCGTCTATTCCATAGATCATTGTTCCATCGCCATTGTATCAATTAAGTCTCGGTAGTCTCAATCGATAAGGTCCTTCATCGATTGACTTGAGGATGTTGACTCGTTTTCTTTTCCCAAACAAGACAAACGGATTCGTTGTGCCCATGAATCATAATCGGTTATGTCAAGCATAGGTGGACTGAGTATCGACCATCATGCTTGAACATCCTCGACCACGGAAGAAGCAATAGTAGGAACGATGTTTGCCATGATAACAAGCTCTACGGATTTTACTATTCTTTGATTAAACCGGAAATTGATTCTTTCACGGATTTTACTAAACCAAAAGAACAATGTCACAATTCTCAAATTCCGGTCATTTCTTAAATTATATATGCATCATATTAATTCATTCATGGCATTTCATTTCACATTTAACGCGTAATTTTTATAGTTAATAATTTTTATCGTGAGTTATTATTTTAAATATTTAACCCGTTACTTTCAAAAATGATCCCGAGGTATTTTTAAACTTACATTTAGTCTATAAAAACTATATTTTAGTTTTCCTAGTGTTTCTAATTTATTTGGTACATTAATCGTTAAAGTTTAATTATTACGTGTTTTTCTTAAAATTATACGATAATTATTTTAGCACCCAAATTTCACAAGGAATGTATTTTAACAATTTTTATTATTTCATTACATTCTATTTTGACCTATTAAAACTTACTTGTACCAAAAATTTCTATTTACCTTTACTTGTACATTTTCTACACAATTACTTACACTTTCTTACCAATTTATTCAAGTAAACATTTATATAGCATTTTAAAAAAAAAAAAAAAAAAAAATTGGGAAACCAATCTCCTAAAATCCGGTCCATAAGGTTTGCATTTAATTAGTTGGTACAAAATTTGATAGTATAGATCTTTACTCAAAGATATTCAACACATATCATTCATTTCTATTATTTTCATCAAGTAGCAAAAATCATATTTTCTCTTGTTTCTTCACTCCTACAACCGCCATCTAGAGGCTTTCCAAAGGATCACAAGATTTTATCAAGTTCAAGTGTATAATCAATCTAGTATATACTCTATATAAGGTTTTGAAATAAAACCAAGAGTATTTAGGCTAATCCTTGTTACCTACACCTCATCACTATCATTTGTAAGCATATTTCTTCCATTTTCAAGTTTCCTTATCATTTCATATTCATCTTTTCATTTTTGGAGCAAGTATGCATGTTATGTGATTTATACCATTTTATTTCATGATTTTAGAGTTATTATATACTTATGGTCATCCTATAAATATTCCCATGGTATTCTTTGGTCTTGATGGTGATTAGGAACCCATGACACCCTAAGAAGGTGTATGGTAGGATTAGATTAGCTTTGGAGTTGATTTGAAGGGATTAGAATAGGTTTTGTCCGAGAAAAACTATTTTCGATAACTATATTTATATGTTCTGTCCTTAATTCGAATTTCTGGAAAAACCTACTGTTGGTACGAAGTTTTGGCCTTGATATTTAGAAAATATACTTTAAAACGAATCCGTGGCCGCTTGAACGGATTAAAACGGACTTATAACGAAGCCGTGGTGAATTTTTAAAGTTTGACGACGAAATGTTTATTTTTCTGAAAATTCAGCGTGCAGTTTTTACATTGTTTGGGTCAAAAACGAGCCTTAAGCTTCACAAATTATTTCGACTTATCAAAAATATATTAGTTTACTTGATACGAAGCTAAGGACATATTATACGTGAAAACGGATTTGAAACGACAAATATATGCACGTTTTATAAACTTGCCGTAACTATTATTTTCGAAAAACTATATTATTTTACGATACAAGTATTTTAGTAGTCAGAACGTCCATGTTTGCGGTGTTTTAACCATGATGTGAAACTTTTGGAACAAAATGTCTTCTAGTAAAATCAAGTTCACCGACCATATTTTTCAAAACAAAAAGTTGTTTGTCAAGAGGAGTTATGGTAAATTATTTACGGATGTTCAAACTTGGCGAAACTTATTTTACGCACACAATTAGCCAAAATCACTATCTTTAACCCTTGATATCTTTATGATCGAGACCTTTTGGACGAAAACTCCTGAACTGAAACTTCTAGATATCGATACAAACTTTCCAAAACCGTCGAGTTCGTTCTCTAATGATCGACGTACACCATTTTACGACTAGTTTTTCGGAGCCATTTTTGTTAATTTCATGAAAATTCCGACGACATTGTTTTGCGACGAAAAGTGGTAATTTCACCAAAAATCATTATAAACCCATTATAGGATGACATTTTGACGTAAAAACTTGAAAAGTGATTTTTGAAGGGTCAAGACGTCAAAAGAGTATTTTGTCGACGACAAATAATATTTTCAAAACTCGCAAATGGTATAAATAACATACTGAAATGCATGCATAACATTACATTGCAACTCATTACATATCATATCATTCATAATAGGTCGGGCCGAGATTCACGCTACATTTCGGTGTAACCACTTTTGTCATCGCATCTATTCACCAAGTGAGTAATCACATCCCTTTTACCGCTTTTACTATATTTTGAAATTTGAATGCATGAACCATACTTGAATTAAATTGATCCTTACAATTGTGAACTCTTTTGACTTGAATATTTGAACTCGAATCAATCCTTGAACTTAATTACGAAATTATGACTTATTTGAACTTATTGAACCGTGACGTGTTATGACCTTGTCCTAAAGTCTCCAATGTTCGAGCATCACTATAAAGTCTCCCATGTTCGAGCATCACTATATAGACACCTTTGTTCGTAGTATATCTTTGGGAAGAGGCACCCAAGGTATCTTTGGGAAGAGGCACCAGTGTATCTTTGGGAAGAGGCACCAGTGTATCTTTGGGAAGAGGCACCCAAGAGGTCTTTGGGAAGAGGCACCCAAGATAACTTTGGGTAGTGGCACCCGACTTAATTTGGTTTCATCGGTAGCATTCTCGAATTATTATATTCGTGGTACTATATTGGGAACTATTATGACCACTTACACTTGATTACTTGACGCTATAATTTTTGTGCAATGGGTTGTGTACACAGGTTGCAAGTTTTGTATGGGTGAATTTGGAACCGAGTGGATACACAATGCCTTTGCTTTGAGAACTATTTTCGTTGACCAAAAGCTTTGTATATTTTCTTACGAGTTTTCTTATTTCACTAAACGTGTTTACTCACCAACTATTTTCATAGTTGACCCGTTTTCTCTCATGCATTTCGGTGATCGTTAGTAAGCTTTTCTATCAAGTCTTGCATAAAGAAGTTTTCTTTGGTCGCTACAAGTCGTATGTAATAAAACTCAATATTTTGGAATCTAAACTTTGTAATATATTTGCCGATGACGGTTAAACTAGTATTGTAATGGAGTATTATTTCTTTTTAATCTTAATGTTGGTATGTTCTATTATCTTGTGCTTATGTTCCTCCGTTACACCTCGTGTTTCCGCCCCATGGGGTGTGATGATTGGTACCGAGCCAAAGGTTATAGAGAATGCCGATTTTCAAAAATAAAATCACGACTATAACCGAAAGAGAAAAAAAAAAAAAAAAAAAAATTTGTATATTATTTTATTAAACATTGAACACCATTCGAGTCAATTAGTCCTATCGTTGCATTGTTAATCATAAATTATACATAGCCCGATCAACTATGTCTAATTTATGAAGAACCATGCAATGATAAGAGTGGTAGTTTTAAATCATGTTTAGTCGAGTCTTTAGAGTCCGGTCACTGAAGTTGCATTGGTCGGGTGGGTATGCATGGCATGTTTTACGCTCACGTCTACATTACCGTATCTTATTTATACCTCTCTTTTCCATCTTTCGACTTGTTAGACATAGCATGTCTCTGCTTCCGTCATATTTCGATCACTATAACACATTACCACCGTTCGCACCTCATCCGACTTCGTTAGAATGTCGTTTACTCAACCCGATGTTTTGGTCCTCTCAGAGGATCATGGTCGCAAGAAACACACGCTCAGGAGGTAACAACAACGGCAACCCAAACAACAATGACAATCCGGACAACAACGGCTGCTGGAATAGCGGATCTACTCACTCAAATTATAACTCATCTCGATGCTAGACTTAACCAACAACGGAGAAGGTACTTCAAACGGTCAAGGATGCACTACAAAACTTTCATGACATGTAAGCCAATGGAATTTCATGGTACCGAGGGTGCCATTGATCGCTAACTTTGGTTCGAGAATGTTGAGTCGAAGCTTAGTATCACGAAATGTCTGTGAAGGAAACAAGGTTGAGTTCTCTTGGGCTACTACGGTCGAGCATTGACCGGTGGAACAACCAACTACGATCGAGGAAGAGGGGCGAATGCACTATCTTGGGAAGCGTTCAAGAAACTACTAACCGATGAGTACCGCAGAAAAGATGAAGTGCGGTTGGAAGAAGAATTTTGGAACCACTTGATGGTAGGAGTAGAGATCGACAAGTACACGATCCGGTTCCACGAGTTAACTAGGATGGTTCCTCATGGTTTCCACCGGAGAAGTTGATTAACCGATATATATGGGATTGATACAAGAAATTAGGAGGGATGTCACCGTCAAAACCAACCACTCGCAAGTCACGTGAGTATGGCGATCGCTTGACAAATGATGTGATCAGTCGGAGAACTAACAAAAGCAAACGACAATGGACGAAAGCGACGGGAGGATCACCAGGAAACCGAGACCGTAATCGGCAAAACAAGAGGCGTGAATAACTCGTAACTATGGGCGATCACCCGGGAGCGCAAAGGATATGCAGTCCACATCCTTTGTGTACTCGATGTAATTATCATCACTCGAGAGACCGCCAAGGTGCGACAAATGTGGACAGACGGGCCACTTCGCTCGAAATTGCTCAAGCAGGCGGGAATCAGGGACGAGAAAAGCATGTTACGAATGTGGAAGTCTAGATCACCTTCGCAATACCGTCCAAAGTCGAAAAGAACTCCCAATCAAGGAGGAAATCGTCCAAACTGGCGTTGGCAATAAGGCCCACAAGATCGAACATTGAAATTCCTCCCGCACGTGGTCGAGCATTCTATCCGGTACCGAGGAAGCCCGCAACGCTTAACGGGTACATTCTTTCGAACAACTACCTTATTTACATGCGACATGATTTTGAGTGCATAACTTCCTTCCAATCTTTACACGCTCACGACATTGATTAATTTGAGACCTATTGATATCGACCTTAGTTGTTATATATTTTGTTGATTGGATTTGATTGTGTAAGCAAATCGAATATCGAGCGAATCTTTCAAAGACTTCATTCAAGGATGTGGCATCCTACCTTTCTAACAACTTGTTTCCTAGCTTGATCTAGTGACGTTCTTGTTTGATGAGTTGCGAAAATCAAGCTAAGAGACAAGTTTACTCAAGTCGGTTTAGTTTAATCTCATGACAGTTCTTGTTTGATGAGTTGTGAGATTAAATTAGAATCGACTACCTAAAGGTCTTTTGAGAGCTACGTTCGATATTGGATAAGTTTACCTCTCAAATCGATCATGGGCACGCACTTAGTTGAATGGGGAACCCGTGACGCATGGGCATTGATATGATCGTTTAGACCTGCTCGCACGAGCATGAACTTTTAGAACTCTTGTCGAGGTTCGGACCATAGTATCGTTAATCGAATCACGGGACGTGATTCCACGACATGGGAAGAATGTCACAATTCTCAAATTCGGTCATTTCTTAAATTATATATGCATCATATTAATTCATTCATGGCATTTCATTTCACATTTAACGTAATTTTATAGTTAATAATTTTATCGCGTGAGTTATTATTTTAAATATTTAACCCGTTACTTTCAAAAATGATCCCGAGGTATTTTAAACTTACATTTAGTCTATAAAACTATATTTTAGTTTTCCTAGTGTTTCTAATTTATTTGGTACATTAATCGTTAAAGTTTAATTATTACGTCGTTTTCTTAAAAATTATACGATAATTATTTTAGCACCCAAATTTCACAAGGAATGTATTTTAACAATTTTATTATTTCATTACATTCTATTTTGACCTATTAAAACTTACTTGTACCAAAAATTTCTATTTACCTTTACTTGTACATTTTCTACACAATTACTTACACTTTCTTACCAATTTATTCAAGTAAACATTTATATAGCATTTTAAAAAAAAAAAAAAAAAAAAAATTGGGAAACCAATCTCCTAAAATCCGTCCATAAGGTTTGCATTTAATTAGTTGGTACAAAATTTGATAGTATAGATCTTTACTCAAAGATATTCAACACATATCATTCATTTCTATTATTTTCATCAAGTAGCAAAAAATCATATTTTCTCTCTTGTTTCTTCACTCCTACAACCGGCCATCTAGAGGCTTTCCAAAGGATCACAAGATTTTTATCAAGTTCAAGTGTATAATCAATCTAGTATATACTCTATATAAGGTTTTGAAATAAAAACCAAGAGTATTTAGGCTAATCCTTGTTACCTACACCTCATCACTATCATTTGTAAGCATATTTCTTCCATTTTCAAGTTTCCTTATCATTTCATATTCATCTTTTCATTTTTGGAGCAAGTATGCATGTTATGTGATTTATACCATTTTATTTCATGATTTTAGAGTTATTATATACTTATGGTCATCCTATAAATATTCCCATGGTATTCTTTGGTCTTGATGGTGATTAGGAACCCATGACACCCTAAGAAGGTGTATGGTAGGATTAGATTAGCTTTGGAGTTGATTTGAAGGGATTAGAATAGGTTTTGTCCGAGAAAAACTATTTTCGATAACTATATTTATATGTTCTGTCCTTAATTCAATTTCTGGAAAACCTACTGTTGGTAATGAAGTTTTGGCCTTGATATTTAGAAAATATACTTTAAAACGAATCCGTGGCCGCTTGAACGGATTAAAACGGACTTATAACGGCCGTGGTGAATTTTTAAAGTTTGACGACGAAATGTTTATTTTTCTGAAAATTCAGCATGCAGTTTTACATTGTTTGGGTCAAAACGAGCCTTAAGCTTCACAAATTATTTCGACTTATCAAAATATATTAGTTTACTTCGATACGAAGCTAAGGACATATTATACGTGAAAACGGATTTGAAACGACAAATATATGCACGTTTTATAAACTTGCCGTAACTATTATTTTCGAAAAACTATATTATTTTTACGATACAAGTATTTTAGTAGTCATAACGTCCATGTTTGCGGTTGTTTTTAACCATGATGTGAAACTTTTGGAACAAAATGTCTTCTAGTAAAATCAAGTTCACCGACCATATTTTTCAAAACAAAAGTTGTTTGTCAAGAGGAGTTATGGTAAATTATTTACGGATGTTCAAACTTGGCGAAACTTATTTTACGCACACAATTAGCCAAAATCACTATCTTTAACCCTTGATATCTTTATGATCGAGACCTTTGGACGAAAACTCTGAATCGAAACTTCTAGATATCGATACAAACTTTCCAAAACCGTCGAGTTCGTTCTCTAATGATCGACGTACACCATTTTACGACTAGTTTTTTGAGCCATTTTGTTAATTTCATGAAAATTCGACGACATTGTTTTTGCGACGAAAAGTGGTAATTTCACCAAAAATCATTATAAACCCATTATAGGATGACATTTTGACGTAAAAACTTGAAAAGTGATTTTTGAAGGGTCAAGACGTCAAAAGAGTATTTTGTCGACGACAAATAATATTTTCAAAACTCGCAAATGGTATAAATAACATACGAAATGCATGCATAACATTACATTGCAACTCATTACATATCATATCATTCATAATAGGTCAGTTTCGAGATTCACGCTACATTTCGGTGTAACCACTTTTGTCATCGCATCTATTCACCAAGTGAGTAATCACATCCCCTTTTTACCGTTTTACTATATTTTGGGGCTGAATGCATGAACCATACTTGAATTAAATTGATCCTTACAATTGTGAACTCTTTTGACTTGAATATTTGAACTCGAATCAATCCTTGAACTTAATTACGAAATTATGACTTATTTGAACTTATTGAACCGTACGTGTTATGACCTTGTCCTAAAGTCTCCAATGTTCGGAGCATCACTATAAAGTCTCCCATGTTCGAGCATCACTATATAGACACCTTTGTTCGTAGTATATCTTTGGGAAGAGGCACCCGGTGTATCTTTGGGAAGAGGCACCCAGTGTATCTTTGGGAAGAGGCACCCAGTGTATCTTTGGGAAGAGGCACCCAGAGGTCTTTGGGAAGAGGCACCCGTATAACTTTGGGTAGTGGCACTGACTTAATTTGGTTTCATCGGTAGCATTCCCGAATTATTATATTCGTGGTACTATATTGGGAACTATTATGACCACTTACACTTGATTACTTGACGCTATAATTTTTGTGCAATGGGTTGTGTACACAGGTTGCAAGTTTTGTATGGGCGGAATTTGGAACCGAGTGGATACACAATGCCTTTGCTTTGAGAACTATTTTTCGTTGACCAAAAGCTTTGTATATTTTCTTACGAGTTTTCTTATTTCACTAAACGTGTTTACTCACCAACTATTTTCATAGTTGACCCGTTTTTCTCTCATGCATTTCAGGTGATCGTTAGTAAGCTTTTCTATCAAGTCTTGCATAAAGAAGTTTTCACTGGTCGCTACAAGTCGTATGTAATAAAACTCAATATTTTGGAATCTAAACTTTGTAATATATTTGCCGATGACGGTTAAACTAGTATTGTAATGGAGTATTATTTCTTTTTAATCTTAATGTTGGTATGTTCTATTATCTTGTGCTTATGTTCCCTTCCGTTACACCTCGTGTTTCCGCCTCCGGCGAGGGTGTGACAAACAACCGTAAGAATGTATCACGAAGAAGTAACAAGTCTAAATGAACAAGTAGCTAACCACACAACTCGCTTAATTATCAACTCGCTTAAGCAATCAACTCGCTAAATAGCCAAGTCGCATTAGCATCAACTCGCAACACAATCAACTCGCTTAATGAATCAAGTCGCTAAATAGCCAAATCGCTTTAGTATCAACTCGCAACACAATCAACTCGCTTGAACACCAAGTCGCTTAGATTAACTCGCTAGCGTTACAACTCGCTAAAGCGACTAAGTCGCTTTAGATCTCAAGTCGCTTAAAGAAACAACTCGCTTAGAACCCAAGTCGCATAAAAATCAACTCGCTAAACAGCCAAGTCGCATGTACCAACTCGCATCTAATAACAAAGCAACTCAATTTGAGGAACAAACTATCCGAGACTCAACTCGCTTCGTACAAACTTCAAAAATAACCAATTTATCAATCAAAAACAACCAAACCACAATGATTTAAGCCTTCCAATTCAAAACATAAACACATATGATGATCCTAAACACAAAAGTACAAGCAAAATTCAAGCTTTAACACTAGAATTTTTTCAAATGAATAAAACTCTCCTAAACCCTTAATACCCCAAAAACCTTATGAAATCCACCAAAACAAAGAGCATGAAAGATGAATGATCAAACCATGGCTCTTGATACCAATTGTAAGATATAGGATTTCACAAACACACTAAACCATAATCATATAAGGCGCTCAATAAGGTTTAGAGAGAAAGTTCTAGAGATAAAGGAAGAGAGTTGGGAACTATGTGAAACAAAAAATGGTATTGAGCCCAACCCTCTACCTTGGGAGGTAGAGGGTATTTATAGTTTCATGGACTAACGCCACCTACGGGCTGTGGATCGTGCATACAGGGTAAAGACCCGTCTGTCCTCCACGGTGTTACATAACAAACTACTTATTAATATAACTTGACTACGACTACGAGCTTTCTAATGAATACATATACTTGAGGTGACCGACTCTTTAATGACCGAAATTTCTAATTCCTAACATATTCAGGGTAGATGCTATTGCACTTGTCGATCACGGGTATTCTAAAGGAGAGTTACAATTCATAGAACTAGGGGATTAGGCACCGCCCTACGAGTAATCGGAATACAACGCACCAATTAAGATAAAGGAAGTGACAATTCAACCGCCCAATAAAAGTAACTAGGGAGTAATAGCATCTAAGTGAACACATCTTTAATCATCATACGAGCAAACCTCAATTAGCATAATCTATCCAATAGTTAATTAGATAATTAGATAATTAGTCAAGTAGTGAAATCGGTAGAAGTACCACCCCCAATCATATACCCCGAGATTTTACATTTACTTTATAAAAAAAATAAAAAAAAGACTACAAAGAATCACCCTCAACCCCACCTTCTCGTCATATATCTCTTTCTAGTATTCCTATTCCCCTAGAGAACAAAATCAATCCCCGAGGCTTACCCCATACTACACTACAACGATTAGGTTCACTGCCTAGAGCGTTGAAAAGCTTGCTCGTAGAAAAGGAGGTTTTCTAGACCCCGAACCCACGCTATCAAGTTTTTGGTGCCGCTACCGGAGAATGGAATAGCTAGTTAGATTTCTATCTCGTTTAGGTCCACTCGCTTGATTCCTATCAAGTGAGCCTTTTTCTCTTTTTCATTAATTTCCTTGTAGTCTATCCCCCTTCTTTGTGTTTTTGTTCATAACCTTTGCACTTTTCATCATGGAAGGTGATAACCCACCCATCAACGATCCACCATTTCCTCCCACCAACACCCTTCAAAAACTTAGGACCCGTAGTTCCACCCAAACCCTCCTTGAGCCCTTTGCCGAACCTGATAGAGAATTGTATAAATGAAGAAAAACCCTCCTTGAGTTAGAACTGCAAGGCACCACCATCGATTTTGATGAAGCCATGACTGATGAAGAGCCCACACATTCCCCCAATCCTCATGAAGCTATCATCGATGATAATATGAGCCTACATAATGAGGAAGTTCCCGCCACTCCTGTCAATGAACACATCATCGAACCTAAAGCCAAAATCCTCAAAGATTATTCTTCTCACTTCATCTGGATTTGCTAGCGCCATCGTTTATCCTTCAGAACAAATCAGTGAGATGTTACATGCTACCGACATTTGGCTTATCCAGAATGCATGTCAATTTCACGGATCTCGCAACGAAAACCCAATTCACCACATCAAACAATTCCTGAAAATTGTGGATAATATCTATGCTGACGGAGCCTCCTAGGAGACATCTAGACTCCGGTTTTTCCCATTCTCTCTTCAAGGAAAGGCCAAGGAATGGCTCGACAGGCTGCCTCCAAGGTCTATATTCACTTGGGAACAACTCACTTCCAAGTTCACCAAAAAGTTCTTTCTTTCTGGAAGGACTGCGACCATCAGGAGCGAAATCCTTCACTTCCGTAAAAAAGATGGAGAATATATCTTTAAATCTTGGACTCGTTTTAAAGATCTTTTTCAACAAGCCCCACACCATGGTATCAACCTTTGTTTGCTTGTTCAAATCTTTTATGATAATGTCTCCCGCGATGATAAAAAAGGGATTGACTTCTCGACCGGCAGAAAGATCTCCAACCTCAGTGCGGAAGAAGGATGAGATCGCATTGAGAAGTATGTCCAAGACCAAGACAACACATGGAATGAGGCGACAACCGTGATGAATTTCTCTGCTACCTAGTGCGAAAACTTATTGTCTCTCGACAATCGGATGAAGAGGGCACAAGAGAAGCTTGCATACCTCACAAAGTCGCAAGAGCCGTTAATCCATACCTTATATGCGATATTTGTGGAGGGCCACACTAGGGCGATGAGTGTGACGACAATACACACCATGAGCAAGCTCTCCTTTCCAGCCATGACATCTATGATGACTCTTCCCTCCTAGTATTTTATCAGAACAATGATTACACCCTTTAGGGTAATCTAAAAAGGAAAGATGAGGGGGAAGAGGGTCCCGAGTACACCACCCGTGATACCTTTGAAGAAGAGCTCGGGCAATTCACCATTGAGAATAGAATTATTTTAAAGGGTCTTAAAGAATTCATTCAAGAGCAACATGCTGAATTAGAAAGCCAGTTCGCCGAACTCCACAAAAGGATAAGCGAACCCAAAAAGATTGTACTGTTTATCATTTAAAAAGTTTTTTTTTTTTTTTTTTTTTTTTTAATTTTTTTAATTAAACTTTACCACTTTTACAACATTATAAATACAAACCCCAAACACATTTTTAAACACACATTTTCAAACACAATTTTCTGATCACAAAATTATTATTGTTTGTCGTCTCTCCCATTCCGTCGAACAAATGCAAACGTATGTTAGAAAACAATGCGAAGAAGACGATACGGCTCGACAAAACGCTATTATCGACGTTATCAAGCAGTTTGATCTCGCAGTCAGAGAAGCAACTTTTGAGAGAACAATTCGCGATTTGCAACAATATTTCGCCTGAAAGAAAAGTTGTGATTGACTAATTTTTTTATGGATGAAGCCCGCAAAGACGACAACATTGCTGACATGTTGTGGGGGTGTGTTCAACGATACGTAACATCGAGACCGAAATCACTTGGAGCTATAAGGAGAACACAACTGTTGATGTGGGTGCATCAAGTTCGTCTGCTAGACCTAGATTTGTTAAGCAACCTCAGCCGACTCAACTTGGGCCAGGTTATGCAGACGAGGATGATGAGAAAGCCAGGAAGGTAGAAGAAGAACGTTTGGCTTGCATTGAAGAATTTGCTGGTTATCGGCCTCCTTCGTATGATTCTGCATGCGGAGAGCATTCAGATTAGGATATGTTTATGTATTTCGTATCGTAGTATATTTTAGTTCGTATGTTTTTTAACCCTATCATATTGTATTATTTATGTAATATTTTTATTATTATTGAAGTTTAATTTTGTTGTTAAAAATATCTGAATTAAAAAAAAAATAAAAAAATTAACTAGATCACCAATGTGATAAGGCTTTGTTTGTTTTTTTAATAGAAGCTCTTTTTTCCTTTTTTATCTGCAGGAGACATTATCCTTTAACACCCTTTGTTTTTTTTTTCCGGAGATAAAAGGTTAGAATCACTTCTTTTCTCTTCCCCTATGACATAATTTAGGTCTGTTTTCTACTTCTTTCAAAACCTTACCACTCTCAACCTTCTCACCACCACCTCCCACCTCCCACCATCTCGGCCGCCACCTCCCACCATCCACCGTCTCGCCACCTCCTACCACTCACCGCCACCTCACCACTCAGCCTTGCCCCCTCCTTCTCCTCTACCGCAAAAGGTAAGGTTTGCTTTATTTTTATGGGTGTTGATTGTTTGAAGTTTTTGTGTTATGGGTTTGATTTATTTGTTATGTTTAGGACTATTGTTGGTTTTTTTATGTGAAAATATATTGGGTTTTGTTTTGTTTACAAAGTATATTTGTTTTGTTTTGATAATTCTGATATGTTATAAACTGATATGGGTTGCTTTGTTTTGATCTTCAGAATTGATTTTTTGGGTTTTGAGATTTTGGTTAAGGTTGGAAGTATCTAGTGTTTGGATGGTTTTTAGGATTTGAATTATTTTTTGGTGTTTCGAAGAAGTGTGACATGAATTTAGGTTATGAACCGGGTTTAGCTTGGATTGTTAAGTTATGATGTTTTTATCTTTTCGGTTTCGAGATTTGGTGTTTGGAGGGGGGGGGGTCTTTTTATTGGATTTGGATTTAGGTTTCTAAAATTTCGATTTCGAGAATATGGTTTTGATTGTTAGTAAAATGCATTAGTGATAACGGCAAATGGAGTAACAAAAATAGAGGCTTAAAAAAGTAGTCTTATAACGGCTGATATAGCTTTTCACATAATAAGCTACTTAGCAGCCAAACCACATTAGTGATAAGTATTGGGTTCGGTTTTTAAGTACTTTAAGGTTTTTAAGTACATTCAGTGATATGGGTATGGTTCCTTTAGAGTTATATTTGCTTGTTACATCCTATTTGCACCTTAACTGTCCATAGTTATCATAATTTGCATTATCGAGTTATTGATATTGGAGACTGTTTAATTGTGTTTCAATCTGCTTAGTTTTAGTTGACAAGTAATCTATCATTAGGTCTAGTGGTTTGACTCACCATTTGCTTCATAATTTTGTAAATCTGTCATTATAGGGATGTTTGGATCAGTTGGTTTCTTTGCATCAGAGTGAATTGTAGTGCTTAGGAATAGTGTACTCAGTCTGATATTAGTTTATTTAGGTCATTTAGGACATAAAAGTGCATCTGTTTTCATTAAAAAGTCAAAATCAAGTTTAATTTTCATCACAGCATGTTGTAGCCAATTTTAGTTTGCCTAAGCTGATATGTAGGTGCATATTAGGTTAATCTAGCTTAATCAAGTCTTAATATATCTCATTACACCATATTTAGTCATTTAGGATAATCCAAAGTTCAAATTAGTCAAAGTGAAAGGTTTTTGTCAAAAGTCAAATTTTGTCCAAATTCTGTTTTTTTCTCAGTTTTCATTAGCCTCTTTAATCCATTTTAGTTGTCATAAAAAATATTAAAAATTAAAAATCTCAATTTCACCATCTGATTTTGCTTATCCCAAGAGGAAAAAAATCAAAAAAATGTGTTGCTAGAGTTGCTATAAGTCGCAAGTTGCATGCTCACCACTTTTCTCCGCACCACGTAAAATGGTCCTGATCACCTTATGTTTTGATTTTAATTTCATCATAATAAGTCCTTTTAAGTGAAATTTTGAAATCGATCTTTAGTTGGTTGTCTTTAATAGGATAATTTTAGTTTAATTTTATGATTTTCTAAATCGCTTAAATTAGTGCTCAAAATGGGTAGTTTAGGACTGTTTGGCTCATGATTTATAGAATCTGATCTTGTGCAATTTTGCTTTTAACTTGTGCTTAGTTGATCATTTGACCCTTAAAACTTATAAGTCATAAGTGGACAGTAGACATTCTTGATAATGTTATGGTAAATTTACAACAGAATTGCAATATATTACAAGAAATTAAATACAAGTTGCTGGTATTGCATTAAAGGATGAATAACAGTATGGTGTTATTCGGGTTGACCCGGTCGGGTTCGGTCTGGTATGCTGTCAGATTCATGTTAGATTAGGTCTGGTATGCTGTCAGATTCATGCTATTGGGTCTGCTGTAACTTTGTTAGGTCTGGTATGCTGTAATTTTAGTTCAGTTCAGGTCAGATTCTTGCAACACAGATTCTTGCTATTACAGATTCTTGCTATTACAGGTCTGGTATGATTGTGTTGAATGACCATGGTTTAAACTTGTATGCTGTAATTTGGTATTATAGTTCAGCAGACTTGTAAAAGCTCTGAAGTACTTCAAATCGTCGAAAAAGGAAAGCTGGCTCAGGTGACCCTGGTCCATAGCCTTAGGATCCGGATTTTAACGAGAGAAAAGAAATAACTGATTAGCGTATTAGTAAAAAAGTTGGAGGGAAAGTGTTTGGGGTCACTTTGAACCCATTTTTATTACCATCTCCTCCGCCAGCCAGCCACCCTACCCTCCCTCCCTCCCTCCCTCCCTTTCTGTTGCGTACGTGTTAACATAAAACGGAGACGATATCTTCCTTCAGGTATTCTATTCATCATCTCCTTTTTACTCTTCTATATTATTACTTTTTTATCAATTGAAAGTAATCAAAACCCTAGTTCCCTATTTTCTTATAAAAAATAAAATTAATAATTTGATTTGCAGATATGAAAGTATATGAGATATCTGGAACAACTATTTCAGTTGCCCTCTTCACAGATGTGCTTAATTCCAAGTACTTTTCTTCCCCTCCTTAATTTTGACACATGTATGTTAATTATAAATTTATTATTTTCAATCAGAATCTCATAATATAATGATTTCAACTTGATTGAGTTACTTATCTTTGCGGTTATTCGAGTCGATTTTGTTATAATAAGCTTTGACAACTTGATTATGCCATGTTATTATTCCTCAAAAGGTTTAACTCAGACCCGGTACATCCCCTGCACCCCTTTTTGGGTAACCGACATGTTCCAGTGGCATGACCTTTAGTTAGGAGTTGGAAGTTAACACATGACCTATTTTCTTAAAGCGGCGGGGGAGTGATACTACCGGAGCAATGCCCCGATGCAGGGACATAAATTGATCAAGTGCATTTAAAAAAAAAGAAGTAAACAAGACTAGAAACACAGCTTTTTGGACCAGGTGCATTTAGGAAATATTTGAGTTTTTTTTTTTTTTTTTTTTGGCAAAATTAAGACTATCATCGCATAAATTCATAGGTGTTTCGCGACCCCGTGTGAGCCACCGGTTCCGTCCAATTTCAATGGTAGGCTATGCTATTACTAATCTTGAGAACTTGATCATCGTGAACTATATTTGATGAATATATGACTATGTTTATAACTTTACGCTCAATATGTATAAGAATGGTTATCTTGATAAAGTGAGAAACTAAAAGCATCTAGTTATTAATCGTCGGACCGTACACTATTTCAATGGACCCAAAACATTACGAACATCGAACATCTCACCTGAAAAAATTAACATGAAACTTAGAGGATGCAGATAAAAAAAACGCACTTTTAACTACTAAGAAATTTATACAGTGTAATAAGTGAAAATCTTCCGGAGAACACAAAACATAACAAACATTATCGTATATTTAGTGGCTTGAACAAAGATATTAGTAGATTAGAATAGAAATGTATATGAGAATTATCTGTTTTACTTATAGATTTGAAGCTTATCTTCAGTAAGTTGATGACGATAGATAGGAAGTGGCAAAATTAAAGGGGATTTAACATGGACGAGAGGCATCTCTTTTGAACTCAAGTTTCACGATTTTAGGTAGATGTGGGCTGTGGGTAATGTGAGATAGTATTGTGGGTGGCTGCTAAAGAAAGAGAACATTATTACATATTTATCGAAAATTTTAATTTGTGTTGCTTCCCCTCCTTTTGTGATAATTGTAAAAGTCTAAGAGATATATGAACTTCTAATCAGTATTATAATTATTAGAGTCTATTGTCGTTTAGCCAAGATGTTCATTAAATTTTTACGGTTAGCGAAAACTACTAGTTTATATATCAACAAAAGGAAAAAGAAGCTAAGCAAACAAACCAAAGATTATAAATGAGCAATCAATAATATACCTTAGGATCTTAGATACAAGGAAGCCTAAAGCCAGCAAGCCTGAAACTGGAAGA
The DNA here is from genome assembly GCA_022545495.1 of Chrysanthemum lavandulifolium. NCBI lineage: Eukaryota > Viridiplantae > Streptophyta > Magnoliopsida > Asterales > Asteraceae > Chrysanthemum > Chrysanthemum lavandulifolium. Next base: position 90,194,167 of record CM040238.1, read on the forward strand.
CCATTTATTTTAACTTCAGAGTATAAGGTAACGATCATAGGGTATGGATCAAATAGTTAAATTTGAATAATGAAAAGACAAGACATACCGCGATTTCAAGAAACTAAAAGTCAAAGTTGAACTATAACGAGCCCGCATTAAAAATATAGGGAAAATCACACTTTTGAGTTTTGATATATTCATGTTCTGATACAGCAGACGAAATAACGCTAAACGATTGTTCCTCAACCCCTTTCTTTTCTTTTAGATAAATCCTTAATCAAGATGAGGCCACTACTTTAGGGCAGTAATAGCAAGAAGTAGTTACAAGATTAAATTCATCTGGATTATTAACAGAGCACAAATTAGACAAAGTATAAGAAAGCTGTGATCCTCTTGAGTAGAAATGAAGTAGCTAAATACAACAGATTATGAAGATAGCGGTAGATGTTTCTGACTTGATGTTGTGCGAATTCTTGAAATGTTTTATTGATGTGTTAAGTAATACTCAACCGTCCCAAAATAATCGTACTTTTCTTGTTCAACAAAGTTTCATGATAAAATCAACTCCCTTTCCGGTAGTAATCATTACAAGCTGATTTCACGTCCCTAGAAGATTCCTCTTCTTTGGTCTAAATGTACTTGCACAAAATCTTATACAATACTTGCAGGGAACTTTTGGAGTTGATGCAAGCTGGAACACTAGAGCCTGAAGTAGCCCTTCTCAATGCAAAACTGGTAGGCATACTAACTGCCCCACCACAACACTCTAATATTTTTTTATATTAACATGAGTTCCCTATATCAATTCTTAGATCCCAGATATCTTCCCAGTTCTAGCAGCTGCTCATAAAACACTCGTAGCTAAATCGAGGGATTCTTTGACAACTCGAACACTCCACTCTGAGCTTGTTTATAACTACTCAGGCTCTAAACATGTAACACTTCTTTCACTATGCCATTGTTAAAATACGTTTATTTTTATTGTTTTGGTTTGCGGTTTCTGAATCTTTACATTTACATATGTGAATCTGAACAGATATCGAATCGTTAAAACGTTGTGGAATCTCTGATACCACCACGTATGTTCTTGTTGCTCGTTTTAGTGCTTCTGATGACGAGGTAAGATCATCATCCTCTGAATAGGTAATTTGTAAAAAACAATTTATTCATGAATATGGAGTAGTAATGAGGACTTATTGTTTGTCTAGACGATTGCTATGAAGACGCTTATCAAAGGCAAAGAAGTAGATTTAGATGAGCTGGATGGAAGAGCAGATAAGAATCAAATACAAAAGGTTTGATATGATCTGTTTTTTTGTAAATCTCATATAGCCACATGCTATGTCTTCTTTGAGAGAAATTATCAAGTAAATTATTTCATAAACGTTTAAATACTGTGTGAAACAGTGGTGTCATGTGCAAAAGTGTGTTTCACAAAGTGCCCATTGGGTTATATGGGTTGAATTTGGTTGACCAGCATACATCGTTTTTTTGGTTTTTTATAGCGAATGGATAAATTTTAATTACTAAAAGCAACTGATTACGTAAATCAAATAGTATAAGAGGTTTTTAGCATTTAAAGTTCACGTGGGTAACTTTCACCCATTTCCTTATTAAGTAATTGTTTAAAGATTGACATACAAGGTTAAACCGAAACCCAATTCAACCAATTCATGTCTAAAGAGGTCGATTTGGAGGCTAAAGCGAAACCTATGTCTGCACGTAATCAATGACCTTTCAAATCTTATATCTTAATGCAAAATAATTGTACTAGGTGAACAGTATGTTTGAATGCACGGTGGGTATCTAAAACTAAAGTTTGCGTGTTGACATGTTTATTTTTTTTACGCCTTGTAGAGTAAAGATATGTAGTATCCATACGACTCTAGCAACAATCTTTTGAACATCAAAGCAGTTGTATCATGTAAAGTTTGCTACAATATGCACACAAAATGTATGCCATTGAAAATGAAAGCAGCTCTGTTACTTTTTACCCTTTTTGCTTGTTACTTTTTACCCTTTTTGCTTGATTTCATTCACTGTATGTTTTATGTTCAACAGCACTACAAAATAACTAAGCCGGAACTAGACGTATCAACCTATGGAGATGCTATAACATGTCGAATTGCAGCCCGTGATGCTTTGTGAGAGGGTCTTTATCAGAAAATTCTTCGCATTTTCATTATCTTTCCATCAATTTTTTTTTTCTTCCTCCAATTTTAGCCTGTTTGGCATACTTAGGGAAGTTGTAAGCATACATATTAATCATCCGTAGAAGAATCAAATATATGACCTGCTTAGTGGATGGCAAGATTTTCATCACTTGTATGTGTTTTTCTGGAACATTCCAGAAATGTATGACTTGGTGCAACGAAGAAGCTTCCCAATGGAAATGAATCGTCTATCCTTCTCTGTGGTTGGGTCCCTAGGAAGGATGTTGATTATTTACCAAAGTAGATCTTTTTACGCGATTTAGCCTTTATCAGATAGTGAAATTATTGAACCTTTTACACCAGTATTGTTTTTTGTACATGAAACTCATGTTTTGGTGTTTGGGTTTATATGATGGTAGGATTTGGTCGTAGTTGATCACCATGGCTGCTACGACAAAAAACAGGTGCATATGGACCTCTGGAGTAACCATCTGTATCTTTTAATCTTTTATATAGCGGAGTCTAGACATTATTCGTGCCTAGCAATTGTGTAAACCGTTGAGGAGATTTTCAAGGCTTATCAGAATAAGAATCTCTTACACTCCAACAGTTAACTTTGTTATGAAAGTGGTATCCAATCCTAACATGAAACGAACGAAATAAGTTAGTTATTAGTAGTATTAGTCTGTGTTGCCGATGTAACATGATGAAAAGTAATTTAGCGCGAGCATTAATTGGGATGCCTAACTGGTATGTCTAATTATATGCCTAAACTTATGTGTCAGCATCGTTGGTGACAACAGGGGAGTAACTTTTTATCTTTTCAATCATTTTCCATTCGGCACTTTAGAATGGACCCTGGTCCGGAAAAGTCAAAAGGGGTCTGCCAGTTAAGAGCAGACAACCTCGCCTTGAGTTTGATATTTCGAAGTTTTTGCCAGCTAAATCTAGAAAGAAAAAATTGGGGTCAATACCTTGGTAGAAAACGTGCAGTTGAACTTGATGCTACTTTGAGAGATAAGAAGGATGCAACTATGCATGTGATATTTTAGCGAGTGAAATTAGGTGGTTTAGTGATTGTGACATTGATTAATCATTTATGATAGACATATGGTTATTGACTTTATTTTTGCTTCTCAATTTCTAGAAATGAAAGATTTAGAGTGGACTTAATCCTAACTTTGGGCAATAACGGCACCGTGTTTGATTTTGATTTTTGACTACAATCTTAGAATACTTCATGCAATATGTCACATATTTGCTTACAGAAAGTTGGAGTTAATTGCATTTTTGGTCCTTGTGGTTTGGCCAAATTGCAGGTTTGGTCCTCAAAAATTTGAAAGTGCAACAATAGTCCTCATTTTAAAGTTTGGGTTGCATTTTTGGTCCTTATCGGTGTGAAATGATCAAGTTATCCCGTCTTTTTCAGAAAAAGACAAAGGGTATTTTAGTCATTTCACTTTATCCAGGGACCAAAAATGCAATCCAAGCTTCAAAATGGAGCCTATCGCTGTACTTTCAAAGTTTTGTGGACCAAACCTGCAATTTAACCAAACCATAAGGACCAAAAATGCAATTAACTCAAAAGTTATGAGCTGACTATATGCTAAAGTTAGTGTATGTTGACTGACTCAGATAATTTTGTCAACCGATGTTTAAGTTTCAGTTATATAAAGTAAACATTTTCATGTATTGAGGATCAAATGAGAAATATAATTAAAATAAGAAAAATGAGAAACAAACACAACCACCAATCTTAGATGTATCAAAAAAAATAGATGCATCTTCCAATTATTTCTCTTTTCTTATTTAAATTTTGTGGCTAGAATTATTTCTCACTCTTCTCATTTAAATAACTCTTCTCACTAGATCCATTCCCCCAAGCCTAAACATTGCCATCACTTGCCGTTATATTGTCATCTGACAAATCAATTTTTTACACATTTAAAATTATCAAAGATCGTTCTCCAAGTCTATCGTCCATTGTAAATATTTTTGCAAATATTTTGTTAATGATGCTTGATTGGCTCTAATGCAATGACTTATTACCCAATAGTGGGTAATGGACCATTACTCAATAAATTAAGGGGAATGACTTCCTTACCCTTTCTCTTTCCTTAGTATTCCTTTTGCCTTTGACTTTCTCTTTACCTAGCTTGAACCAAGCGCACCTTAAATTTCAGTAATTAGTATCTTTGTACTACAATGACATGAAAAAGGTGTGTAAAATAAAGTTAAAGCAATCTTAAAACTTTAAAGCTCGTTTTAATAGCATTAGAAAAAACAGCGCTATAAATGAATACTTGTTTTATTGTTTGTTATCAAATAATTATCGGCAAACACTAGCTGCTTCAAAATGCCCTTACCATTTATGATTATTTTTCTGCCTTTATTTTCAAAAATTATTAGAATCCGATTTAGTGTTTGGTCTTGATATTACATGTAGTTAACACCTTTGCCTCTGGAGACAAAGGTCAAGGGTTCGATTCTCACCATTTGCAAGGCCGGAAGTCATTTTCTACCTTTGGTAGAACCAGAAGCAACCTCTCTACCTTAGGTAGGGGTATTGAAACCAATAACTCGTGAAAGATGGTATTGGGAGTTACTTTACTTTACTTTCTTGATATCACACGTACCAAATTTTCAAATCCGAAATGCGTTTCAGTGACAAAAAAGAAAAGAAAAATTACAGCAAAAACATAGCCAGAAAAAATAAAATGAAGACATCAAATTAACCCCAAAAATAGCACCTTCACTATTCATATTCACTCCCTCTGTATATAAACAGCTTGATATATTAAAAACCTACAAATAAATCAATTAATTGAATCAATAAAACATTTATCTCGCTTACAACGATATATCGTGAATATCAACAACTCGCATAAAAAAATTCGCGACCTATCAAAGAATGATTTTGAGTATCTTACAAAATCTGTTTTATTTGGATAATTATTAAACGTGGCATTGTTCATCACCGTGTGCTTAATCAAACACTCCAAACGTTACCACCGTTAGTTGAATCATAAAAATCGTCACTAAAGTTCATCATCAAGTTCATCCAATCTTCACTATCATCCACCAATATATCTTTTTCTAAACTCGGTTTCTTCTCGTTGCTCGTTTCGTGCTTTCTTCTCGATGACACTTGCACTCGAGGCTGATCGTTTTCGTGCGATGACACTTGGGTAGTCGTGTAATCAGTTGATGGAAAGTTGAGCTTTGCTCTAGCTCCCCTGAATTCTATGGCAGCTCTGTCATAAGCTCGAGCTGCAGCTTCAGCTGTCTCAAATGTGCCTAGCCATACTCTAGCTGCTTTACGTGGGTCCCGAATCTCTGCGGCCCATTTGCCCCATGGTCGTTGTCTTACTCCTCTATAGTTTTTCTTCTTTTTCTTTATCAGACCACCAGCTCCAGCTCCAACTCCAGTTCCGGTTTGAACTGCAGCAGCTCCAGCTCCAGGTCCAGCACCAGCACCAACACCAACACCAACACCAACACCAACGTTGTTATGGTTACTATTATGCGTAAAAAAATTACAACCTAGACACCCACTAATCCCACAAACACGACATGTTTGAGGATTAGGAACTGGAAAAATCGACAACGAATCCGTGCTTCCACTTATAACGTTTCTTAGAGTCGCAACCATGACCGCAACTTCTTCATCAGTAGTAAGCCGCCTCCAGGGAGGCGGCTGCGGCTGCTGACGATGAAAACTTGTACTTGCTTGCTGGTTAAATTTGTTGGTCAATCTATTATCCATAATGTTTTCTTGTTTATGAAACTTTTGAGTTTTGAACAAAAATGAGGGTGGTCAAACTATTTATACGAGTTGTGTGCCTACGTGTATGCCGACTAGACCGCTCACACACGGATTTGAAGTTTTCTATTGAGTGTTTTGGTTTTTATGTACGATTGGCTTTATGATGACGACATGTGTTGGTTTTTACTATTTTTACTTATGATGTGACGCCATGCCATACATAAGTGGGATGTGGTGGTTTAAGTTACTTCTTGTTGTTGTTTTAAGGTGCCACGCTAGCATGTTTCTAGAAGTTTTATGGCTTTGACCTTGACTAAATGTTGACAGTGTTTGCCTGACTGGCAAGTCAAACTACCTGAAGAAACCACTCACTTACCGTCGCACTTCCTCTTTCGGATATTCGATTAAGTAATCTTTTGGTCTCAAGATATTTGTCGACAAAAATATTGTCAAATATTTGTTAAGTAATCTTTGTTCTCAAAGTATTTGTCGACCAAAATATTGCGGTTATTTTTTTATTGCTTTTCAGAAATTACAAATTTTTCAATTAAAAATTAAGCCAAACGTCAAAGAAATGTAACTAAGGGCCGTTTAGTTGGTGAAAATTTTCTTGTTTTTCCGCTTCTAAATTCCTAGAGAAAGGAATGGTTTTCTTCTAGAGAAGAGTTGAGAAGTTTGAAAACCGTTTAGTTGAGTTATATTTTCCTTTTTAAAACGGATACGGTGGACCGAGAGGTGGGCGCGATAGAGGTGAAGGCGATTGAAGGTGGGCGGCGATGGAAGGTGGACGGAGGTGGGCGTGATAAGAGTGGGGTGAGAGGAAGTGAAGATTGTCTCGTTGAAAACAACTGAGTCAAGTTGAACATTTGTGAGCCGTTGGATTTGATCCAATGACTCAAATCAAAAAAAAATTCTTTTGATTTTAGCCATTGGATTAAATCCAATGGCTCACACTTCCCCAACTTGACTCAAGTTATTTTTATAACTTGAGACAATCTCCTTCCGAGAGGAAATAAGGTTATTATTTTAGAAATGAAAAAAGTGAGAAGTGTGTAATGGTATTTTCATTTTTTCTATTAAGAATTGGAAAATGAGAAATTCATATTTTGGAAAATTATTGAAAAAATGCGATTGAACGAGTTTTCATTTTTCCCTTTCATATGAAAATTTTTCCGAAAAAACGAAGATTTCTTCAACTAAACAAATTTTAACTTGTCATATTTTGCTTGTGACGAGCCATCTTTATTTATCCTGGTGTATACATCATAATTTTGACTTTCGTTTATGATGCAGATTTTGACTATATCGCTCTTTCATTTAACAACACCCTTATCAACAAAGAGGGTACAATGGTTACAAAATACATAGATGAAATTCAAAATTATAATATATATATCCTAAGAAAAATAAAGATAATTACAAAACAAAGCAAAATGTCAAATTATTATTATTATTATTATTATTATTATTATTATTATTATTAGAGAAATTAAAAGAGACTTTTTCAGTGGTCTGTTTTAAGACTTTTTCTGCGCTCTTTCCCAAAAGAGCCACGCTCAACCGGCTACCGCTTCAATCCAGACATGCTCAACCACATCAAGACAAAAAGAATGACACGTGGCAAAATTTGGGTGGAGTCGAGAAAGCAAGCATAAAGTCGAGCGGTTGAGTATCAAGTCGAAAGCAGTTGAAGCAATCGAAAGGAATGACACGTGTCGAAAAATGTATGGGTCGGCGGTTGAAAAGTTGAGCGTGGCTTTTTTGGAAAAGCGCAGAAAAAGCCTTAAAACTGACTACACTTGGGAAAAAGTCCCCTTTTGGTAATTTTCTCTTATTATTATTGTTTGCATTTTGCAAAATTTTACATCAACACTTTCAAGTGTCTCTAAGCTCAAAATTATTCACGCGAATTTGGTGTCTTTAAGCTCGATCCGTAATGAAGACATCTTTACTCAAGCCCAACTTCTTTCATTGTTTTGAATTTTCAACAGAGGAATTAACGGTTCCATCAATTGGATCACTTGGAAGTGGAACCCGTTTTCTATCTTATTGCCTGTGATGATGTAGCTCGGTAGTTTCTCTTATTGGAGGTTGTTTGAGTTACTTTGTGGTTTAGCTTGTAATCTTTATTTTTTTATAGATTTTCTTTTTGTAAATTTGCTGTTTTGTACTTCTCTTCCTCCGTTGTAAGGCTTGTTTGTTATATAATCTTGGTCGTTCTATGAAAAAAAAAACACTTTCAAGTAAGTATAGTATAGTAAATTCGATGAGATATTGTTATATCCACTTATAGATATTGTTATATCCATTTTTAGAGTAAACAAGTAAGTATATTGTTTAGTATAAGGAAGTTGGGAGTGTCCTTCTCTACATGTTATAATGTTTTGAATGATAACGAGTGGGTTGGTGTCCGCGTGTCTTTGCGAGTGTGCGTGTCGTAGCTTTTATCTCAGATTGTTACTGCGATGCATGATTATCGTTCGATAGTAAATACACACCCATAAATCTAATTTCGGACCACTTTATTTATATATATCGTAACTTTCATAAACCTGACGCCTCCTACCGTAGTTTAAAAAAAATTATGAGAATTTTAAAGTTATTTCATGGTTAATGGTGCATTTGAAAGTTTTTTTATTTAAAACTATATAGATATTAAACTTTAACATTTTTATAAAAGCGTATGTATGTCAAAATCATATAAATATTAAGCCTGCTTTGCTCGTTATCGAGACCTTTTTTGGGGTATTTTTTATTTAAGAAATCGCGAGATATCTATTACCTACACGATAAATAAAGTTTGTTATAGAAAATCAGAATAAATAATAAGTTCAGGAGTTGTTTCGTGGCTACCTTCATTATTCTTGATGTCCTCTAATTTATGCACATGCACCGCTCACTATTATTTTAATATATAGTATTGTCCGTTATAATAAAATATTTGGATGTTAAAATATGTAAAATAATAATTTTTAATTTTTAATTCATGAACCAATGAGATGGGATTACTTCAACACTTGCTAAATGATATATATATATATATATATATATATAGTGCTTTATTTTGAACCCTCATTATAGTCAGAATCATGGAACCTTATGTATCTCTATTAATGCATATTGTGTAACATATCAATGCAACATAGCATTTTTGTATTATTAAACTTTTTTATTTAATCCAAAAGGGTATAATAGTAAAAGTCAAATATATATTATTTTTTTTTTTTTTTTTTTTTTTTTTTTCTAAACATGCATGTTTTAAAACTGATTTAATGCATACGTGTTTTTATGAATTAATTTTATTATTTTGGATTTTGAAATAGTTTTTTTCGACATACATGTTTTTCAAATGAAAAGGTGCATATGTGTTTTTAGATCATGTAAATTTATAACAACCAAGAACATAATGTTAAACACAAAATTTGATATAGATTGAAATACAATTAAAATACAAATTTATAATAAGAAGAAATACATGAATATAATCTATCTTTACACTTGTGCACTAACAATAATTAACGTAAACAGACACATGTGCACAAAACATATGTGTTTGAAGTTTCTCATCATATTATTTTGAACATGTGCGCTTGTCTTCCAAAAACATACATGCACACCTTCCAAGAACATATATGTACTTCCAGCATATGTGCACGCCTTCAAAGAACGTCACGCCTAGAAAAAATAATAGCCAAGATTAAATACTTTTAAAATAAAACTCAAGATAACATAACACACATGGACAAGCTTAAACTAACAAACACAAATAAACACGAGACAATTTTTTTTTATATATCCAAAACATATATAATCCAAAGACAAAAATATATATGTTTTATAAAGCAAACACAAAACATATATGTTTTTTTACGTAAACATATATGTTTTTATACGTAAACATATATGTTTTAAACGTAAACATCTATGTTTTATACGTAAACATCTATGTTTTATATACGTAAACATATATGTATAACTCTTTTGTTGATTTTATATCAAACTTAAAACATATATGCATACCCTTTTCATTAATATTGACAACCATTCAACAAACAATAAACAACAAGTGTAGAAGCACCATGAATATAACATATACCCAGATTCACAAGTATGTTTCTGAATGGAACTCGGACAATAGGACCCTGCTGGACAAAATACCTCACGGCTATTCGTAACAGCTGACCATACATCTGCTCCGCCACATGTATGATTGGTCACTCCTGGTGGGGTTGGTAACGATATCTGCAATTTAAGCTTCGACTCACTATATTTATGAGTACTTTCAACCAAAGGGAAAAGTGAAATTACATACGGGTCACATATATTAGTAACGCAATTGAGAGTAGCAAGTGGACAGAATGATCAACCAAGTACCACAACATCAATATTTCCTATAATTTATTGATTCATCATCATCAACCAAGTACCACAACAAGTATGCTCAAAAGAACTACATATCTAGAAAGATTGATATATATAAAAAATTGGTTACCAAGTAAATATCTGAGTTGCTATGTCTTTTGTCATCATGTTACCATGAACCCAAAAATCCACAAATGCATCCCTAGAAGCATGTTAAGACAAATTCAAGTAATATATTAGCATCATTGCTTAAACAGAATAAATATACTCAGAATAAGATGAGTGGTTGAATAAAATATTACCCGTTACAAACCAAGATTGCCAACGTCTTTGCTACCAAATGACATCCGAATCCAAAGAAGCACCACACAAATGCAGGATTAATTATGAAATCTTCCATCTCTAAAGCAAATAAGCTCATCATTAGCTTTAACATCACACATGAGTAGCATATAAGGTTTGTCCTTACTTCTGAATACATGAACATCTTACTGTGAAGAACCAAAGAAAAATAAGATAAACCTTGGGGAAAGGAATATACTTTTAACAAGTAAACGCATAACCCAAAACTTATATGGTCATATACAGGAACCCACCCATGTATCCACCAATACAATGATTTAAAAGAAAAAAATGAACATAAACAGATCTAGTAAATAAAAAAACTATTGTAGAAACATAAGCAAAAAATGAACATAAGGCATCTCGTTAATCGAAACTATTGTAGAAACATGAACATAAGCAAGAATATATATATATATATATATATATATATATATATATATATATATATATATATATATATATATATATATATATATATATATATATATATATATATATATATATATATATATATATATATATATAGAGTCCGGTTCAGAAAAGTGTAATTAGAGAAAAGTGAGAAAAAAGTTACAGGTAGATTATGAACACAATTGAAAGTTCGGGGCAAATAAAGAAAAGTACAAATAAAAAGAAGGAACCGCTTTTTTACCAGATACAAACATACCCTTTCACACAAACACACACACCCCAATTCAAAGGCAAACACTCATCTTCACCGTCACCACAACCACCACCATCATCGCCGCCGCCACTACCATCGCCACCACCATCACCATCACCATCGCCAGCCATTGTCACACCACCACCGATAAAAAAACATAATCTGATCAATAAACACATACTCCGATGAAGGAACCCTAATAAGCTATCAAAATCAAATAAAAATCAGATAAAAAACTCATGGATGCACTAATTTCATTTCGATCTTCAGAAAAATGACATAAATGAAGTTTAGGAATCATAAGTGAACCAAATCCAATCATCAGAAAAAAAACAACAGTAAGTGTTTACTGGTTTTTAAATTTTTATGTTATTTTAGTACATCTTTGTGTAAATTATAAAATAATTGTTGTTATTGTTGGAACAAAATGACATATTAAGTCATCTGTCCGTATAAAAGTTACAATTTGGTGCATCTGTATTAATAATATGTTACAACATTTGTTTTGTCCCAATAAGTGCATCACATATCATGTTATTGCATCTCTTAGTATGATAAGAGAATCATGTTATAAGTTAGGAACCTATTTGTTTGATTAGTGCATTTAAAATTAGTGTTAGCGCATTTGTTAGTATGATTAAGGCATCGTTTAATTGTTACAACATTTGTTGTATAATTAGTGCATAAGAAAATGAGTTATGACATATCTTTTATGATAATAAAATGTGTTAGTATGATTAGGGCATCACATATTAGGGCATCAGTGACTATGATTAGCGATCGCCAAACATATTAAGGCATCAATGTGCATGTTTAGAGCATCTACTTGACATATCAAGGCATCCATTTGCATGTTTACAACTTAAGTTTCGAATACTATGTTTAATGTGGTTTGATGATTTTGGTATGTAGTGTGGAAAATGCTTGTGGTCGTTGTTTCGAGTCGCTTTCAAGAAGAAGAGAAGTGAGGAATGGGTTGTGGCTAAGAAGGTCGAGATTGAAGCCTTGAAGAAAAGGAATGTCGCTAACATGAAATTGATTTTCAACAGGCTAAGTAGTATACTCGGGAGTATGAAGCCCGTGTCCGATTGTTTCGCCTTCTTGGCATTTGTTTGTGTTTTTCGCCATCGATGTGTGGTGTTTATGATATGCATCAAATGGAATTGATTCAATTGAAACGTGAGGCAAGGTTGGAAGGTGGTTTTATGTCAACCCCTCAAGCTAAGATGTTGTTCATCATTAGGATCCATAGGTATGGTTTCTTGCTCTTATTGTTTGTTGTAATTTTTGAAATGTTGCCATCGTCATATTGTAATTTATTTTATATTTTTGTTGGTTAGTATCAACTCCATGGACCCAAAATCAAATAAGATCTTGCACTCTTGCGTTTGAGACAAGTAATTTTCGCTAACCTATTCTAGGACCGTACTTTGATACTTATTAGTTATTAGGCATTAATAAAACCGTGTCTCATCTTTGATGCTCACTTGGTTAATCGAAAATTTATGTTACATTCTTTCGGTGTATATACAAAATTATCACTTGGTTACTTGTATTGGGATTTGAAAAGCTTCAAGTTTAGAATAAACACAAACTTCGTGGAATTTATAAACGAAAGAGCGATGTTACATTTAGTGCAATGTTACTATTATCGTATAATATCGGCAATGTTACATTTATAACTTCGTGGAATTTATAAACGAAAGAGCGATGTTACTATTATCAGATATGTGAAGTCACTATAACTTCATCTCGATAATACTAGAAGTGTGCTAGGTGATGAACTTAGACGAGAGTGTTTTAAGCTTGCATGAACTTTTACCAACACAGAAAATAAGTTTTCATGTGAAGCATCCTGAAAGTTGCCTAAGTTTCAGATTCGTTCTTCCGATTGATATTGTGATCTAGTCTTCTAATAAAAATTCTAGTTAGACACTTGTTAAATGTTGGCAAAGTATGATAGTCTAAATTGGCAATTAATGCAGAAAAGATTGTCGACGAGACCGATGAATTTGTTGATATGCACAAAAGGTACATAAATATTAAAGAATTTTGTAGATATGTCTTGGTTTTTAATAAGATTAAACCAACCGTCTTTGGTTTTTGCAAGATACATGTAGTATTGTTGTAACAAGGCCACCATAGCCCGTGCTCCTCAATGCGGATATTAACTACTATTGTTGTAAGAAGTTATATTTTTGCTATAATATAATCTCATATGCATATTTTATTCTCTTTCAAACGTGACATCATTCAGTTCACTAGTAATTTTTAACAAAGATGTGATATCACAATATGGGGTAACAAGGTTTGTAACAAGATTTAACAATATGTCATTCATTATACGCCTAAATGATTTGTAACAAGGTTTGACTAAATTTATAAAAATAAAAGTATCGAGAGAAATCGACTTGATTAGTAACAAGGTTTGACTAAATTTATACTACAATATGGGGTACCAAATACAATATACGATTAGAGAGACAAAATAAGGAAACCCGATAATCGACTTGACCCGATTTCTAAATGGAAGCATCATTGATTAGTGCAACCATTTGCATGTTTAGAGCATTTGTTTTGACATATTAGTGCATCCATTTTCATGTTTACTCTTAAAGGCATCAACGCTTATGGTTATCGTACATATTAGTTCATCGATGTGCCGCTTTTAATTAAACTCAAAAGATACTCCCATAAATTTTATACTAATTTCAACTTAGGGTAAAATTGAAGCTACTAGACCAAATCTGTTATCCAACCGACTGCTTAACGGTACCTACAACTTGTCTCAACCAATAATAAGAATGCCAAGTAGAATTCGGGCCATACACTATTTGGGATAATCATGTTTTAAGACTTTATAGAGTCCTCATAACAGATGGTGCACTTTAGGATTGATTATACTTTGTTTCGATGAACTAATTAACAAACTTAATATTTGCACGTAGAAAGTTCGACAATATCAAATGTTGATGCAACCACAGTACAACCGGGCTACATAAGAAATGAAGTTATTGATAGTTCTTCATTTCTAGTTTTATTTTTAGCCTTTGTTGAATTGATAATTTATATTCAACTAATGAGCTACGTAAGTTTAGATAGCTAGAAATGGCAAATGGGCTAGCTAGATAGTGTACCAATACGGGTCAATACTTTAGTGCCTTCGGTTGAGGTACTTTAGTGCATCCGTTGAGGTACTTTAGTGCATCAGTTTGTAAGTTTAGTGCATCGTTGGTCATAGTAGGGCATCCATTTGTATGTTTAGTGCATCGCCGAAACTACTTGGGCATCTGTATGTATGTTTAGTGCATCGATGAACATATTAGGGCATCAATGTGTTATTTATGTTTATTGTATCAGTTTATAAGTTTAGTGCATCATTGGTCATAGGGCATGCATTTGTATATTTAGTGCATCGTTAGACATAATTGGGCATCAATTTGTATCTTTAGTGCATCCCCAAAGTCATAGTAGGTCAATTTTAGCGATATTTGCTCTATGTTTGGAATATTGCATTAGGTAAATAAAGGACTTTTACCTTCAGGAAGAAATCCTTACATATTTTCCTTTACGCCCAGAGTTAATGAGTCAACTTATTACTCGTGATCGTAAAACAAAAGCTTTGCTACTCTATGTTTTAACCTCTTGCTTCTATAGTTGATAATTATTTCAATTGTGCATGTGTTTACTTAAGAACTAAAGTATTTCTTTTACTAAATATTGAACCATTTTTAGCTATGTGGTCCAAATGTTGGTGCTTTTGAAGGCTATCGGTTGACAAAGGTTGTCGAGAATTACCAAATGAGCTCAAGAATGCAATATATTATGTTGGCTTTTCTAATGTGCAAAGTGATATATTCGGTCAACTTATTCATCTGCTTTGTATGGTTTTCAAGCATCATTCATAGCTCTTTTGCTTAATTAGGTGGTGGGATACACATGAAAGTTGTTGATGTTGGTGCCGATCTTGTTGGAAAAGTGGAGCAGGAATACCTTAAGATGATATTCGAATACCGTCATTGCCGATCTGGTATACATCCTCATATATGCTTTTTTTCTTGCTTTTTAAAACATAAAATTATTAATCCAACTACCAAATTCTAGTGTTTATATTGTTAATAACTAATATGTTGATTTTGTTATATAAGGTCGGAGATAATGTTGGTGATTGTGCAGCTAGAAGAGCTGATTTGTTTGAGAGCATTGTTGCAGAGATAATAAGTGCTATGATTGTAGGAGGAACCATGGCCCATGGCTGCAAACGTGAAGGTAGGCATTTAGTTTTTCCCAGTTGTAGTTCTCACTAAATCCTTGTGAATATGTGTTAAAGGTCAGCTTAAGAGGTGGTCATCTGTAGATTTGTGCTTTGTTATTTGATTATTTTTCTTCTTCTTTTTATAGCACTAAATGTTTTGTTGGTTTGATTCTTGTAAGAGCATGTTTACTTGATATAACGATCAACTATGTGCAATTTTTAATTGACTAGATTGCAATTTTGGGACCACAATTTCATCATATTTACTTAAGAATGGACCACTTCATGTATCTTTTATCACTAATGGGTTAAAATAGTCAATATGTCGAGTTTGATTCATAAATCAGTATATTGTCGTTAGGTGGGTACAACATCTGGGCACACTAAATCCACTTGTTTCTCAACTTCAACAATAGCAAACATGGATAACTATTGATACTAATAATTTTGGTATCTTTGTTGGGTCTTTTGATATTGAATATGTTGTTCGATCAACTGACGACACCGTTCCTGTTTTTATTGTCAGTTCTTCCAGTCCATTTAAAGTTTTGTATGTGTTATTTTTTAGGTGGGACGATGCCCATAAGTTGCTGAATGAGATGAGAAAATGCGATTCATCAAGCGATTTGGCAGAAGATTAGGGGACACCCAAACAAGCTTTGCGATCAAGTCTCTAATGCCATCCTTGATACTTGCCTAGAAGATCCCGAGAGCAACTTATAATAGAGTCGAGTTAGCCTTGAATAGTATTGTTTACCATTGAGTTTAGTTCATTTTATTTTCTAGTTTGAAGAAAGTAACTGTTATGTAGATTAACTTAATTTTAATTAACGCATATTAATGATTTGGGAAATCGATATTTAAATAGTAGATTGAAATAAATTCGAGGTATCCGCTTGAATATAAGCATAAAGAATACATCTTATATTAATCAAATTCGAAAACGAAAGGTATGTGACGTATCAACTTCTTCCAATTATAACATACTAAATGTACAAATTGTTATAGATCATTGTTTAACACAAATAAAATATCTCATGGACCATCTAAAAAGTTGCAACTTCAAATAGCCTAGAAGACAACTATAAGTTGCTCACTATTTCAAAAACCAATGTTTCAATATTACGCCTGTCACAATCTCGTAACTTCCATAATAAAACAATTGTATATGTTGAAATAAAGGTGCATTTATTTGAAGATACTAAGTGCTCAATGAGAATTACTCTGCTCATCATACCAATGATAAAATAAAAGGTGCATCAATGTTGAAATAATGGTGCATCAATGTTAAAATAAAAGGTGCATCAATGTATATACAAACTACTCATTATATCAGTGGGTCTTTTGCTCATCATACCAATGATAAAAAAAAAGGTGCATCAATGTTGAAATATAGTGCATCAATGTTAAAACAAAAGGTGCATCAATGTATAAATACAAACTACTCATTATATCAATGGGTCTTCGTGGGTCACATGGAAAAGTAATGTCTTTCGGATGTTGTTGAGGCCACGTAAAAGCATCACAACACGTTCGGTCCAACTCCAAACCACACCATGTGGTGGTGCATCATACCTTTAAAACACGCCAATTGTTAGTACGAATATCAAAACACACAAAGCCATTCAAGAGAAGGCGTTCATTACCAAATGATGGTCATATCTGAATGCTTCATGTAACCAGTCAAAGACCCAAGGGCATTTGGTGATTGATGTTTGTGAAGCAAAGGACTAGGGTTCGAATATGGTACTTGCCTTTTTGCAAATTAATTAATTTTTTTTTTCAATTTTTTTTCTTTAACAGCTTGAAAAGGATGTTAAAATAACCACTTTTGTAAAAGCTTGAACTTTGAAAACTTTTGAATAAGCTGTTTAATGGCTTAATTTCTCAACAGTGAACAAACAATAAACTACAATAAGCTATTAAACAAACAATTTTAAAACAGAGATAAGCTAGCTTATAAGTTAAGAACAAAAAAAATAAGCTACAATTAAAAAGAGTAAAGCAAGAATAAGGGGACCAATAAGCAGTTTTGGGAATTCCTAGTGCTAAATTACTAAGGCTAAAATGGGCTAAATAAGCACTAAGCAAGCACTAATAAGCTAAAGGTAAGCTATCCTAATCTAAGGGATCTAATAAGCACTAAAGTATGCTAAATAAGCTAAAGTGTAATCAAATAAGCTCAAAGAAGCTAGATGTATGGGTCATTGCAAAAAACAAATCTATGGGGCTAGTTTAAGCTAGGAAAAAGCTACCTAAGGGACCACCTAAAATTCATAGAAATAAGTTATAACTATACTACCTACCATAGATTAAGCATGCAAAATTATAGGACCTAAGGCTAAATATTAAGCAAGTTAAAATCTAAAAGGAAGGGAGGGACACTTAGGTTCAGAATAAAGAATCGATATGGGCAAAGGACAAATTTTTCGAGACAATTTAACTAAGCTAAAGTAATACTAAGTGCAAATAGACTATATATATATATATATATATATATATATATATATATATATATATATATATATATATATATATATATATATATATATATATATATATAAAATGGGTATGTGAGATGCAAGAAAAGTAGTTTTGGAAAAGTTTTGAATGAAAAATAAGCTTTGAAAAGCTTGTGAAACAAAGAATATATAGTCATTGTTATGGTGTGCGTGACATAAAATTTTTAGCTATGAAAACTTGTAAACCTTGTTATGCAAGTGAAATCCTTTTGAAACTTACTAAAACTTCAAAACAAATTTGACGTTGAAAGTCAAAATGGGTAAAAGTCCTTTAGATGGCAAATAAGTTGAACCAAACACCCTTTACGGGTGTTAAACTATCTTAAAACTGCTTTTAGGAATAAAACTTGTGATTTTCACTTATATAAACTTTTAATAACTTGGAAATGGAACTTGATAACGAAAATAAGAAGTAACAAACTAATAAGCACTTAAGTGCTTATTAGCAAAATAAGTCAGAAAAGAAACTTGAAACAAATAAAACTTTTTCATTAATTAAAAGAAATTACACTACAGGAAACTAAATTAAAAACTACTAAAATTCCTAGGTGCCACTATCAGATCATGATAAAGTTAGTATCCAATGCTTAAAAGCTAACAAAATCAATGTCATAAACACATCATATCAAATCCCCAAAATCATCGTTTCGTCATAGCAATGAACAATTCTTATGGAAACTATTAGTGCATCACAACTATAAAATTTCATTGATACATTTTATCAAACACCTTACGTGCAGTTTTTACAAACATGACTCCAAAGTCTTTTTTTTCTCAATTACTTCAAATAGATAACTAATACACTATATCAGGTCACCAAAACAAAACCCTAACTCACAATGAACAATAATTCATGCAGATAAACGCTAACAAATATGTACATAACGTTTCTATTTGAATTCAAATAGCAAAACTAATAAAACTGTAATCGAAATCATTTAAATAACTTACTTTAATCTTCGATTTGAGAAATCATGACGAGAAGATTAAGTGAATCTGATAATAAACCATATCTATCGTGTTGATCGGATGGATATAATCAGTGAATGAAGAAGAAATCGTGAAAAAGTGAGAGGATCAGAGAGAAAAAGAGAAAAAGGAAGAGAAAAAATGAAAAGAAATACATTTTATATATGATAATTAAAAAGTTACGGAATTTACCCTCAAAAAAATAGAAAGTTGCAATTAGGCCCCTGTAGTTTGGTGAAAAAAAGGAGGGGAAGGGGGGATGATCCAACGGTTGAGATCACTTCCCCCACTTTTCTCTTGAGATCAAGTTTTTAAATGATCCCATCTCTCTCTCTCTCTCTATATATATATATATATATATATATATATATATATATATATATATATATATATATATATATATATATATATATATGGGACAACATAATCTTCTCATTTTGGATTCTTTTCCGTGACAATTGCTCCAAATTCGTATTAAAATGTAAATTTATAGCAAATCAGTACCAAATATAATTAAAAAAAAAAAAACTTAAAAAACGAGCAATAATAGTGAGATATTGATACTAAATACATGCTCTTATTTGATGTTATCAAAAATAGTATCTTGATTCTTGTTAATCCGAGCTTAAATGATTGCAATGGTTGGTCAGTTCCCTACACAATTCATAAAATTAACTATAAGTTTCACCTGCGAAAAAATCTCAATCTAAACATATATATTAATCTTAAGCATCTCATAAAACAATTGGAGGCCTCTTATCTCATATGTATATAGTAACTGTTTTAAAAAGGAAACTTTCTATTTTTCGAACTTGAAAGTAAAATCATCACATGCTAATAACAATATAAACAATTTTGAAACATATAAAACAAAAATATTCAATTCATTTTCAAGTTCAGTTAGACTTTAAAAGACTGAAACTGCTTGTTTGTACCTTAATAATAAATAAATTGCTAAATGAAATTATCCAACCACAACCTTATAAGAAGATAAAAAAATAAATAAGAATTACCTTATAAGCTCTACCTAAGAGCATAGGCAATGCATCAAGTCATAAAAGACTTGATGCATTTAATATTATTAACTTTTCCATAAATCATATCTTTTAAAAAGTCATTTCTACAAACACTTTTCAATGCACAAAAATATTTTAAAAGTCATTGGCCAAGCATCATTAAATGAGAATCACTTGTTGCATTTTGTATCAAACGCTTGATAACGGTCAAGCTATTTTCTTTAAATTTATTGGTAAAGCTTTTATCACAACGGATAAAGTCATCCAAATGACTTGATCAAATAGTGAAAAGTCTTTTATAAACTTACCATTATAGTTGCATAAAGAGATCTTTGAATATTTAGTCGATCATTCCACCATCAAGAATCAGTTTTCAAAAAGAGAGGTTGTTTAATAAATAGGGTTAATAAAAAAGATAGTATGCATGGTTGATTATCAACCATCATGAATCAATTTTTATAAATAGGTGTTTGTTGGTTCATTCTATGCAAAGGATGACAGTAGTTTACAAATTAAATATTATTGAGGTGGTGTTTGCTTTATGGTTTTATCACATAGATTTTGATGTGACCTATAAAAATTGTTTGTTTTGATACTTGGGGTTAGTATTTTACATTTAAAACCCTTACGGGGCGTTTGGTTCAGGTGATTTCAATCGATAGGTTTTTGTGGAAAACTAGAAGGGGGATTGAATAGTTTACCGATTAAAAACTTTGTTTTGAAACTTATTGAAAGATCAATTGATATTGATCTTAGATATGTTAGTGAAATATGCAAACAATATATAAAGAGTAGATAAGGAAAGAAACAATCAAACCACGACAAGTTGTTTATAGTGGTTCGGTCTACAAGGACTCTTTTCCTTGCCTACTCCACTCCCGAGTCTCACACTCGAGAGTTTAACTTCACTAGTCAACAAGCTCCTTTCACCGGCGGAGAAACCTTTACACCGCACACACTATTTCCGACACTAAGCTAAATGTCGAGTTCTTTTCAAGGGTACAACCACTCCCACACACAATGTATTTTAAGGACTAAAATACTAACCACTCACACTCACAAGATCATGATGGTTTGGTACAACAATGATGTATGAATCAACACAAGATCATATAACAACAAACAAACAAGACTTCCAACTTCTTGTTGAAGCTTGAATGTATCTTGATATTCTTTGCTACAAAAGAGATCACTAATATGATATGAAACTGAGTTAGAAATGTTAGAGAGAATGAATGTATGAGAATATGATAGAAAGGGATGTAAAACAACTTGGTTTGGCTTTGCTATTTATAGCCAAAAACATCAGCAAGCACCACGGACCACGGAACCCTTAAAAGGGTTCCGCCCGTGTTAACTTTTGGTGCCGCCGGGGTCTGATAGCAAGATCTCAAAATCTTACTAAAGTCAACCATATCTATCCAAGATTGTGTAAGATATGTAGAGTCTAAATCTACATATAGAATCTAGTGAAATCTTCTAAGGATTTCAATAATGCACTACATGATGTCATGTGTTTGTTTTTCTATTTTTAGAAATATGTAAATACATATGTAATGTTTAGTTTTTAAGAAACCAAAACATTCTTGAACTAAAAACTACTATCATACATTATGGTTTAGATTCATATCAAGATATGATTAATCACAATGTAAATGCTTGAGTGATGAAGACATTATTTTGAAAAAGCTTGTTTTAATATCTATTAAACTTGACAAGCTTTAAGCTTTATAAAAATTAAATTTACTTTTGTCGTTGACAAAACTTAGATAAAGATCAAAAATATAAATAACGTTTAATGACGATATTTGTATTAACAGTTTTTAATATCTTGAAATCTAAAATCTCTTAGAATTTGAAATGGTGAAATTAAAAATACCATGACTTGTTTGGTTTGTTAAAAGTTTTGGTTTTTAAAATAATGTGATAATAGTAAATGACAAAATCACCATTATGGAGATGAGGAAAATAAGAATTAAAAGAGGTATTTTTGACATTGGGAAGGGTAGTTTTGACATTGAAGACCCCACCTCCTCTAGAATTTTATTTCTTCTCAAAACCACACAATTTTAATAGGCCCATTCATAAAATTATGGCCCGTTTGGTTGTGGTGTATTGGTATGAGTTTATGACTTTAAAAATCATTTTTGTTGTTTGGTTGGTTATGGACAATGGATTGAGGATACCAAAATGTGAAAGTTTCCTCATATATTATGTGTGTCGGTGGTTTCATCATACCCTCTATTACCATTCCATCTTATACCAACACCCATACCGATTGTAATTCATAACAACAAATCAAACGCACCCTAAAATTCTCCATTACATTTAAAATTCTCCTCAATTTCTGAACCAAACACAATAATTGGGGAATTTAAAATTCAAAACTCACAAATATCCCCCAATATCTACCAATAAAACACGACCTTAAACTTTATCATACACAAACTCCACCATTATACTCCATTCGTCCCATAATTATAGTCAACTATTGATTTTTGAAGTCTTTAGTTTTCAAATTTGACCTTAAATATTTTTATTTGTATTATATATTACTTGATGCAAAATATATGAATGAATTGAGTTTTAAATGTATTTTCCTATCAAGTATTATATAACACAAATAAAAATATATAATGTCAAAGTTGCAAAATGTGACAACTCGTACTTTCAGGTCATTTCTCAAAACAATTCATGCTTCACAATTTCATCATTTATCGTAAACTAGGTTTAAGAGTTCAAATTCGCGTAACCTTAAAGGTTTAGCTGCGAATTCATGATCATATCATCACGGACATTTCATATAGACTAGGTTTAGTCTACATATTATTAGCATCATTTTCATCATGTTAGTTCATTCATGATTTTGCATTTCACATTAAACGCGTAAATTTCATATTAAATAAACGTTATCGCGTAAGTTATTATTTTGAACGTTTAATCCGATACTTCCAAAAAAAAAAAATTATCCCGACATATTGTTATACTTACATTTAGTTATAAAAATAATATTTTGAGTTTACCCAATGTTTTAAATTTATTTTGTATATAAATTGTAAAATTTATATTATTACGACGGTTTTCTTAAAAACTACACGATAATTATTATTTCACTCAAATTTTGCAAGAAACATATTTTTACAATTTTTATAACTACAATATATTTTACTTTGACCCATTAAAATTATTTTTAGACAACACTACCCTAAATACTCAAATGTATAAACAATTTACAAGTTATCCTTACTTAGATTTATTTAACTTACACATTATATTACATAGTAAAAAAAAAAAAAAAAAAAAATTGCATTGTTGAATAATCACCTCAAAACCGCAAGGGGGGGTGAGTCACAAAGAGTTGGTAAAAATCTTTCTTGTATAGATATACACTCAATTACTTACACATTCAATCACAATAATTCTAGTTCAAGTCAAGATTTTCCTCTCTTCTTTTTCTTCTCTCAAAACCGGCCATCCATAGATCAAGAAGGAGAGTTCATCAAAAATCTTCAAGTAAAGTTTTAAACAATCTAGTATACACTCTTGTTTAGGTTTTGAAATAAAAACCTAGGGTGTTTAAGTTTAATCCCTTGTTCTAGTCACCTCATCAAGTTAACTAGTAAGCATATCATCTTCATTTTTCATCTTTCATATTTATTTCATAGTCATTTCATCATATTTGAGCAAAACATGCAAGACTTATGGATATTTATACCACTTTTTACATTGTTTTTAGAAGTTATATATATATATAAGTCATCCTATAATTAATCCTTGTTATATATCACTCTTGATGATGTTTAGGAACCCATGACACCCTAAGAAGGTGTATGGTAGGATTAGAATAACCGGAGTTGTTTTGAATGGATTGGAATAGGTTTGACACGAGAAAACTCATTTCGACAAGTCTTAAAAGGGTCTGTCCTTATTTTGTAAATCTGGAAAATCCGACAAGAGACATAAATTTTGGCCTAGATATTTAGAAAATATACTTTAAAACGAAACCGTGGCCGCTTGAACGGATTAAAACGGAGCAAGAAGATATGAATTTTTCAAGTTTGACGACGAAATATATATATATCCTGAAATTTCAGCATGTTAATTCTAGTTTGTACGAGTCAAAAACGAGTCTTTAGCGTTATAAATTATTTCGACTTATCAAAATATATTAGTATACTTTGATACGGCTAAGGACGTATAATACGTGAAAAACGGATTTGTAGAACTTAAACTATATCGTTTACACAAAATTGCAGAACTTTATTATTTAAGAAAACTATATTATTTCTATTAGACAAGTGTTACGGTAAACAAGTGACCATATTGAAGGCTATTTTAACGTTGACGTAGAACTTTTTGTAAAGAGATGTCTTCTAATAAAAGTGAGATCACCAAGCATATTTTCCAAAATGACCAACCGTTTGTATAGCGGAGTTGTAATGAATTAACTACGGTTGCTTAAATTTTGCCAAATTCACTTTTGAACTACATTTTGGACAAAATCACCATACTTAACCTATATTTTCTCTAAGAACGAGACCTCTAGGATAAAACTTAAATGCCAAAACTTTGAGATTATGATACAAGCTTTCCAAAACCGTTGAGTTCGTTTCCTAACGTTCGACGTACACCATTTTACGACTAGCTTTTGAGGCCATTTTAGTCACTTTCATGAAATTTCCAACGACATTATTTTCTGACTAAAAGTTATAATTTCACAATAAATCATTAAGAAACTATTGTAGGATGACATTTTGACGTAAATACTTACAAAGTAAATTAAGAATGGTCAAGGCGTCAAAAGAGTATTTTTCGACGAAGAGTATTATTTTCAAAACTCGCATAGCGGTATAAATATCATCCGAATTGCATGCATAGCATTACATCATGACTTATTACATATCATATCATTCATAATAGGTCATTTTAGATTCACGCTACATTTCGATTGTATCCACTTTTGTCATCGTAACCATTGCAACAGGTGAGTTCATAGCCCCACTTTTATTGCTTAATTGTTTTACAAACTCTTGGGGGAGATACATGCTATATTTTTAATCGAACACAAATGCTTTGAACTGTATGCTATATCCAAATGTTTTATTGTCACTAAGTATTTGCCATGTTTGAAGTCCCTACATCATGCACCATTAGTCACTTGCGAGTGAGCGCGAATATTGTGAATAGGCCTATTGGAATTAACACTCCGTTCTTATTGACCCGGTTAGGGAAATCGAGCGCACTATATTTGAATCATTAAGGTAAATTGGCAAGTTTACCTATTAGGGCTGCGATGAAACGATGATTACCAATTTTTATTGGTGCGATGTTTACGCTTTGGTTGTCATGAACTTAGTGAAATAAATACTGTTTTGTTTTCAACGATGAGTGTGGAACAATGTAATTCACACTACGAATATTGTGTTCAAACGAATTAATTAAACCTATGAATTTCACTCAACCTTTGTGTTGACTCTTTTTAAGCATGTTTTATCTCAGGTATCTAAGACATTCACTTCATGGCATGCATGTGGACATATCATAGAGTCGAGATGACGACGCGTCTCACATGGGATTTATACACTTTAAAAACATCGTTTGACTTGTACTAAACTTACTTTCCGCACATAGTAACTTTCTTTTGGGACCTATCTTTGTAACTCTGAATGTTTTTATTAAATCAAGCGATGTATTTTTCAAACGACACTTTAGGTCGCTCAATATAACTATGATTGTGATGCTATGACGGTCAATCCCTGTGAATTCCATTCACGCAAAATAGGTAATTTGGGGTGTGACACAAAACAAAGATTTTAAAATGTCAACGAGAGACTATATTATGGAATAGAGAGAGTACATGTATTTTAAAATTTTATTAGTCATTTCATCATAAATGTGAGCCACACTATATTATCTCAACACAATATATAATTTATTTAATATTAAACATATATAAAATTTTATAAAAGAATACTATATCAATTTTATAATATATTTTTTCTCCCTTATATTAAAATCCAAATCCAAACTCAAATACTAACTCAAATTCAAATTCAAATTTAAATTCTAAACTCATCTACAAACCAAACAGATCCTGAGTCTTTTTGATAAGTTGATTCACACTTGTTTTTTGAAAATAGAAACCGAGATATATTGGGTTGTTATTTTTAGATTATGGTGGCACATGTAGTTTTTTTTAGATTTTTGAGGATTAGTTTTGCTAAATTTAGAAATCAAATATGTTTTTTATATAGGTGTTGATCTTGTTTATTTTCACAATGCATATTTATTTATAAAAAAGCATATATTAAGGAATAAAGAGAATAATCTTAAAACTAATGTATTATAAGCCCAAAATACGGGCCAATAACCTCGATTCTTTTCTTCTTTTTATCGTTTGGAACCATAGTTTATCCATGGTTTGAACCGGGCGAAGCCTTCTTACTTATGTGAAAAACAATTAAAAAAATAAAAAAATAAAAATCAGGATCTTTTTGAATCATCGGCGAGTAGCGGGTGACCAGAGGACAACTATTTTGTTGTAAGTTGTACCTAAAGCTCCGATGCCATTTTTTTTACCTGCGTTTCCGACTTGATATTGCGAGCCGACTAAACCCAATGCAAGTACCTTTTTTGATTGTGTTCCAATTGTCATACAATGCATATCAATTTGTAAGAACCATGGAGCATTAGTCTAATTGTTGGATCACTTTTGCTTGAGTTAATTGATTCAGGTTCAAGTCTCATCCTTGGCATTTGCCTCATATAGATACCTACCTCCGCAAAACATATGGGCACACTGGAGAGACTTTGTGGAATAAGAGTTCAGGGTCCGAATCTTGGCTCGTGCTCACTCCAGTTGGTGCCTCACTAGGCCAGGAGAGTTGTCGGAGCTATTCCTTGTGGGATGGACAATGGCTGGTGCTAAAAGATAACCGGGATCAGGGTATTCTCGCCAATCTACACCTTTTTCTGAAATATCATTTTATAAGAAAATATAGCTTAAGAAATAAACAAGATAAATTTAAATCTTTTGATTTAAACTTAAATTGAGCCAATAACTTAATCATGTAATATTTATAAACATAAAAATGCCAAATCATCAACTTATAAACTATTTTGATTTTATTAACATCTGAATGCTTTGAAAAGACTAATATAATAAAATTCAATAGGTTCACGTGTTAAAGATTCTTTGTGATATTATATTTGTTTTTATAAAGTCACTTTATTTTATTTAATCATAAATTTATGTTTATTAAGGGATAAATCGGTAAATCCTAACAATTCATCTAATTTGATCTAATAATAGGGATTAACTTAAGATTTAAAGGTAAACGTAAGTTAATGTTTTTTTTTTCTTTTCTTTTTGTCTTTCTTTTTTATTCACATATTTTTGTTGTCTTTTTTTTTTTAAATTCACGTTTTTTTTATTTTATTCACGTTTTTTATTCGTGTTTTTGTTGATTAATTCACGTTTTTTCTTCACTTTCATACTTTTTCGTCCGCTTCACACGCCGCTTGTTTTCACACGCTTTCATACGTTTCGTTCGTTTTCATGCGTTTTCATCAATTTTCTTTTGTTTTCGTCCATTTTTTATACTTTTTCATCCATTTTCAAACGTGTTTTTACGCTTTCATACGTTTTCGTCCGTTTTCATACGTATTCGTCCATTTCTTACGTTTTCATACGTTTCTGACTATCACAAGTGATTTCCTGTGATATTCAGAATATCTGTGATTTTCTGAATATCACTTTGTCATATTCAGAAATCACTTTGTGATATTCAGAAATCACTTTATGATATTCAGAATATCACTTTGTGATATTCTGAATATCACTTAGTGATATAATGAATATCACTTGTGATTTTCTGGATATCACTCTATGGTCTTCTCAATATCACTCATGATTTTCATTTTACAACACATTAGTTGAAAACCACTTGTAATATTTAGAAAATCACTTGTGATATTCTGAATATAATATCACAAGTGATTTTCTGAATATCACATAATATCACTTGTGATATTCAGAATATCATTTGTGATACTCAGAATATCACTTGTGATATTCTGATTATCACAGAATATCACTTGTGATATTCAGAAACATATGAAAAAGACCGAAAACATTTAAAAACTGACGAAAACGTATGAAAACGGACGAATATGTATGATGACGTATAGTCCGTATTCGGGTCATGAACCCGACCAATAAACGCTACTAGCAACTGAGCCCAGTACGAATGGGCTAACCCGGTAACGGTTTGGGCTCACGAAGGCCCAAACCCAAAAGTTATTTATGGTTTGGATATCGGATATCTCTTATTTATGAGATATGTATTGATTGACCGACTTAGGCGGGATACGCCGAAGGTTGGGGAACACGAAACCAACAAGGATTTCGTGTGTATATAGAGGCATCTTGGCCTCATTAAAGGTACGATCTAAAACCCTAACTCTCCACTAAACCCTAAAACCGATTACTTACTCTCGCCAGAGGATAATCGTGGGAGACAAGTCCCACGATAAGCCTAACGGTGTTTCTGTTTTCTTAGTGCGCGGTCTCAAGCATCAAGATCTAATTGATACGAGAACCGAGTCTAAATAAGGAACGCCAACTTTGTATCAACAAGTGGCGCCATCCGTGGGACCAATCACTAAGAACTAGAATGACAAAGCACGGAAACCTAAGCCACGATCGCATAGTGACACTTACAAGGGAAAAGCGAAGAAAGTGGATCACCTCTAATCGAAGCTTCGGAACAACCAAGGCGACCAGAAACCAAGGGTCGCCCGGATCGGGTCTTCACAAGATGGAACCACTCACGGGACAACCCATGCCACTACAACAACCACCACAGAAGATCCATCGCACCCTTTTACCACTCCCCACCAACTGCGCTGTAAAAGGACCTCACAAAACGCCATGCGCACTCTCTCCAAACAGGGTCCATATGTGAAAGCAGACACCCTCGCACTAGAAGGAGTCGCGTCAACTAGCGCCAAGTGACTTCGTGTCTCAAAACTACGAAACCTTGGCTGCCTCATGCAAAAAGAGGCGAAAAGAGGTCGAGTCGAGCCCGCAAGCCCGACTAAACTTGACATAGTATGAGACATCCCCATCGCGGCCATCGAGGAGAGGCGCGAGAAGGATAGCCGCGCCCCCAGTGTTTACCGTGATCGGGAGGAGAGTTGAGAACGATGAAGCAATGACTGCAGATCTCGGAAGAACACGAAGAGGAAGAACGCGCATCAATGTCCACGCTTAGGCTTGGTAGCCGCAGGGTCCATGATGACTTGGACGACGGCACTCCCCAGTGAAAGCTCTTCAAGCTCGGATTAGAGGATACGGCGCAAGCGCCGAAAGAGGGAGGCTCGTCTCCGGTGATTCCTCTGACAACGAGGACAAATAAACAGACACCGAAGTCCAGGGAAGATATCGCGACCGAGGAGGAAGATATGTCTTCCTCGGGCGCCGTAAGGCGGATGCGCTCACTCGGTGCATCGATTTCTCGAAGATAAGAGAAGGCGCATGCCCGCCAATGTGAAAACCTACGATGGAACAGTGATCCGGACGATCACCTAAAAATTTTCGAATCACCGCTACCATCGAAAATTGGCCACAACCTCGTGTGGTGCCATATGTTCAATTCCACATTAGGGAAATGCGCGAATCGGGTTCAAGAAGCTTCCACGCAGAAGCATTGATGGCTTTGAAGAGTTGCGGAAGGCTTTCACCGAACTTCACTCAAAGGAAGAAGTGCGCCAAAAACCATGTCGAACTTGCCAGGTAAAACAGCTGTGGGAATCTACAAGCGCTTATGTGAGCGCTACAAAGATGAGTGCATACATGTCAAGGCATGCCCGAAATACTAAAGATCTTAGGGTTCATGAACGGATCAATAATCCATAACTCATCAAAAGGTTGAACGACAAGGTCCCCAAACCTTTGATGAACTTATGAACGCACAATGTCCTTTATCCAAGGAGAAGCCACAAGGATAGCAAGAAAGGCTACTAAAACTATAGGTCACAAGAACAACCTAGGAGACAATCCATTGACCAGAGTAGCAACCGCAACAAGATCTACCGCGGCCAGGGGAGCGGACGAGATAATGACAAATATACCCCGCTAACCAAGACTCCAAAGGAGATATTCATGACGGAAGGCGCGAACTTCCCGAGGCCCCCACCAATGCGCACCCCAGAAGAGCGCGTGGGGAACGGATACTGCGACTATCATGGACAGAAGGGCCACACCACCAATGAGTGTGTCCAATTACGCCAACTAATTGATAAACTAGTAAAAGAAGGCAGATTGGACCATTTAGTTAAGAACATCAAGGAAGGGAAAGATAAGCAAAAGGCGGGAACAAGAAAGAAGCACCCAAAGATAAGGTCGATACCATCTACATGATACAATCATGGCAAGAAATGACTAGGCGTAAGATCGACCAAAATTTTCCGTGGAAGCGAAATCTCTTTCCCCACCTTGGTCAGCGGACAACGCATGGTAGAACCGCCACCATTGAAATTAACGCAGGGGTCACGATATCCACCGCATGTATGTTGATGGAGGAGCATCCGCAGACATAATGTATGAACATTGTTTCAAGCGATCGCGACCGAGATACTAAGTCGATTAAGCCCGGTCATGACGCCGTTGACCGGGTTTTACAGAGAAAAGATATGGCCCATGGGGCAAATACGCCTACTAGTCAATGTTGGTAATAAGGAACACTCCACAACGACCGATGAATTTTACGGTGATCAATCCCCTTCGCCATACAATGGCATTATTGGAAGACCAGGATATCGACCTTGCGCCGCGAGCACTGCTCTACATCACATGGGATGCTCAATTTCCGGTGGAGGAGGCATTGTTACTCTCACAATACCACCGTACAACCTAGAGAATGTAACACGATTACATGTGAGACGGCACATTTCGTAGCGTAGCGCAACTAAAGTATCAAACCCGAGGGTCGCAATTCATCCCGACACCCAAAGCAAGAAGTATCGATCGGGGATCGCCGGTTCGATAACGGCAGGCACCGTGTGCTCACTCTTGCAAAAGAATCGGATATCTTTGCATGGGAACCAAAGCACATGACCGTGTACCACGCTCGATTCTGTAACACAAGTTGAGAATCCGACAAGGATACTCCCTAGTACGGATGTAAGAAGCGCCGTGCTCTAGAGCGCACAAGCAATTCCGCGGAAGTACATAAACTTGTGGATGCAGTATCATGCGAGAATTTATTACCATGACCGGCTTTCCAACCCAAAGGATGGTCAAGAAAAGTTACAGTAGTTGGCGGATGTGCGTGAACTTCACGGATCTCAACAAAGCATGTCCACAAGATCGCTACCCACTACCGAGATAGACCGAAGATAGAATCTTTGTGCGGATACTCAATTAAATGCTTGGACGCATACAAAGGATACCACCAAATCCATATGGCTAAAGAAGATGAGGAAAACGGCCTTCCATACAAGCAAGGCGCCTATTGTTATACTAAGATGCCCTTTGGCTTGAAGAACGCAGCGCCACCTACCAAATGATTGGTAGATAACGATTTGAAAATAGGTGGGCCGCAACCCAGAGGTTTACGCTGACGACCTTGTCATAAAAAGCCATACCGAGGACCTAATTGGTGTGCGATATTGAAGAGACATTTAAGACACTACGAGAGATCAACATGAAGTTAAATCCTAAGAAATGCACCTTTGGCGCCATGTAAGGCATGTTCCCCGGATATTTGATAGAGCCCGATGGCATTAAACCATGTCCGAAAAAACGGTCGTCATCCAACTTCCTTCACCACGCACGTTGAAAGAAGTCCATCGAATGGAAAATTAGCCGGTTTGAACAGATTCTTATCCGGATCGCCAGATAAGTCACCCCCTTTTCAAAACGCCAAGAAGTGTACAAAAAGGAGATTTTTGCGGACTACGGAGGGTAAGAAGCTTTTATATAACTTAAACAACACCTAGCAGCTCCCCACGCTAGTCGCTACCGCCTGTGGGAAGAATTAATTATGTACTTATCTCGCAACTCATGGAGCGTACCAACATGGTCTACCGACGGATAGGAATTCAAGACAAACACCGGTATATTTTGTAAGCAAAGCACTCAAGAAAACGGAGGTTAACTATAGCGCAATGGAGAAGTTAGTCTTGGCATTAGTATCGCCGCCAAACGACCACGCAGTACTTCCAGCGCACCAATAGCGGTGATCACGCATCAACCTATCAAGCAAATCATCTCCAAACCCGACGCATCGGACGACTACGAAGTGGAGCGTGTTGCTAGGTGAGCATAACATCTCCTGCTGCATCACAGACCGCGATTGCGGGCGATACTAGCGTACTTCATCATCGAAAACCGACTTTGATGATGCACCTTCACAAAGCAAGGTGGAACTACAAGAACTATGGATTTTATTCACGGACGGATCTTTATACGTGGATCGTCAGCGCAGCCTTATCCTCACGAGTCCAGAGGAATGGAATTCACTTACGCACGCGCTTTGAATTCACAAGAATAAACAACGAGGCAGTAGTATGAAGCCCGATTGTCGGACTACGCATTGCGCCTAGAATGGGCATACGCAACCTAGAAGCAAATGTGGATTCCGGCTAGTAGCCAACCATGTGTTGGGCTAGTATGT
The DNA here is from genome assembly GCA_022545495.1 of Chrysanthemum lavandulifolium. NCBI lineage: Eukaryota > Viridiplantae > Streptophyta > Magnoliopsida > Asterales > Asteraceae > Chrysanthemum > Chrysanthemum lavandulifolium. The sequence goes on from CM040238.1 coordinate 90,226,881, forward strand.
GGCTAAAGAGGAAAACATGATTCAATATCTCGACAAGACCAAGTCACTTATCCGTGGTTTTGACAGTTTACCATCAAACAAGTTCCTAGAGGGAGAATGTAACGGCGGATGCACCGAGCAAGATTGCATCCACAAGCTTTGACACCGTCAAAACAAGTATTGTGGAACGCCGAAAAGCAAATCCATCTCGTAGATGGAAATATCCACGGTGATAGAGGAGCAAGGTCCCACATGGATGACTCCAATAGTCGAGTTTATAAGCAAGGGTGTATTGCCTCAGAGCGTAAGGACGCCCGACAAGTACGGGCGACATCACGTAGGTTTGAACTTCGTGATCGGTATACTATATCGCCTTTCATTTCTACAACAATGGCTTCGATGTGTCGGACCCTTCAAGCGATTACGACCGAGAGATCACGCCGCTCATGTAGTATGTACTGTGACCACGGTCTGCGCGCGCGCTTACGGTCGTGATTCTATCGCCCACGATGCACCGTGGACGCGGGACTTAATAAGAAAGTGTGACGACCGCCAAGTTCACGGACTCCATTCCACGCCAACCACAACAGAGCTAACACCTATTACGCCGCCATGGCTATTCTATAAATGGGGTATCGACATTGCCGACCCCTTCCCTCATTGCGTTAGGGGATTGAAATTCCTTATAGTGGTCAGAGACTATTTTACTAAGTGGATTGAAGCAAAGGCGGTCGCGACAATCATAGGAAATCGTGTAAAACGATTTGTTTGGGAAAATATCGATGCCGCTTCGGATTACCCGGGAAATCATCTCGACAACGGAAACAATTTCAGGACAACCCTTTCAAGGAATGGTGCGAAAAACTAAATATTGCACAAGATTGCTGTCTGGTTAAACACCCACAAACCAATGGTTTAGTCGAGCGGCAAATCAAGTCCGGTGAAGGAATTAAAGCACGCTAGACAAACATAAAGGGAGGTGGGTGGAGGAGTTATCGATGTCTTGTGGGCGCATCACACAACAATCAAAATTAGCACGGAGACACTTTTTTCTTGTCTATGGGATGTGTCATACCACCGAAATTGGGATGCCAACTATTCGCACTACCGGGTTAATGTTACAACCAATGACGATGAACGGCGATTGACTTGGACTGCTGGAAGAAAGGCGCGAGCGCAGCACTATATGTGATGCAGAGCTAAGTCAAAAATGAAGGGATACTATGATGCTAAAGTTCAAGCATCTCATTCGAGACTGGCGATTTTGTATATCGCGCCAATGATGCGAGCCATGCGTAAGATACAGGAAAACTTGACTCGAAGTGGGAAGGACCTTATGAGGTCATCAAGCACTAGGAAAGGGCGCATAAGGCGCGCGTGACATGGATGGTCGTGAGCTACCACGCACATGGAACATCTGCAATCTCAAATGATGTTATCTCTAGGAACGGTCATGACCCAACAAGACGGACACCCCGCACTTTTGTATAGTGCCCAATAAATATCCGTGTATTTACATTCTGTTTTACTTAGGCAAATATCTTTTTTCTTTTTACAAAAACTTGCAAGTATTAATAAAACGTCGCGGTTTCTAGCTAACTCCGCGACACATTTCAATTTGTTATTTACATATTGTTCATGTCTCAACATTGTTGTTATGTTATCTTTTGCCTAGATGGCGTGCATGCACTTACTAAACCCACGATGGTAAAAAGGATGAGTAAACCTACTAAATAACTCGTTGAGTAAGAGGGTTGCAAACCCATCAACATTGGATCACGCATCCTTGTTAAACACCTTATTTTCAAGACGTTGGAATAAGTTCAATGCGCATTCCACGATGGATGAGCAACAATGCATATTGTGCGGGTTTAACAAACTAGGAATCAAGACTCTTGACTCCTTGATATGATATTTACAGTACGCTGCATATCACACCATACACGATTATGATACAAGTACTTAGAAATTATGTTTCAAGTATGTTAGATCATGACTTATACATGCTTATGGACTTCATATTATTCGCACTTATACAACCGCTTGATTCTTAGACAACGAGAACGTTTTCATGCAAAGACGAATAACTAAGTACAAAATTATAAGTTGCAACCACATTCTGATCAACACACCTTCAACAAAAGGAAAATTTTATTATGAACCACGAGTTCTTACAAAATGATATCTACAACGGGCTATGGCCTACATACTATTACAACGCCTAAGATGTGAGCTCTCAACACGGTTTGCAAGATCCCCAACTTCTTTCGCTTCTTCAATAGGTCGAATCCCGCGCGATACTGCTACACACTAACAAAAATTCCGTCGGATCTGGGAGACGCTACCGCGCCAAGACCACACGTAATGGCCTTCCTCTTCACGCCTTTCTTCTTGCAAGCCTCGTGGCATGGGCTTCTAAGGACTCTTTCAAAGGAATTTCCTTCTCAAGGAAAAGGTGCAGGATGTCGCGGGCGGCAAAGATAGGCACTTGCAACCGTGACTCATCAAAGCTCAAAATAGTCGCTACGCCCGCATCATCGAACGGTGGCGGGCCAAGGTCAATCCCTCCATAATCAAACCTATGGGATAGTCATGGTCGCGATCCAACTAGGTAAGTCGAGGAAGCTCCAACAGCCTTCATCTTTCCATTGCAAAGAACGGATCATCATACGCACGCTCATTATACCCGGGCACCTGGGCGGCAGGCACTTTCAACAGGCCGCTCTCATGAAGCTCTTCTATGGCCTCTGCTTTACCACGCGCCAGCGCACTGAACGACACCCCCAAAGGTGTCCGCCACCTCTCGATATTCCAAAGTAGTTAGGGTAGCAAGGCGCAAACCATGGCTAATGAGCCACCTGTGCTCGGCAATTGTGGAAACCAGCTACGGATATAGCTCTTCATCGATTCGATGCTAAGCTTCATGTAGCTTCATCTCCCGCTTCTCCAAAGAAGCCTCCCACGGTTGCACGAAACTCCTCCAACCGAGAGAAGTGCTCATTCTTCCCATTCTCCAAATATCCAAGTGCCCGCACGCAGTAGCCTTATAATCCTCTAGTGCGGAACCTCCCGGGTCACTGGGTAGGTAATTCCATCTTCTTCAAGAAGTTTTTGGCATATGAGTTCGCCGCCGCTTCTTGACAAGCATTGTCACCAAGGCCCAAAGAAGACAATTTCCTTATCCTTTCGCTTGGCTACTCTCCCGAAATACTTTGACTTTAGTCACAACCAATGTAGCCTGGTGCGCAGCAGCCAACACAAGCTCCTCAACCAGATGGTCCATTGGCACATCCCCAGATGCCAACTGCTCGGCGCCTTGGTCCTTTGGATCCTGAGGGTCAGCACGAACGGGACTCACCTTGGGTGGCGACTCCCCGAATGCTCAACAGTAACCCCAACGGTTTCAACACTGCACGCAAGATAAGTGAATTAATAACATAAACAGGGAATGCGACAAATGTTTTGGCGACAATACTTACTGGGGAACAGCCTCGCCACACGGGGAGGGATGCATTGTTCGATGACGATTCCACGCCAAGAATGACAGACGCTTTCTCCGGATGGGCTCGCGCCATCACCACCAGCGCCCTCTGCGCTTACCCCTGGCATGCTTCCTCCGCTCTACGCCGAGGACCCCACTCTTTCCGACACGCCCAGACGGCAACCCACTTGGGAATGTACCGGGCCGGGCACGCTGCAGTAGGGTTGCCTCCAAGACAACGGAAGAACCACCCCTGTTCCTCCGTAACCATCTCCATGGTGCGCCCAGAGAGCTTCCAAAATAGGGACTTCTCCTCTCTCAAAGGGCGCACCACGGTGACTGGTGAGGTTTCGCCAACCGCACAACACCGAACAACCATCTCGCAGCAGAAGCAACAAACAAAAACAATAGTTATATAAAGTACAAAGGTGGAAAGAAAGGCTCACATTAATAAAGCAAAGGAGTAGGAAGGACAAGCACCCACCCCGTCATCCGCTGTCTAAGAAGGTTGGCACCTCGTCAGACTATCGAAATAGTTGCGATCGATGCCCATGTGTACCAAAAATTTCGGGATAGGAACCGATGGGAATACGACATGCTATCGCTTCCGCATCATCTCGCTACTGATGTTCCAGTGAGGGGGCGCCATCCTTCTGAGAGCGAACTTTGGGTATCAAGACAAAGAGCCATGGGAACAACGCCTCATAAACCCGTAAGAATTTCTCTCCGCCTAAGCGCCTAGTTTTTCAAGATAACATTGCGGCCGCCCGCGCGCTTAGCAAACTAAACCCACCCGCTTGACCATGTCGTATGGTAGAACACGCGAATAGATAGATAGTGGGTTAATCGCCAACAAACGGCAATTAACCCAAGTTTACTATTTTTGCTACACCTATACAAAGGCAGCTTGGGATATGTGTAGCGATAGTAATTTAATACGTCGCACAAGAATAAGGAGATCGGCACACGCTGATTCGCAAATCAAAAACGCGCAGATATACCTACTTTCCTTCGGGAAATCCGCTATTGGCGCCGAAAGCACCGAACTACCGGATGCGCCATCGATATAATATTCGAGGTGAACTCACGCAGCTCATCCTCGGTCATATCGGATGCAAAGTCGCTAATCCACGAACCATGATAAGGTTTCAAATGCGCACGCCGTTACCTTTGAAAGTTTAATGGGTTCTTGGTTGATATTTCGAGTTTTCAACAATGGAGGAATGCTTTTACCGTGATAAACACAAGAAAAGGAGGCGGTAGTTTATATAGGTTCCACATCCATGCGATGCTTGACACGTGGACCCCACTTTCTCCAAACGTGTGGATAGGAGTTGTTGACGCGGCACACTTTCGATTCACTTTCCCACGCTTACGAGGGATGTATTTGACATATTTTGACCGGATTCACCGATCTTCTTTAAGGCGGAAACCTTTGAAGCTTCTCCGCCACGCATCGAGGAATATATGAGCTACGGTTATTAGTCTAGCATCCGCTGGTTTCACCGCGCATACTAGACCTGGGGACATGATGACGATAGTCCGTATTCGGGTCATGAACCCGACCAATAAACGCTACTAGCAATCGAGCCCAAGACGAATGGGCTAACCAGAACGGTTTGGGTTTCACGAAGGCCCAAACCCAAAAGTTATTTATGGTTTTGGATATCGGATATCTCTTACTTATGAGATATGTATTGATTGACCGACTTAGGCGGGATACGCCGAAGGTTGGGGAACACGAAACCAACAAGGATTTCGTAGGTATATAAAGGGCATCTTGCCCTCATTAAAGGTACGATCTAAAACCCTAACTCTCCACTAAACCCTAAAAACCGATTACTTACTCTCACGCCGGAGGATAATCGTGGGAGACAATCCCACGATAAGCCTAACGGTGTTTTCTGTTTTCTTAGTGCGCAGGTCTCAAGTATCAAGATCTAATTGATACGAGAACCGGAGTCTAAATAAGGAACGCCCAACTTTTGTATCAACAATGTATGAACTCTAAACCAAAATTTGACCACTTTCTTTGTATACGTGGTAAATATAAACTTACATATTTTTATAAGTTTCAAAATAAGAAAATTAAGCTTGTGAAACATAAACCGAAATCACATAAGCTCATAAGCAAATAAAATAAGGTTAAACAAATACCCCTAAACTATGTAGCTGTTATTCAAATTATATATTTGTGATATTCTGAATATTACTTGTGATTTTCTGAATATCACTTTGTGATATTATGAATATCACTTTGTGATATTATGAATATCACTTGTGATTTTCTGGATATCACTTTGTGATATTCTGAATATCAATTGTGATTTTCATGTTACAAAACATTAGTTGAAAATCACTTGTGATATTTAGAATATCACAAGTTATATTTAGAATATCACAAGTTATATTATGAATATCACAGAATATCGCTTGTGATCATCTGAATATCATAGAATATCACTTGTGATATTCCGAAACGTCTGAAAACATTTAAAAACGTATGAAAACGGACGAAAACGTAAGAAAATGGGTGACTATGTATGAAAATTGACGAAAACGTATGAAAGCGTAAGGATTATGAAAACGGACGAAAATGGACGAAAACGTATGAATAATGAACGAAAACGTAAGAAAACAGGCGAAAACGTATGAAAACGGACGAAAACGTAAGAAAATGGACGAATATGTATGAAAAAGGACGAAAACGTATGAAAGCGTAAAAACAAGTATGAAAACGGACGAAAATAGATGAAAAAGTATGAATAATGAACGAAAACGTAAGAAAACGGGCAAAAACGTATGAAAACGGACGAAAAAGTAAGAAAATGGACGAATATGTATGAAAACGGACGAAAACATATGAAAGCGTAAAAACGAGTATGAAAACGGGCGAAAACGTATGAAAATGGACGAAAACGTATGAATAATGAACGAAAACGTAAGAAAACGGGCGAAAACATATGAAAACGGACAAAAACGTAAGAAAATGAACGAATATGTATGAAAACGGACGAAAACGTATGAAAGCGTAAAAACAAGTATGAAAACGGACGAAAACATATGAAAACGGACGAAAACGTATGAATAATGAACAAAAACGTAAGAAAACGGGCGAAAACGTATGAAAGCGAAGAAAAAACGCGAATTAAAAAAAACGTGAATAACGTGAATTAAAGAAAGAAAAAAAAACGTGAATTTAAAAAGAATCATGAATTAAAAGAAAAAGACAAAAAAAATATGAATAAAAAAGAAAGACAAAAAGACAAGAAAAAACATGGACTTAGGTTTTACCTGTTTTTATAAACATATGATTTGCACGATAAAAGATGCGTTAAATAATATTGATGTCCAAGTTTTTAAACCACTTAATTGCACATCAACATGAAATAAGAAACTCATTAGAATTTAAATAAAGTAGGCGACGTGCATACACGAATATTTAGCGAAAAAATAATTATAATTTCGATATTGTGATTGAGTGTTATGTGAACGTTTATCTTTACTAAATATAGTCGCAAATAATGTTCTAAAATCAAAACCAATATGGATTCTCATTTTGGTTAATTCTTTTAACCAATGACATCAACTTTAGCAGGACTACTCTTTTTCTATTTCTTAAAAATCACATAATTAGAAAAATGATAAGTAAAAAAATGTATGCATTATGTAGTAGTGATTGTTCTCGATAAATGGAAGTTGATTCATCCTATATTCATATATACTAATCCACCAAATTATTATAAAATAACGATCTTGAATCTTGGATAGAAACTCCATTAATGACTCAAATGAGTTTGGGTCATGCATAATAAATCAATGGAGCATTAGTCCGATGGTTGAAGCACTTGTGCTTGAGTCAATAGACCCAAGTTCAAGTCTCATCCTTGGCATTTGCTTCATATAGGTACCCACCCCGCAAAACCTTTGAGCATATCAAGAGACTTTGTGGAATAAGAGCTGTGGGTCCGAGTCTTGGCTCGTGCTCACTCCAGCTTGGTGCCCCACTAGGCCGTGAGAGTTGCCGAGCTATTCCTTGTGGGATGGATAATGGTCGGTGCCAAAGGCACATGGGATCAAGGTGTTCCGCCAATCTACACCTTTGTGAAATAAACCAAAAGACTACATTGTATTGAATTGATTATAAAAGACTAGAACTATAAGAGTACAAATAAGCCTTTCTTATCCCTTAAGGCTAAGCTAGGTTAACTAATGGGTTGAGCCCTTATTACTAACTCTAACACTGACCTACCCCAATTTATTGTAGAAATTTTCGAGATCAGTGGTTAGACCACACAAACTATAAATACTTTTTCTTGGATGAAGGAACAAATTACTCGATCTATTTCCATAGTGCTTATGACCTAAGAGCATGAGCAATGCATCAAGTCATAAAAGACTTGATGCATTTAATATTATTAACTTTTCCATAAATCATATCTTTTAAAAAGTCATTTCTACAAACACTTTTCAATGCACAAAAATCTTTTAAAAGTCATTGGCCAAGAATCATTAAATGAGAATCACTTGTTGCATTTTGTATCAAACGCTTGATAACGGTCAAGCTATTTTCTTTAAATTTATTGGTAAAGCTTTTATCATAATGGATAAAGTCATCCAAATGACTTGATCAAATAGTGAAAAGTCTTTTATAAACTTACCATTATAGTTGCATAAAGAGATCTTTGAATATTTAGTCGATCATTCCACCATCAAGAATCAGTTTTCAAAAAGAGAGGTTGTTTAATAAATAGGGTTAATAAAAAAGATAGTATGCATGGTTGATTATCAACCATCATGAATCAGTTTTTATAAATAGGTGTTTGTTGGTTCATTCTCTGCAAAGGATGACAGTAGTTTACAAATTAAATATTATTGAGGTGGTGTTTGCTTTATGGTTTTATCGCATAGATTTTGATGTGACCTATAAAAATTGTTTGTTTTGATACTTGGGGTTAGTATTTTACATTTAAAACTCTTACGGGGCGTTTGGTTCAGGTGATTTCAATCGATAGGTTTTTGTGGAAAACTAGAAGGGGGATTGAATAGTTTACCGATTAAAAACTTTGTTTTGAAACTTATTGAAAGATCAATTGGTTGAATCACTCCTAAACAGTATTTCAAGTATTTATATTTCACATGTAATAGGTAGCTTTATTATGGCCTTTATGTTTGTTTAAGGTCAAGCTTATGTAGAAGGCCCATGCTTAGCCCAAGCCCACATAAGAAAGGATGGGAACTAGAGTGTTGCCCTAGCTTCCATCCTATAAATAATCTTGTAAACCCTCATTTGAGGGTTGGTTGTTCGTTATTCTCTTCACTCACTCTTTCCTTAACCGTAATATTGTTTATGCGTGTGTGTGTGTTTAGCTTGTTCATCCGCCTTTATCTCTTTCTCTATAACTTGTGTTTGTAAAACTAGTGACCTAACAAAGGTATCAATCGCCAAATAGTTGGGTGTACTCATTTGTTTTGAAGTTTTGGTTTTGGGTCTTACGCGTAAGGTTAACGATTCTTTAGCTATCTTAAAACTTGTTTTTACACTTTTAATCCAAGATTCTTGTACTTTCAACGCTTTAAGGTGTTAAAATACTTGTTTTGGCAAAAGTTTCAAACTTTATGCGTGGATCATTGTTTTTGAACTAGTTTCTATACGTGTGTGTATCTCACGCATAACCTGCTTTGAGTGCTTTGGATCATCAAGTTTCACACTTTTGTGTTATTTTGGTGTTATTGAAGCTATTTCATCACACAAAAACTGGTTTATAAACAACTTTGGGCAAAATCAAAATTACGAGTAATCCCACGCGTATCAAAACCCTAAAATTACGTAAGATTTTCCTTGGTTTGATCTTCAATTTTCGGTTTATTCCGTGTTTTCTTACTTGGATAAGTCCGAAAATACGCCGACTTTGGATATCTTTTGCACCGTGAAGTGTAAAGATCATTTGGGCAAAACCCTAAAATTACGATAAGATAAGCTTACGCGTAGAAATCCCACGATAAGATTCACTTTACGCGTAAACTTAGGTCTCACGATAAGGTAATCCCACGCCTAACTTTTGTCTACGCATAAATTTAGTGCTTTTATCCTACTTACGCAGAAGCTAAATCCCACGCAGAACTCCTCATTGTTACGCGTGAACCTTTGATGTTTTTACGCATAAGTGCTACTTGGTTCTTGTCTTTTCTACGCCTAAGGACACTTCATCAACAAAGGTTCATTCGACTACAAAGATCCATTTTTACCACACAAGTTTATCATCATGTCTCAAACACCATACTCTAACTATTTCCCTCACACTTATAATCATCAACAAAAACAACAATTAACTCCACAACATCAACAATGGAATCAACAACAAGCTATTTATCAACAACAATTTAATCAACAACATACTCCACAACTTGGTGCAATTCCACAACCACAAATGGTTCAACCACCACCAAGCCTTCAAGTTCAAACCTACACAAATGATTTCAATCAACATCCATCAAGGAACACTATGAAGGATCCCACTTGGTTTGCAAAGATGTGTGAAGCTTTAAGCGACCAACAATCAATTCATGAAGTCGATCACTGATAGACCTCCAATGCTCACTCCAGAAACTACGATCAATGGGTGATAAGGTTCTTTAGGTTTTGTGATCCAAGAAGCCACATGGAAAGTTCTTAAAGAAGGTTATCCCGAAGGTCCATTTGAGATGCCCTCATCATTGTACCGGAGATCCAACTGCTCCACCAAGAGATGAACAAACCAACATTGCTACTCTGCAGATTTAAATCCTACGTAACTTCTACACTATGAAGTCGATGAACTTGCAATGGAATACATCCTCTTAGGATTACCAAACCCAATTCTTCGTAGTGTTGATGCTCAAAAGATCGCACAAAAATGTGGGATCATATTCGCCTTCTTATCGAAGGATCAGACTCAATCGAGGATTTGGAATCCAAAATTTACTTGGCTTATGAACACTTCATGATTGAACCTCGAGAGACACTAGAGTCCTATCATCATCGATTTTCGACATCATCAATGATTTGGATAAACACAACATCATCATGCCAAGAATTGCAAATGAATACTAAGTTCCCGAGTAGTCTTGGTCCGTAATGGGAGAAGTATGTCATTTTTCTCCGCAAGCAAAGAATATGCATCATTCTACTTATGGATTGTTGTACGATTACTTGAAGCCTCATGAAAAGGAAGTTGATCGGAAAGGATTCTCCGTGCTCAAATTGCTAAACAATCACAACCGGACAATCAACAACTTGCCTTGTATGCTCAATGACTTATCCTCTCAACCAAAGAACTCAACCAATCGCTTCAAACACACCTTCAAAGCCACAACCTCAACAAAATCAATTGGTTCCATACAACAACAATGCTCAAGCATATGTCGTTGAAGCGATCGAGGAAACAGATCCGCTCAAGCATTGCAACAAGGATTTGTGATGATTGCTAATGCTTTTGGCCGTTACACCAACAAATCCAACAATCGATTCGCTCCTCATCTAACACACGGACTCAAAGTTGTGAACAATGGACGTGTTGAAGTTCGTAATCGTGATTATGGTCGCCGATGGGCGGTGGTCAAGGGTTTAATGTCGTGGGTAGGAATAACAACAGAGCTCAAGTGGTGGAACAGGAAATGCTCGTAATCGGTTAAATGGTCTTAGATGCTACAACCGCAATGAGAAGGGACACTGGCTAATGCATGCCCAAAGCCAAGGACTAGGGGCGTGCTTATTTCAAAGAGGCTTTACTTTTGGCTCTTAAGGATGAAGTCGTGGATCTCTTACGCATAAAGAACGAGCTTTATGGCGTATGCGACACTGATGATGATATGGAGGACTTGCAGTGCTAATGCACAATTATGTTGATGGCTAATATGCATGAGCGCACATGAGTGATACAGCCCGGTGTATGACACCGATGGCTTGTCTCGTGCACCGAACAAACTATCATCATATCTCGAACTAATATCTCCGCCAATATCCGAATCCGCACGGATCGATCGCTCAAAATGAGTCTTCTACATCTCTTTCGATGATTTTCAAGTTAACCTCAGTAGTTACATTTGACGATCAAGATGACCTTATGGTTTTTTTGATAATCAAATTGACTCGTGGTCGCATTTCGAGGATCTAAAGAATGATAATGTTGAGTCTCACGTTGAACAAGATGATCTGTTGCCTCATCCGGATTTTGCTCGGTTAATTCAAGACCATAAAATCAAAATGGAGGAATGTTATGCATTAAATAAGTCCTTAAAAAGTAAAATGCATCGTTAACCAAGGATTTTGAATGCTTACAAATGCAACTCAACTTTTCAAAACTCAAGAAAATGTGAAAAGGTTTTGAAGCCGCTTTGCAAAATCTCATCAAAACGAAAAATATTTAGAGAGAGATCGTGATCTAGCGCCTCAAGAATGCTTTGTTGTATGAATTAGAACAACTCAAACACGAACATAAAAAGCAAATTAACGCTTTCACCTTGGAAAATCAAAAAGCTAAGGTGAGTTGTTAAATTGTCAAAAACAGCTCTCCGCATACAAAAAGCATTCAACGAATCGGTAGATGACCTTCTTGACGAAATTTCGGCTTGCAAAACAAACTTAAAGAGTTTAAAACTCGTTGTTTACAAACATGGTGAATCCGAATGACTATTGAAAAGTTTACCTTAAAACCCAATCCAAAAGGATATGGAAAAATCTAGCCGATTACAAACCAAAGCTTTCACTAAAAACATTCAAACCAACTCAAGTTTCCAAAGCGTAATACAAAATTGATAATATTGTCATGAGTGTTGTTGAATATCATTGTCAAGAGGAATTAGATGCGTAAGACGAGAGTCGATCAAAATTAAAAATGTTGTTTACAACAAACCTTTAATTATAAAACGCGGTCACTTTCACACACCAACGGATTCTTCTAACACACCAAGGGTTATCATCAAACACCGAGTCTTCTAATGTTAATCCCAAAATGAATTTGCACAAACTTATGGTCCTTTACCTTCCATTAGTGAAGTAAACTCAAAACCCGAAAATCGAAAAATCCTTCGATATTTTGACATTTTCATGGTCGACCTCAAAATTTTACAACATGAGATAGAATATCGCTCGAAATCAAAGTTGAACATTTTCAATCGCCTCTGGCGCGAGAACAAAGAGACATTTTCGTAAAAATCTTTTACCTAATGTTAAAACTTGAAAAGTTGTGCAATTGCTCGGGAAAAGGATTTTCATAAGGAACTTGGGGTAATGAAAACATTTTGAGAAAATGTAAACATCTATTTCTAACACAAAACGCAAAAAGAAATCGTTGAGAAAAGATGTTGATCGACTCTTGGAAGATGTTATCTCGTACGATATCCATAATGTTGTGTTACTTCATGCCTTGCCATGTGCATCGATTACATCTCTCACGATATTGTTGAAACTGTTGTAATCATGAGAACACCGATAATGTGCTTCAGATCGAGTCTTTAAAAGTCGAAAATAAACGATTACACGGAAATTTACAATGCAAAATGTCGTCTTCATTGGTGTGAAAAAGATATTCACAATCATCAACGTAGTTTTCAAAAGAAAATCGCTCAATTGAGTGCAAAATCTTCCGATCCTAAAATTGAACAACTGGATGATCAAAACGTGTCTTTGAAAAGTCAAATCTCAAAATATGAACAAGAACTTTTAAAAGTTAAACAGAATATGGTGTCATATTTGATTTACTAAAAAGACTCGACTTGAAGCATCAAACGAACTTGATCACTATCTTGCTCACACTAGAGATGTCATGAATTTTGCCGAAATATTCGCTCGAAAATCAAGATCCGATTCACACCATCTCTAAGTTACGGAAAAGTTAGGAAAGTATGAACAACTTCCGCCATCGTGATTAAGAGATTAGCACCACCACACTTAGTAATCGTGAACCTAGAATTCCCACCGCCAAATCACAAGTTGCTAATGTGTTTTCATCGAAACAAGAATAGTTGCATCTTTTCCCAACGTCCGCACTTCACGACCTAGGAGCACTCAATCAAGAATAGGAAGTTGCGACCTAAGAAAAGATCAATAAGGAATGCTAAAGTAGAAGAACACCCTAGGACTCGAATAAAACTCATGTTGCTTCCACTATAGATGTTACGTCCGCAAATGTAATAGAAATAGTGATGTAACGAATGCTAAACCGTTAAGTACTTTTGATATTCAACCGATGCACCTTGTGTTATTTGTCGGAAGAGTATGAATTCGATTGTCATGACAAATGTGTTGCTAAAGCTATAATCTCGATTACGGAATCCTAAGAATCGAATACCTCTAGGCCCACTAATCATTCTAAGTCCGGCTTGGTAAACCACCTTCTTTAGATTCTAAGGCAACCATTGCTATCACAAGAGCTCCCCTTCACCTCCTAAGAATGAAGTACCACCTAGTGCTTTCACTAAGACTAAAGCAAAGAGTAGTTATAGATGGCGAAATGGATATATAACACACTAGGATTTAAATGGATGCCTAAAATTATCAATGTGTGTATTCAATATTCGCGCTTCGAACCCTCTAACATTTCGGGTTCCACATCTACTTCTATTCCATCCGTGTCATCCGTGTGTAATGCAGTGATATGATCATTCTTCGATTGTTGATAGCGGATGTTCCCGACACATGACGAGCAACCTTAAACTGTTATCAAACTTTATTGCAAAGTTCATTGGCACCGCCGATTCGAACGATCACTGCAGCCCATCATGGGCTACGGAGATTATGTCAATGGGAACATCGAAATCAGCAGGGTTTACTATGTGGAAGGCCTCGGTCACAACTGCTTTCAGAGGGTCAATTTTGTGATGGAGATTTGGAGGTTGCTTTGTGGAGAAAACTTGTTTCATTCGTGATCTACAAGGAAATGACCTTATGTCCGCTCGCGTAATTCTAGTCTCTACACTATCTCTATGCAAGACATGGTTGCTTCTTCTCCCATTTGCTTACTTTCAAAGGCAACATCTACAAAATCCTCGCTATGGCACCGCTGCTCTCACATCTAAACTTTCAAACCATCACCAACCTTGCTCGACACAAACTAGTTGAAGGACTCCCACGATTTCGGTATTCAAAAGATCACCTTGCTCACCGTGAACAAGGGAAAAGCACTCGTGCTCATTTTCCTTCAAAGGTGGAACACAGCTCTCAAAGATGTACTCCATCTTCTTCACATGGATTTGTGTGGCCCGATGCGTGTGCAAACGATCAACGGCAAACGCTACATCTTAGTAATTGTTGATGACTACTCACGATGGACTTGGGTCTACTTTCTTCGTAGCAAAGACCAAGCTCCACAAATGATCATCACCTTCTCACAAAAATACAGTTCAGCTCCGCAACACCGCCGTAATTATCGTAATGCATAAAGGAACTGAATTTGTTAACAAAACCCTTCGTGAATGTTATGAGAAAGTAGGAATTGTAATCAAACATCTATTGCACGTACACCGAACAAAACGGAGTTGTTGAAAGACGAAACCGAACGTTAGTGGAAGCCGCAAGAACAATGTTAATCAATGCTAAACTTCCAGACACTTATGGGCGTGTCAGATTCATCGCATGCTATACTCAAAACCGTTCTATGATCACAAACGCCACAACAAAACACCTTTTGAGCTTGTCCACAACTATAAACCGAACCTCAAACACTTTCATGTATTTGGATCCCTTTGCTATCCGAATAATGATCGTGATGATTTTGGAAAGCTCAAAGCCAAAGTCGATATTGAGTCTTTATTGGATATCGTGACAATTCTAAAGGTTTCGAACTGGAATCGTCGAACCAAGGAGGTAATGGAAACGATTCATGCTCATTTCGATGAACTCACGAAATGGCTTCGAGTATAACAACTTAGAACCCGTCACAACCGCTTAAACTTCCTCAACCCCATCATCACCAAGAAAGCCCTCGCCTAACTCACAACAAATGGAAAGGTTATTTGCTCCTCATTCCGTGACGATATTGATGAACGTGCTCCGTGTATCCATTGTTTCACCGCACAACCCGATAATATTCCTATACCGATACACTGCTACAACAACCATCGTTGAAGATGCACCTACACCATTGACTCCAACACAACAGCTTGAACACACCGCTCAACAATGATGAACCGCCGATGATATTCGAATGAAGTACCCCACCGCAGATTTTGATCCAAATGCGTTCTTCAACCCGTTTGCTAATGAGATCGCCGCACGGATGTTTCGGAATCTTCAACAAACCATTTGAATCCTCGAATCGCACAATGTATACCAACATCAACCTCTACACATAGATGGACTAAAGACCATCCTCCGCTAACATTATTGGCAACCCGAATCAACCGGCCGTTACGAGACAACGTCTTCACTCAGACGGTGAACATTGCATTTATGCACTCACCGTCCGCCAATCTGAACCTAAAAACATTAAAGACGCAATGACAAAAGACAACTGGATTGAATCCATGCAAGAAGAACTCAACCAATTCAAACGCCTTGAAGTATGGGAATCGTTGAAAGACCAACAGAATCTACGTCATTGGTCTAAAATGGATTTGGAAAACAAATTGATGTCAAGGGAACGCCATCCGAAACAAGTCACGGCTAGTTGCTAAGGGTTATCGTCGTGAAGAGGAATAGACTTTGAAGAATCTTTTGCTCCGTTCGCTCGCCTTGAGGTCGTTCGGATATTCCTCGCGTTCATGACTCATATGAATATGACGGTCTATCGATGGATGTCAAACAACGCTTCTCAATGGACAACTTAAAGAAACGGTCTATGTCACCAACCGATGGATTCGTTGATCCCGAGTTCCCGAACCATGTCTACAAACCGAACAAAGCTCTTTATGGTCTCAAACAAGCCCCTGCATGGTACGATAAGCTATCATCTTTCCTCATTGCCAATAATTTCACCAAAGGCTCGGTTGACCCAAATCTTTTATACAATATCACGGGCACACATTTTAATTGTTCAAATTTACGTGGATGACATCATTTTGGGTCAACACATAAAAGTTTTCAATCGCTTTGCAAAACTAATGAAGAAAAATTTTGAAATGTCCATGATGGGTGAACTTACGTTCTTTCTAGGACCGCAAGTTCATCAATCACCCGTGGTATTTTCGAGTCACCCAAATATGCCCTTGAACTGTTAAACAAATTTGGAATGACAACTGTGATACTTATGCCACACCAATGGCTCATACCAAGAAGTTAGATGTCGATTTACATGGGAAATTGGTTGACCCTACCAAATACCAAGTATTATTGGGTCCTCATGTATCTAACAAACCAGCGACTGATATTGTCTTTGCCGCTTATCTATGCTCCCGCTATCGCCGCGACCAATCGAAACCCACCTCTACGAGGCTAAAAGAATCCTCCGATACATCAAGGAACCATTAACTTGGGATCCGTATCCGAAGGATTCTCGGTTTTGAACTAATCGCTTTCAGACGACCACGCAGGATGCTTAGACTCAAGGAAAAGTACTTCAGAGCTCTACAATTTCTGATAAACCGTGTCTTGGCAATCAAAGAAGCAGGATTGTACATCATCGTCATCAACAAGCAGAATATGTAGCCATGTCCGCGTGTTGTGCTCAAGTCATCGGATGAGAACACAACTCAAAGACTATGGTTACGATTTGATGAATCCCGATGTATCATGACAATCGAGTGCCATTGCAATCTCGCAACCTCGCTCAAAGACTCAAATCAAAGCACATCGATCACGCTATCATTTCATCAAGGACCATGTGGAACAGGTACCGTTGAATTATACTTTGTGGTATCGAATACCAATTGGCGGATCCGCCACCAAAGCCTTGCCTCCCGCTAGGTTTAATGAGTTGGTCCACCGGATTGGTATGAGTGGTTTGACTCAAGAGGAATTGATGACCTCTTAAAACAATCTTAAAAACTGTCAAACACCAAAACATCTTTTGTAAATAAATTTTCAAAACAAAATACAAAAATATAAAATCCGATAAAACAACAAAATATTCTCCTAATCTATCTTTCTTTCAACATGGCAAGTACATTTTTCCACAACACTTTAATCTTTCAAAATTCAAGATTTTCCGATCAAGTGTTGAGGGGAGAAAATAATCTATTAACTGCTTCAAAACATCTGTACTTGCATGTTATCATATCTCGTTGATTCTGTTACAAATGGTGGTACATTTTCGGTTCAAAGACACTCTTCGACTTAAATTAATAACCTTTCATTATTTTCTCAAGTCGAGGGGAGTGTCGTCATGTTTCTTTCCTAAAATCTTTGATTGGTAACCAAAATGGAAGTTAAAAGGTTTTGTTTGAAAAAGGAAAAGGTGGAGGGACCAAAACTGTCAAAAGGTTAAACTCCCTTTTAATAAAACACCCTCCCACCTACTTTCACTTCTCATTTATTGCAAAAACACCTAAAACCATCCTACGCTTAAAATTCACTCAAGAAAACCGTGTTTTTGATCTTCATCTTGTAAGTGTTTTCGTGATCACAACATGTTTTTAAGATAAGGTTTTGAATCTCATGTAAATCCTATGGCTAAAACGTGTTCTACGCGTGATTAGGTGTTCTACGCTTATGCGTAAGAACACACAATCAATATATGTGTGTTTGTGGTGAAATGATTTGTGTCAAAACGTTCATAATACATCAATGATACCATTTTATCCATCAAATTCCACCCGTAAACACTAATTGATGATTTTGAAAATTAGGGTTTATAAGTCGAATGGATGTTTTCGAATGTGAAGTGTTTTGGTCAAAAAGATTGTTGGGTTATGTTCTTATGGTGATGAATTGATGATTTCCTTGCTTTATAACCACCCAGAAACTCTAAATAATCAACAATTTGGAACTAGGGTTTAAAGTTCATAAGTTTGGGTATTTTTGATTCACCACGAATTGAGTGTTATAACTCGGTATATAGACTTCCTCAACATTCTTAAACTACCAGAAAAAGTTTGGTGCATATTCCATGGCTAGATCTCATACGCGAGATTTAGGGTTTAGACTACGCGATGTAGTTCTACGATAACGTGTAACATGTGTTCTTGCCATGATCCGTTGTTAAAATGAATCTATGTGTTAATATTGATGATATGATGGTTCTATTTCGTGCTTGTTACTCGTGAAAATCGTAATCAAGGTCATTTGCAACTCTACGCATAAGGATTACCCTACGCCGTAGTCATGTTACTGCGAAGAATAATCCCACGCATAATGCCCACGCCGTAAGGTTCTACAATGGACCACGCCGATCCCGTGAAGGATATGCGAACAAGGACCTCTACGCATAAGGTCAACTTCACGAGTAGCCTTACGCGTAAGGTTAATATATGCCTACGCATAAGCTCCACGCATAAGGTCTCCTTTTTCCCACGCGTAAGTTAGGATTCTACGCGTAAGTTTACGCCTAAGCATATATCATTCATGTTCACGCATAACTTTGCCAAAACTACGCTTAACCTCGGATCGACCTTCATGATGATTTGTTACGTGTACAAACTTGTAAATAAACTAATCATAACGTCACGAATCCAATAATGTCACGAATAAACTTAATCGCCTAATATGCTATGAACAATAAGTGATAACATAAACTTGAAAACTTAAAGTTAACTAACTCACTAAACATTTCACGACATCATTGAACTATTGAACATACAAGTGACTTAGGACTCAGAATAATCATTGACATCGTACATTCAATAACTAGACAATAAGACCTTCGTTGACTAACATTATGTCTTCGATATGTTGGTTCTTTTGGCTAATGTTATTTCGCATCACGACATGGTCGAACAAATGAATGTGGATGCATCCAAGTTCTCTCCATTGTCGATATCTATCCTCATGGCTATCCAATGAAGATTGGAAAGAATAATCTCCGTGTTGACTTTTACACACTCACTTGCTCGTAATCTTCATGTCTAATTGCTATTGATATTCGAGGACTCATCCGTATCGTAATATGCTCACTCACTCGCAACTGCTCTCGAGATCTACATCCAACAGCCGGAACACTATGGAAAGGGTCAAGGACTGATCGCCGTAATAAATGACTCTAAACCACAAACAAGTCACCATTACACCTGCAGACTTAAGGGCTGCTCTCCTAATTCTCAAGTCAATCCAACCAAACTATATGCCACACCGTCAAGAGCTAACTCTCCAATTCTTAATCGATATCGGTTATGACGAGGCTACAGGAGTAATCACCAAGCATTCTCACGTAGAGCTTAAGAGTATTCCTCAACCCTCGAGAACTCTACATGATCATCACCAAGTCTCTGCTCGGTCGCGATAAAGGCTATGAGCATCCTAAGCTCATGGAACCGCAAATATTTTGGGCATTGGTCAACATGAAACACATCGCTATCGAAGCTCGATTTGGGATGACATGATGTCATTTCTCAACAAACTTGGCTCAAAGATTCCCTACATCGATATACTAAACTGTTGATCCGTAGAGCACTTGACTTCACCCGATATTCCCAAGAGGCTCAATGACCCCGACAATCACGATATGTTGACGGAACCTATTCTATCTGCCGTAATCAAGGAATCGTCTACAAAGAAACAAGGTGTCTTTGTGTTGCCGATTTCCTTCTAATCAAGATGTCGAAAGCTCAAACGTACTCAAAGGTATCCGGAAGCGTTAGACAAGGCAAAGTTGGTCATCTCGACGAAAAATCTTCCGAACACCAGAAGAAGAACCAAGAGGAAGTGCAGAAGCGCAACAAGTATCGTGAGTCAAAGGAAGGTTCCTAAAAGGAAACCTCCTCCTAAAAGGATTGTTCCGTAAAGGAAGCCGAACCTATTCCCACACTTGAACCACAAAGACAACTTAGGGACGAGAGCTCAAGATACCGAGATGATGAAGAGTTTCATTACTCGCAATCGCAACCAAACACCGCCTCAAGAGCAAAACCTCCAAGTCCTCCAGCTTGTCCAAGAAAAAGGAAGACTCAAAGAATTGTACCCTATGATGAGAGCTCAAGAAGAAGAAGAAGAGCAATTGGATAAATCATACAGAAGAAGTTTCACAACGCCGACACCTTCAAAAGGTCAAGAATTTGCTAAAGATCAAATGGGTGGCCCCGAGGATCAAGTGGTGTCGCCCACTCCTCACCGAGATCCCGATACGGTTAATCAACCCGGTAGGGATCCGTGCCACCACCCTTCGCAACAACAAAAGCCTATAGAGGATACTATTGTGTATGATTTTGAGAAACTGAAACCGAGAAAGAAAAGTCTAGAGATGACGAGGATGATTATACAAAGTTTCTTCTAGACAGTCCAACACACTCAAAGGAGAAAACTTGAAACCCCTAAGGACATGAAGTCTCCTCATGTCTCCTCATCATCGACTCTTCATCTCACTCATCACCACCACCATCAACAAAGTCAACCGGATCATCATCCAAATCGGTGAAGAAACCACCTAAAACTTGGATTTCTCGGACTCATAAAAGATTGTGAAAGTCATCCAACAAGTCGAAAGAAGGACATACTTTTACGAAAACCGAATTGGTTTGTCGACCAAATTCAAGACTTAAATGATGAGAAAGACAAGATGGAGAAAGAAAGGGTATTTGTTCAAAAGTTCATGAAGAGTCATCGTAAAGAGGAACCGAACGAAATGATCAAGGTTACACTAACAAGTACCTTCAAGATATCGCTCCTAAAGTCCAAAAGGAACCGGAGAAGACAAATTAGAGATCATACCCACAAGTTTCTTCTCGACATCGTCCCGGTGTGACTAGAGAAGTATTTTCCAGACAACTCACCCTAACATCGCCGCATTGGTTAAACATACAATGGCCAAAGAAGTCGATCTCTCGAATCGAAGTTAATCGCTAAACTAGTGATGCAAATGTCAAAGCGATCCGAACGCTTACTTCGGATGAAGCTAAATTCTTCAAGGTCTACTTGCCTTTCAACTCGGATCATCATGCAAGGAGTCACCGATCAAACCAAACGCCAAGAGATGACGATGATAAGGATAAAGACTCGCACCAAAACGCCGAAGGGCCCCGTGAATCTTCTTCGATGCCACCTCCTCAACAACGAAATTCTTCTCAACAAAGTCTCCTCCACCTCGGTCTTTCATCGATAAACCTCGGGACGATTCCGAGTTACCACCCTTGACTCGTAAAACCGGTGATCACTTTGAGTATACGGGTGGTGACGATGAAGAGGTCCTTGAGCCCCTACAACAACCCACCTCTCCCAAACAAGGACAAAACCGAATCATCATCTAAGCCTTCAAAAGAAGAAGAAGACGCTTCATACCGACGTCGTATCATGGCTAGATGACGATAAAATCAAGAATTTGAATGGTTTGCTACACTTGTTAACAACACTCCCTACCCAAGAAGGTCAAGAATTGGTAGACGGTAGTACCTTGGAGCATGCAAAGATTTTGCAAGAAAGATTCCGTGTGAAGAAGATGACGAAACCGAGTTGAAGCGCATCAAGAATGAAGCATTCCTTCTTTGAAAAACAAATCGGAAAGTGCAATCGAGGTTAAATATCACCTTGAAAACATTGCTCGAGCCATGTCTAACAACATGGATTGGCTCAACCGAAGCAAACATCGACTTCACTAAACGGACAACCCTCCATATTACACTGACTGGACCAAACCTCTACCAACAATCGGCCAACCAGATGAACCAAGGATTCCCTTCAGATATTTCTTCAACAAAGACCTGGAATTTCTTCTCCATGGTGGCGATGGTTCAAGGAAATACGCTACATCATTGACTCTTCCATTCCCAGCAGCTATCTACTCGAACTGCAAAGCCATCGAGGAACGTGCCAATCACTTGTTCTCCGACAATGTGCAAGCATACGACCGAGATGCATTGTATGGGATTCATCATTGGCCAGAACGCCGACGAATCTACTACCGAAGCTGCCAGGTACAGAAGTCACAACATGAAGTGTTTAGTACTAAAAGTATCGTTGCCATCCAACATGTTGGTCTTTCATCAAAATGGGACTACACCTTTCTCAAGAAGATTGTGGTCAAAAGACAAGATGAAAGAGACTATGCATTCTCTCAAGTCGACTTTGAGAATTTGAACATCAACGATATTGAAGACATGTACCTTGCCAAAGTTCAAGGTCGCATGAGACAATTTCAATCAAGTACAACGTGAATTCATCAAGTCACCGCTCATCTTCATCGACGATAGTCATCAAAGAACGTGTTGAAGATCTTCACTTGCCGTTGACTCATATCGTAAACGTAAACTTCACTCCACCACGCATTGATCTTCCGACATCAACCGGCTTAAACAACTTACGCCATCAAGAAACCTTTCGCGTCGCCACCGCGGTGAACTTCAACGAATCGCTTAATGGCGTGTGACGATCTTCACAAATTTGGGATCATACTTTGAAG
Organism: Chrysanthemum lavandulifolium; assembly: GCA_022545495.1. Taxonomy (NCBI): domain Eukaryota; kingdom Viridiplantae; phylum Streptophyta; class Magnoliopsida; order Asterales; family Asteraceae; genus Chrysanthemum; species Chrysanthemum lavandulifolium. Next base: position 90,249,801 of record CM040238.1, read on the forward strand.
TCGGTAAGGGATGGATTGGCTTATCGGTTGAAGGATATACATGAAAAGATTGGGAACCCAAAGAGATGGAACTCTAAGGACGTAGGGATGTGAGAAGGATCATCGAATGATTGATGAAAGGTTGTTTAGAAGAGATCGCCTGCATTTATTGGAGAGCTATGTTGGTGGTCGACCCAGGATGAACATTACCGGCTTTCAACGCCCGGTTCGCACTCCTGGAAACATCACTGGACTTCCCGGTACTCCTTGAATTGGTTCTTTCATATAACTTTGGATGATTGATTATATATGTCTAGTGGCTTGTGCACACATAACAGTGTGTGTGACCCGTAATTGTCAAGAAAGGACCCTGTGGTACGCCTCAGTGCCACAATCCTTATAAAAGGAGCGAAAGCTTCTTATTTTTGAGTAAAACCTATCAAACCTTTCACTTTTCAAGGTTTTGCTCAAAAGACAAGTACTTCCCATATGATTTTTCAAAACCTCAACCGCTTATATCACTAGTCGAGGGGAGTATTTGATTTAAAACTTTGTTCACAAATTGTTCATAGTGGTCATCTTCCCGCAACACTCAAAATGGTCATATTTATTTCAAACGCTCAAAATAACATTTTATATGCCATTTTGAGGGGAGAAATTTTGTGATAAGAAATATGTTGTACAAAATGCAAATGAATCTGTACCTCGGACTTAACCAACGAATTGACGATACTAAACTGTTTGTAACTCGAAAAGACTTGTCCCGGACGGGTAATAATTTCAAGCTAGTTAGCTAGTAATGTAAACGTGTCTCGCAAAGGACTTGTCCAAGTAGAAAGTACCATTCGAGAAAATTTTGATAGACATGAACTCGACGGGTTTGACAACCTTCCAAGGTTCGTCTACACCTTCAAGGTAGTTATTAGAGCTAGTTGTCACCTAAAACCGACAATGTAACTCTTTAACTATTCAACGAACCGTGTCTCGGAGATTGTCTATCTTTAGTGGATCAATTCTAAAAGTGCGCTCTTTCCTCATTGTGCATTTAAACCATTAAAACTCTTTAGCACATGTGGAGGGGAGTATTTATGCAAAACCTTATCTCTCACATGGTTCAAACATGTTTTCATTTACAAACCCTTTGAGAGATATTTTCACATACTGATGGTTTTAATGGCAAACATAGGTTAGTCATGAAGTTATAAGGTGACTAAGGTTAGGAATAACTGTTCTATGATCCGCCAGAGTCGGAGGATCTACCCAAGGACTCTACCATTAGTTAGTGTTAGAAGTCCTTAGGAATGATTATAAAAAGGAGAAATGAGAATCGGAGAAAGAAGGAGTTGAAGAATCAAAAGAAATGTAAAGTAAAGGGTGAAAAGAAATAGCCTCAGATTATTCAACTTAGGGCGTATACACGGGTTCAATTCATATATACTCGGGTTGTCACTTAGTGACACCGGTATTGAAGATTAAAAGTCGTCATGGACCCAAAGGACGCATGCACTAAACCTTCTTAGCCATTCAAGTTTCTCTCAATGTAAGCTTGTTTCATTCTCACAGGAACCTTACTTAAACTATTGGCTTTCTCTTAGAGATCGTTGGTATTGAAGAAGGAGACCTTCTCCCTAGTCTCCGCCAGAAAACCAAAACGCACTATTGAGTCTAGAGCCACGAGATTCATCAAAAGATCTCTTAGGAACACTTGACATTTAATCACTTGATGATCAACAAATAAGATCATCGATGGTTCATATCGAGTCCTTCACGGATCTTAGCAACTGTCGAGAACATTTATGAGAGGTTCACATCCGTGATCCTCGGTGATTGAATGGAAGCTCCGCCAGGTCAACATCAAATGACCACGAAGCAGAAGTCACGGTAACTCCCCGGATTACGCGGGTGTGTCTCAAACGGTCTACATTCGTGAGGTGATGCTTGATGTACCTCAATGACTCATCTCGAATCTGTAGATGTACTTGCACATCGCGTTATCTCACTTGTGGGACTCTAGTTCAGAACGGCCTTTGTAAGAATTAGAGTTGTGTTTTCACACTATGTCGTTAACACTCTCAAGTTCAAACTTGTAAGCGCTTAACCCGCTTATTACTAACCGCTTGAAATGTTTTCTTATGGAAGCTCGGAGCGGGATGATCGTGCCGATTCTTCTCATGCTCACGCCAACATCATCACTAATGGAAGTTCTATTCAAAAGCAACACAATCGCCGAATGATTCTTCGTCAAACCAAAGAATCTACAAAGTTAAAGACTTAGAGAACTTCATCAAGATTGAATTCCAACGTCATAGCGTGTGAGCATGTTGAAGAATGACGGAGACACTGGAGCAACAAGGCACTGAAGGCGATCGATGCGACAACAACATACTATCACTTTCACCACAAAGAACAATGATCAAAGAACAAAGTTAAAGATGACGTCAAAGCATAACTGCTCAAAGATAACTATCTCTCTACACTGGGAGATTGTTCGAATCAAGACAATTCTCTCACAAGAAAGAAGAATGTCGAAGACGTCATAGCTACTATTACATCAACGCCTTCACCGCTTACATTCATATATACTTGAGGGAGATTGTTGGAATCACTCCTAAACAGTATTTCAAGTATTTATATTTCACATGTAATAGGTAGCTTTATTATGGCCTTTATGTTTGTTTAAGGTCAAGCTTATGTAGAAGGCCCATAAGCTTAGGCCCAAGCCCACATAAGAAAGGATGGGAACTAGGAGTGTTGCCCTAGCTTCCATCCTATAAATAATCTTGTAAACCCTCATTTGAGGGTTGGTTGTTCAAGTTATTCTCTTTCACTCACTCTTTCCCTTAACCGTAATATTGTTTATGCGTGTGTGTGTGTTTAGCTTGTTCATCCGCCTTTATCTCTTTCTCTATAACTTGTGTTTGTAAAACTAGTGACCTAACATCAATTGATATTGATCTTAGATATGTTAGTGAAATATGCAAACAATATATAAAGAGTATATAAGGAAAGAAACAATCAAACCACAACAAGTTGTTTATAGTGGTTCGGTCTACAAGGACTCTTTTTCCTTGCCCTACTCCACTCCCCGAGTCTCACACTCGAGAGTTTAACTTCACTAGTCAACAAGCTCCTTTCACCGGCGGAGAAACCTTTACACTTCACTTACACACTATTTCCGACACTAAGCTAAATGTCGAGTTCTTTTCAAGGGTACAACCACTCCCACACACAATGTATTTTAAGGACTAAAATACTAACCACTCACACTCACAAGATCATGATGGTTTGGTACAACAATGAAGTATGAATCAACACAAGATCATATGACAACAAACAAACAAGACTTCCAACTTCTTATTGAAGCTTGAATGTATCTTGATCTTCTTTGCTACTAAAGAGATCACTAATATGATATGAAACTAAGTTAGAAATGTTAGAGAGATGGAATGTATGAAAATATGATAGAAAGGGATGTAAAACTACTTGGTTTGGCTATGCTATTTATAGCCAAAAACATCAGCAAGCACCACGGACCACGTAACCCTTAAAAGGTTCCACCGCTGTTAACTTTTGGTGCCAGGGTTCGACAAAGAAGATCTCAAAATCTTACCAAAGTCAACCATATCTATCCAAGATTGTGTAAGATATGTAGAGTCTAAATCTACATATAGAATCTAGTGAAATCTTCTAAGGATTTCAATGATGCACTACATGATGTCATATGTTTGTTTTTCTATTTTTAGAAATATGTAAATACATATGTAATGTTTAGTTTTTAAGAAACCAAAATATTCTTGAACTAAAAACTACTATCATACATTATGGTTTAGATTCATATCAAGATATGATTAATCACAATGTAAATGCTTGAGTGATGAAGACATTATTTTGGAAAAGCTTGTTTTAATATCTATTAAACTTGACAAGCTTTAAGCTTTATAAAAATTAAATTTACTTTTGTTGTTAACAAAGCTTAGATAAAGATCAAAATTATAAATAACGTTTAATGACGATATTTGTATTAACAATCTCCCCCTTTTTGTTGAGGACAAAACATAAATTTCATTTTTATAAAAGATGTAAAGATTGTACAAGATCTATAAAAATATTAGTTTTTAGAACTTGAAAGATAAAAATGATAATGCAAGTATGTCTAATTTAGACATGATGTTGACTTTTCATAAAGTCAAAGTTAGCGATTGACTTTTCGTAAAGTCAAATATAACCAATGAAGCATGATGTTGACTTTTCGTAAAGTCATAGATCGATTGACTTTTTCGTAAAGTCAAATATAACCAAGTTCTATTTATTTCTTCCCTTTTGTCTCAACAAAAGAAGATGCGAGGCGGAATGTGTAATGAGCCCGAGCCATTATCTCCCCCTTGACCAATGCTCCCCCTAAATTGGGTGCCAAGAGAAAGATACATGAATTGTGAAAAAGCTACAAAAAAATTGTTAGTTATAAGCATCATCACAAGCATTTCCAAATACCATGTAACAAGCAACAACAATATATAAGAAACACCATTCATGTGTTAAAATTATTCATGATTTAAGAATCATGAAAAGGGAACACAATGAAGTGTTTAGTACAATGATAAAATCCTAAAAAAAATTATCCTAGAAAAAAAATAAAAAATACAAGAAAAATCCTAGAAAAATAAAAAATGCTTAAGGAAAGTAAGCTAGACCCTCTTATTGAGGTGGTGGATGAGCAAGAGCATTGAGGCGCCTAGGATGTGGTTGAGGATGAACCTCATTTCCTCTTGAGCTCATGGACCATCACCCGGGTCCTTTCGGTTATTTGGGCGGTTTGCTCACAATTGGAGCAACCATGCCTAGGAGGGTAATATGGTTCATGGTTTTGTTATGGTGGAATGGTGGAGGTGTTGATGTTGGTGTTTGGAGTGGTTATTATGGAGGCTAGAAAAGCACTTTGCATTTGCATAGCATCACTTAGATGATAATCCACCATATTTGAAAATTGGTGGAAATTATGGAGTTCAGATTGAATCTCTTCTTTGGTAGGGTGATCTTCCCACATGGATTCCTCAATGTCCTCTATGTGAGGATACATTGATGTAGGAAGTGGTTGATCCCCATACAAAGGACCATGGATTTCCTTGTGGATGGGATGGAAAAGAAGAGGTCTTGGTTCTAACCGGGCATTTGGGTCAAATGATGGTCGTGAAGACTCATGAGCTATTCGCTTCAATTGTACCAAAAGATGGTAGTGGTGGTGGATGATTGGGCCTAGGAGTCAAGTCCTCCAAGTCTTCCAAAATGGATTGGAGAAGTTGGTGTGTGAGAATAACCCAATGGGATGAGTGTTGGAGATTTTGGAGGTGATGGTGATTTTGATGTTTGGATGGGAGCCGGTGGTGGTGAGCTAGGAGTCTTTGTTGGTGGTGGAGTAGTGATAGTGATAGGTGATTGTGGAGGTCGTGTAGGAGTAGCCAAAGTGAGGGTTATGTAATCTCTTATGGGAGATGAGATGGTTAGTGGAGATGACTCGTTAGAAGAACTTATGTTGACAAAGCAACAAGGTCTTACACTTATTCTAGCGGTTTTCTTGCAAGGCTTGGTTGATGGTGAAGATTTGGTCATTTTGACTTAAGCTTTTGCTAGTAGATAGTGAGAATTGAGAAGGTGTGAAGATTATCATGGTAAAAGCTCTTAATTTATAGCAATGGAGAATTATGGAGAAATGTGTTTGATTTGATGTTAAACCATAGAAGAGATGAGGTTCCTAATGATTTTGAGGTGGGTTTAATGCTAGTCATATCACCCAAGTCAATCCATACAAGAAGGATGGAGTGAAGAGACAAAGATTTGCAATAAATGTGTTCTAATGATTATGAGATCCTAACAATCGACTATCCACGGATTGCAAGGAACCAAATTTTGGTTCCTTCCTTTATCAAAAGGGCTCCTTGGGTGGATTTTAAAATTTTTGAATTTTGGTGGGAAATGGATATCCTATGTGCCTAAGTGTGTTATACTAGTTCTAATATGGGTAATAACTAGTTAAGATTAACTTAGAAGCAATGTATGGTAATTTGGAATGTCGAAATAAGCGAAATTGAGAAAATTACATGAGGATCCACGGCACCAAAATATACAAGCGGAACCCAAAAAGGGTGCCGCTTGGTCCGCTATCTGTGCACGGCGGTACCAATTTTATAACAGACGATAGCAAATATTTGGTGCCATTCGATCCGTGGACACCGTAAATCACCACGTAACGTGTTTTTAAGGGTGGGGACTTTTCGAAACACGAAATTTTGCTCAAAACATGTGACATTAATTATTTCTAGTTAGGAAAAGTAAATAACACATACACAAACATAGTGGAGCATAGAATTTAACCAGGGCTAATGATTTTCACATTAAAGTGAAAATGGGTAAAATTGATAACACACTTGCTATCCCCCTGCATGAAATTGTTAGCATACATCATTGTTTTGAGTTATATTATCATCCTACAAATTAAAATCAACCAAATTGTATCAAACATCAAAGTTAATGTCTTGTTCCAAACACTCCTTAAAAAGGACCCTCACTTTTCCAACTTCTTGTAAATCTTGTTCATCATCCTACCAATGCACTTGAACATCCCCTTGGTTTGCTTGAACTCCGCTGATTCATTCTCAATCTCGAGGAGAGACGCATAATACTCATGAGGTGGAAGGCGAGAATTTGGAAGACCATCCTCGGAGCTATTTGATGATGATGATGATGGAGTTGGAGGTTTTGCTCTTTTGCCTTTTGTCTTAGCCACTCGCTCGTCACTCAAGGGCACAAAGATGTGAGGGATGAGCTCATAGTCAACCTGCAACCCTTTTGGGCTTGGTGGAATTGGTGCAAAGGCTCTATAGAGATGGGTGAGAAGCATCCCGTAAGGAAGAGCAACCGATCCTTGAGTTGGAATGTCAATCATTCTCCTAGCAATGTAATAGGCTAAATTGAATGGTTGACGGGTGGACAAGTTGTAGAGCATGTGACAAAGGCAAGCGTTGATATGGTCCCTATTCCCTATGGTGCTAATGACGTTGGCTCTAAGTAGTTCCTCCCATTTCTTAAATTCGGGCTTAAGTTCATTGAGCTCCATTCCATATGGATCTCGGTTCACCTCCTTTCCCTTTCGAGTGACACGGGTTGGAGCGGCTCTTGGGTTAAAGAGGCACTCACGGATGACATCCTTATCCGCTAAAGGAGTTTGGTATGGAAGAGAGCGGTCATTGATTGCATCAAGGATGGTGAGTGACCACTTATCCGAGTAGACACATGTCCCTCGGTTGGGAATTCCTAGCACTTGAGCAAATTGGGTTAAGGAGATGGTGTAGTCGTTTTGATTGATCCTAAACCGAAGGCTAAACTCATCTTCCTCATCAATGAAACTGGTGACACTAGCATAGAACTCTAACACAAACCTAGGACAAATAGGTTCATCGATGTCAAGGAGACAATCGAATTGAATAGCAGCTAGTTCTTGACGGAGATTGGTATTGTCGACAAAAGAGGAGTGAATGGTTCTACCCTCATGGAAGTACCTTGTTTCTAGACTCTTAAATATTTCGACTTGTTCCTTGGAGAGTCCTTTGGTTTTGTGATGTTTGGGAATGTAGTTAAGGGTATCGTTGTGATCATAGAATCTTGCGGCTACCATGGTTATTCCTATGAGCAAGAATTTACATGTTAAAAGTGAGAATAAGCTTAACGTTTTGGTTCTAGTGTGTGCCTATATGAAAACGATTTGAAGGTGCGGTTATCTTGACTCATTTTATGCATAAAATGGTTTTTAGTGGGGGTGTTTGGCAAACGGCATGAGATAACCCAAACACTCCTAATTCAATGTGGCTTCATTTGAATATACCGAGAATGCATATTAGTTATGCGATACCTTTAGTATTCAAGAGCATGCAAGTGATGAAAATTTAACGTTTCTATTTGTATTAACAATGAAAATTGTTTTCCTACAAGTGAGAAGCTTTTCAATTTTTTGACATGGGGTGTTTGGTTATTTGAATAAACCTTATAGTCATTATCTTTTGATTAGTGGGAAACATGATTTGTTTATGCAATGTGACAATGTAGTACCTAATTTCAACGACTAGTTATGCAATTTGCCAATTGAATCCATGTTTTGTACAAGAATATACATAAACCCCATGTAATGATTTTGTGCACAAATTAGAATCCTAGACTCAGAATTAAGAGATAAAATGTAGTTAGGATACTTACAATAATGTTATCTTTAGTGATTTGTGGATGAGAAAATGTCAATAATGAGTTAGGTCTAATGTTTACACATTTTGGTAAAGTAGGTTGTGAGGAAGAAGATGTTTTGTAGGTAGCATTTTTACAACTGTAGTCACCACGGACCAGACGGCACCAAAAAATAGGTTTCGCCTTTGTTGTCGTTTGGTGCCGTGGGAACAGTAGCAGTTTCAAACAAATTTGTTTTGTTTTGTTTGTTCTAAGGTTTAGACTATGTTTTACCTACATGTTTTGTTCCATTAACCCCAAACCAAGTCTAAGAAGATTAAATGGTTCTCGTTTGAGAGGCTTGGTTAGAATGTCGGCAATGTTGTCTTCGGAGGATACTTTCTCAATTGTGATGTTTCCTTTTTTAACATTGTCATGAAGAAAGTGATGACGGATTTCAATATGCTTTGTACGAGCATGTTGGACGAGATTTTTGCTGAGATCAATAGCTCTTTTGTTGTCGCAAAATATAACGATATCGTTGAGATGAATTCCGTAATCCACGAGAGCTTGCTTCATCCAAAGAGCTTGTGGACATGCTTTTTTGGCTGAGACGTACTCGACTTCAGTAGTTGAGATAGCTAAAGCCGTTTGCTTCTTTGCAAACCATGAGGTAAGACAATGTCCGACAAAAGTGCAAATACCACTTGTACTTTTTCTATCGACATAGTCACCGGCATGATCCGAATCGGCATACACTACAGTTTCTACACCCGTTCCTTTGGGATACCATAATCCTAAACATGTCGCCCCTTAATGTATCTAAATATCCTTTTCAAGACTTCTAAGTGTGATACATGTGGATTTTCTTGAAAGCGAGCACATAGACAAACACTAAACATAATGTCGGGTCTACTAGCCGTGAGATAGAGTAAGCTACCGATCATTCCTCTATATTTAGTGTTATCTACCGATTCACCTTCCTCATCCTTGGTGAGTTTAGTGTCTGAGGACATGGGTGTTTTAGTTGGTTTTGAGTCTTCAAGACCAAATTTCTTAAGCATATCTTTTATATATTTAGATTAGTTAAAGAATATGTCATCTTCTAGTTGTTTAATTTGAAGTCCTAGAAAGAAGTTTAATTCACCCATCATACTCATCTCAAACTCATCGTGCATGATTTTAGAGAAATCATCACATAGCTCTTGACAAGTTGATCCGAATATGATGTCATCAACATATATTTGAACAATGATAATATGTGACTCCTTTTTCTTGGTGAAAAGAGTATTATCTACTAATCCCATGGTGTATTTGTTTTCAACAAGAAAAGTCTTAAGTCTATCGTACCAAGCTTTTGGTGCTTGCTTGAGACCATATAATGCTTTCTTGAGTTTAAAGACATGATGTGGTTTCTCAAAGTTGGTAAAACCGGGAGGTTGAGCAACATATACTTCTTCGTTAATAAACCCATTAAGAAATGCACTCTTAACATCCATTTGAAATAATTTACAATCATAAGCACATGCATATGCAAGTAAGATTCTAATAGACTCGAGCCTAGCTACCGGTGCATAAGTTTCATCATAATCAATCCCCTCTTGTTGATAATAACCTTGTGCGACAAGCCTAGCTTTGTTTCTAGACACTACATCATTTTCATCCATTTTATTTCGAAAAACCCATTTCATTCCAATTATAGTTTGATCTTTAGGTTTTGGAACTAACTTCTAAACATCATTTATAACGAATTGGTTTAACTCTTCTTGCATAGCAATTACCCAAGATTCATCTTTTATTGCTTCATTTATGTTTTTCGGTTCAATGGTAGATACAAACCAAAAACGATTACTTTGATTTTGGGCTTGTGATCTTAAGGTTCTTTGATTAAGTTGTCATATGACCTTTTCTAAAGGATGACTTTTGGATTCTTTGATATTAATAATTTCATTATTTAATGGTTCATCTTCCTTGTCATTTTCAATTATTTCTTAACCTTCTACAAGTTGACTTTCAACTAAGTCATCATCTACCAAAGGTGATGTCTTAGAGGGAGGTGGACTTTCATCGAATGTTATGTTCAATGATTCCTCGACTCTCATTGTTTCTTTGTTTAAGACAATGTAGGCTTTACTAGTTTGAGAGTAACCAAGAAATACACCTTCATAAGACTTTGGGTCAAACTTGGTGAGATAATATTTAGTATTAAGAATGAAACATTTACATCCAAATACTCTAAAATATCCTAAAGTTGGCTTTTTACCTTTATAAAGCTCATATGGTGTTTTGTTTAAGAAAGGAAGTATTAGGACTCTATTTAAAATATATGTAGAAGTGTCAACGGCGTTACACCAAAACTTTTGAGGAATGTTTTGTTCATTAAGCATTGTTATACTCATTTCTTGAATGGTTCTATTTTTACGTTCTACAACTCCATTTGATTGAGGTGTTCGAGGAGCCGAGAAGTTGTGTGTTATACCATTTGCATCACAAAAGTTTTCAAATTGTGTTTCATTGTCAAATTCACGACCATGATCCATTCGAGATCAACACAATTTTAACACCTAGTTGATTTTGAATTTTCTTGCTAAGAATTTCAAATTTATCAAAAGCTTCATTTTTGGTTTTCAAAAACAACGTCCAAGTAAACCGTAAGTAATCATCTACTATGACCAAAGTATATAAGTTGCCTCCATAGCTTCTTATAGCGGATGGACCAAACAAGTCCATATGCAAAAGTTCTAGACACTTAGATGTGGACACCATGTTTTTAGCCTTATGACTACTATGGGTTTGTTTACCAATTTTGCAAGCGTCGCAAAAATGTTGGTCATATTTTAGTTTTGGTAAATTCCTAACTAACTCTTTTGAAGATAGGTTTTGTATGAGTCTCATATCAGCGTGACCCAAATGTCTATGCCATAGAGTTGAGCTATCATCTAAAGTTGTTAGACAAAGTTTGTCATTAGATGTTTTATCTATTTTCATGACATATATATTATTTTTCCTAACTCCTTTAGCTATGGTGATACCATCTTTTAGTATTTTACTACCATTTTCTTCAAATAGTACTGTATACCTTTTATCACATAATTGGCAAATACTAAGTAGATTAAATCCTAAGCTATCTACATGAGCAACATTTTCAATAGTTAGGGAGTTATGAGCGATCGTACATTTGCCAATGATTTTGCTTTTAAGATTGCTACCAAAAGTGACATTACCTCCGTCATACTCTTGGTATGTTGAGAAGAGGCTTTTGTTGCCCGTCATGTGTCGTGAGCATCCACTATCTTTTATCCACTCATCAGGTTCCAATCCTACTTTCAAGCATACCTAAGACACAAATAACTCAAGCGTTTGGTCCCCAATATCTCATGGGTCCGTTTGGGTTAAACATACCATTTAGTTGGTTCATGTATGGAAATGATGGGTAAGAGTTCCATGGCATGTAATCTGGAGTTTGATATGGTCTAAGGAAGTTTTGATTCCAACCGTTATGTTGATAGTTGGGTTGTATGTTGTGGTTGCTCTTAGGAAAGGCGTTTGGCAAAGGTGTTTTATGTCGTTGTTGAGTAGTTTTTTATCTAAATTCATTTTAGCAAGTCCTACTCACGATATAACAAAGGGTTTTAGTTTAACACTATCCTTGGTTTTCTTTGTTACTTTGACAAATTCACTACGGTCCGTATCACAAACATTACATCTGCTGCGGTCCCATGATACCATTTTTATAAAGGCGGAACCCTTATTTTGGGTCCGTTCGTCCGTCTTGACCGCAATAGATTTTTAACAGTTGTTTGTCGTTTTCGGCCGTTTAGTTTGATTCTTTGGAATTCACACCTCATTAAATCCCATCCATTCATGTTTCACGGTGTTTTTGAATTCTAACTATTTCATCGGCACAAGCAATGTTTTGTTAAACCTTTTAAATTTAGAATTATGCTCGATTAGAACATCTTGTGTGAGCTTTAGTTTTTCTATTTCAAGATTAAGCTCTTGACATGATTTGCAACCATCGTCATTTGCTTTTCCTTTTTCTAATCGTTTTGCCTTTTCTTTTAACTCATAGACTGTATTTTCTAAAAATTCCTTTTTAGTCTTTAAAAATTTATTTTTAGTTATGATTTTTAGACTAAGCTCACACAATTATGTTCAAGATTATATTGTTTTTGCAAACTGTCATCATCAATAGAGGAATAAGATGAGTCGGAATGTACCTCGTTTGACTCATGTGCCATTAGAGCGATCTCATCCTTGCTCGACTCTTCATCATCCTCACTATCGCTCTAAGCACCACTTACAAAAGCTCGTTGAGTTTTGCTTTTAGGTGGCTTGGGACAATCTCCTATTAGATGACTTACATCACCGCATCTAAAACACTTTCTTTCACCTTTGCCCTTTTTGTCATCCCGATCTTTTCGGAATGGATTCTTTTCTTCTCGAGGTTGTCTTACGAACTTTCCTCTTCTTCTAAAGAACTTTTTGAAATCTCTAACGGCCATGGCATACTCCTCATCTTCACTACCGGAGCAAGATTTGTTATCATCACTTGATTCCGTTCTTGCTTTTAGAGCAACGAATTTGATTTTCTCCCTTTTTCCTTTGATGATTTCCGAATCTTTTTCCATCACCATTTCGTGTACTTTGAGGTTTCCGATTAGCTCGTCTAGTGACATTTTTTAGAGATCTTTTGATTTTTCAATAGCCGTCACTTTAGCTCTCCACTTCGGATGGAGTGCTCTAAGAAATTTCTTGAAAAAGTTCTTACTACGAAAAGATTCATCAAGTGCTTTAAGTGATGTAATAATAGTATTAAAGTGAGCAAAGCCACAATCAAAGGTTTCATCTTCAGGTATAACAAATTGTTCATATTGTTGAACAAGAAGATCAATTTTGTTATCCTTGACTTGTGAACTTCCTTGATGTGTAACAATCAAAGATTCCCAAATATCTTTGGCGGTTTCACACATAAAAATTCTTTCATATTCTTTTCTAGGCAAAGCATTATAAAGCATCATTTTAGCTTCATTATTTTTAGCAATTAATTTCTTTTGTTCATCAACAGAAATATCTTTTGCTGTAGAACTAAAATCCCCTTTAACAATAACAAACCAAAGATCTATATCTTTTGATTTTACATATGTTTCAAAACGGTTTTTTCAATAGATAAATCCATTAGTTTCAAAGAGTGGTGATCTTTGCATAGATTGCCCTTCTTTAAAGTTTTCAGAATCCATGGATCGTTTCAAGTTTATAAAATACAATATATTTTAAAAATTCTTGAGCAACGAGGCTCTGGTACAAATTGTGAAAAACTAGAAAGGGGTTGAATAGTTTACCGATTAAAAACTTTGTTTTGAAACTTATTGAAAGATCAATTGATATTGATCTTAGATATGTTAGTGAAATATGCAAACAATATATAAAGAGTATATAAGGAAAGAAACAATCAAACCACAACAAGTTGTTTATAGTGGTTCGGTCTACAAGGACTCTTTTCCTTTTCCTACTCCACTCCCGAGTCTCACACTCGAGTTTAACTTCACTAGTCAACAAGCTCCTTTCACCGACGGAGAAACCTTTACACTTCGCTTACACACTATTTCCGACACTAAGCTAAATGTCGAGTTCTTTTCAAGGGTACAACCACTCCCACACACAATGTATTTGAAGGACTAAAATACTAACCACTCACACTCACAAGATCATGATGGTTTGGTACAACAATGATGTATGAATCAACACAAGATGATATAACAACAAACAAACAAGACTTCCAACTTCTTGTTGAAGCTTGAATGTATCTTGATCTTCTTTGCTACAAAAGAGATCACTAATATGATATGAAACTGAGTTAGAAATGTTAGAGAGAAGGAATGTATGAGAATATGATAGAAAGGGATGTAAAACAACTTGGTTTGGCTTTGCTATTTATAGCCAAAAGCATCAGCAAGCACCACGGACCACAGAACCCTTAAAAGGGTTCCGCCCGTGTTAACTTTTGGTGCCGCCGGGGTCTGACAGCAAGATCTCAAAATCTTACCAAAGTCAACCATATCTATCCAAGATTGTGTAAGATATGTAGAGTCTAAATCTACATATAGAATCTAGTGAAATCTTTTAAGGATTTCAATGATGCACTACATGATGTCATGTGTTTGTTTTTCTATTTTTAGAAATATGTAAATACATATGTAATGTTTAGTTTTTAAGAAACCAAAACATTCTTGAACTAAAAACTACTATCAAACATTATGGTTTAGATTCATATCAAGATATGATTAATCACAATGTAAATGCATGAGTGATGAAGACATTATTTTGAAAAAGCTTGTCTTAATATCTATTAAACTTGACAAGCTTTAAGCTTTATAAAAATTAAATTTACTTTTGTCGTTGACAAAACTTAGATAAAGATCAAAAATATAAATAACGTTTAATGACGATATTTGTATTAACAGTTTTTAATATCTTGAAATCTAAAATCTCTCAGAATTTGAAATGGTGAAATTAAAAATACCATGACTTGTTTGGTTTGTTAAAAGTTTTGGTTTTTAAAATAATTTGATAATAGTAAATGACAAAATCGCCATTATGGAGATGAAGAAAATAAGAATTAAAAGAGGTATTTTTGACATTGGGAAGGGTAGTTTTGACTTTGAAGACCCCACCTCCTCTAGAATTTTATTTCTTCTCCAAACCACAAAATTTTAATAGGCCCATTCATAGAATTAAGGCCCGTTCTGTTGGGGTGTATGGGTATGAGTTTATAACTTTAAAAATCATTAATGTTGTTTGGTTGGTTATGGGGCCCACCATAATGGATTGAGGATACCAAAATGTGAAAGTTTCCTCATATCTTATGTGTGTCGGTGGTTTCATCATACCCTCTATTACCATTCCATTCTATACCAACACCCATACCCATTGTAATTCATAACAACAAACCAAAGGCACCCTAAAATTCTCCATTACATTTAAAATTCTCCTCAATTTCTGAACCAAACACAATAATGGGGGAATTTAAAATTCAAAACTCACAAATATCACCCAATATCTACCAATAAAACACGACCTTAAACTTTATCATACACAAACTCAACCATTATACTCCATTCGTCCCATAATTATAGTTAACTATTGATTTTTGAAGTCTTTAGTTTTCAAATTTGACCTTAAATATTTTTATTTGTGTTATATATTACTTGATGCAAAATATATGAATGAATTGAGTTTTAAATGTATTTTCCTATCAAGTATTATATAACACAAATAAAAATATATAATGTCAAAGTTGCAAAACAAAGATTTTAAAATGTCAACAGTAGACTATATTATGGAATAGAGAGAGTACATGTATTTTAAATTTTTATTAGTCATTTCATCATAAATGTGAGCCACACTATATTATCTCAACACAATATATAATTTATTTAATATTAAACATATATAAAATTTTATAAAAGAATACTATATCAATTTTATAATATATTTTTTCTCTCTTATATTAAAATCCAAATCCAAACTCAAATACTAACTCAAATTCAAATTCAAATTTAAATTCTAAACTCATCTACAAACCAAACAGATCCTGAGTCTTTTTGATAAGTTGATTCACACTTGTTTTTTGAAAATAGAAACCGAGATATATTGGGTTGTTATTTTTAGATTATGGTGGCACATATAGTTTTATTTAGATTTTTGAGGATTAGTTTTGCTAAATTTAGAAATCAAATCTGTTTTTTTATATAGGTGTTGATCTTGTTTATTTTCACATTGCATATTTATTTATAAAAAAGCATATATTAAGGAATAAAGAGAATAATCTTAAAACTAATGTATTATAAGCCCAAAATCTGGGCCAATAACCTAATTCTTTTTCTTCTTTTTTATCGTTTGAAACCATAGTTTATCCACATGGTTTGAACCGGGTGAAGCCCTTCTTACTTATGTGAAAAACAATTAAAAAAATAAAAAAAATAAAAAAATAAAAATTAGGATCTCTTTGAATCATCGGCGAGTAACGGGTGACCAGAGGACAACTATTTTGTTGTAAGTTGTACCTAAAGCTCCGATGCCATTTTTTTTTACCTGTGTTTCCGACTTGATATTGCGAGCCAACTAAACCCAATGCAAGTACCTTTTTTGATTGTGTTCCAATTGTCATACAATGCATATCAATTTATAAGAACCATGGAGCATTAGTCTAATTGTTGGATCACTTTTGCTTGAGTCAATTGATTCAGGTTCAAGTACCATCCTTGGCATTTTCCTCATATAGATACCTACCTCCGCAAAACATATGGGCACACTGGAGAGACTTTGTGGAATAAGAGTTCAGGGTCTGAATCTTGGCTCGTGCTCACTCCAGTTGGTGCCTCACTAGGCCAGGAGAGTTGTCGGAGCTATTCCTTGTGGGATGGACAATGGCTGGTGCTAAAAGATAACCGGGATCAGGGTATTCTCGCCAATCTACACCTTTTTCTGAAATATCGATTTATAAGAAAATATAGCTTAAGAAATAAACAAGATAACTTTAAATATTTTGATTTAAACTTAAATTGAGCCAATAAATTAATCATGTAATATTTATAAACATAAAAATGCCAAATCATCAACTTATAAACTATTTTGATTTTATTAACATACGAATGCTTTGAAAAGACTAATATAATAAAATTAAATAGGTTCACAGGTTAAAGATTCTTTGTGATATTATATTTGTTTTTATAAAGTCACTTTATTTTATTTAATCATAAATTTATGTTTATTAAGGGATAAATCGGTAAATCCTAACAATTCATCTAATTTGATCTAATAACAGGGAATAACTTAAGATTTAAAGGTAAACGTAAGTTAATGTTTTTTTTCTTGTCTTTTTGTCTTTCTTTTTTATTCACATTTTTTTTTTTTTTAAATTCACGTTTTTTATTTTATTCACGTTTTTTTTATTCGTGTTTTTGTTTATTAATTCACGTTTTTTTCTTCGCTTTCATACGTTTTCGTCCGTTTTCATACGTTTTCATCCGTTTTCATACGTTTTCGCTCGTTTTCATACGTTTTCATTCGTTTTCATCAGTTTTCTTTTGTTTTCGTCTATTTTTCATACTTTTTCATCCATTTTCAAACGTGTTTTTACGCTTTCATACGTTTTCGTCCGTTTTCATACGTATTCGTTCATTTCTTACGTTTTCATACGTTTCTGACTATCACAAGTGATTTCCTGTGATATTCAGAACATCTGTGATTTTCTGAATATCACTTTGTCATAATCAGAAATCACTTTGTGATATTCAGAAATCACTTTGTGGTATTCAGAAATCACTTTATGATATTCAGAATATCACTTTGTGATATTCTGAATATCACTTTGTGATATTCTGAATATCCCTTAGTGATATTCTGAATATCACTTAGTGATATAATGAATATCACTTGTGATTTTCTGGATATCACTCTATGGTCTTCTCAATATCACTCATGATTTTCATTTTACAACACATTAGTTGAAAACCACTTGTAATATTTAGAAAATCACTTGTGATATTCTGAATAGAATATCACAAGTGATTTTCTGAATATCACATAATATCACTTGTGATATTCAGAATATCATTTGTGATACTCAGAATATCACTTGTGATATTCTGATTATCATAGAATATCACTTGTGATATTCAGAAACATATGAAAAAGACCGAAAACATTTAAAAACTGACGAAAACGTATGAAAACGGACGAATATGTATGAACTCTAAACCAAAATTTGACAACTTTCTTTGTATACGTGGTAAATATAAACTTACATATTTTTATAAGTTTCAAAATAAGCAAATTAAGCTTGTGAAACATAAACCAAAATCACATAAGCTCATAAGCAAATAAAATAAGGTTAAACAAATACCCCCAAACTATGTAACTGTTATTCAAATTATATATTTGTGATATTCTGAATATTACTTGTCATTTTCTGAATATCACTTTGTGATATTATGAATATCACTTGTGATTTTCTGGATATCACTTTGTGATATTCTGAATATCAATTGTGATTTTCATGTTACAAAACATTAGTTGAAAATCACTTGTGATATTTAGAATATCACTTGTGATCATCTGAATATCATAGAATATCACTTGTGATATTCCGAAACGTCTGAAAAGATTTAAAAACGTATGAAAACGGACGAAAACGTAAGAAAATGGGTGAATATGTATGAAAATGGACGAAAACGTATGAAAGCGTAAGGATTATGAAAACGGACGAAAATGGACGAAAACGTATGAATAATGAACGAAAACGTATGAAAACGGACGAAAACGTAAGAAAATGGACGAATATGTATGAAAAAGGATGAAAACGTATGAAAGCGTAAAAACAAGTATGAAAACGGACAAAAACGTATGAAAACGGACGAAAATAGACGAAAACGTATGAATAATGAACGAAAACGTAAGAAAACGGGCGAAAAAGTAAGAAAATGGACGAATATGTATGAAAACGGACGAAAACATATGAAAGCGTAAAAAAAAGTATGAAAACGGGCGAAAATGGACGAAAACGTATGAATAATGAGCAACGTAAGAAAGCGAAGGAAGCGGACAAAAACGTAAGAAAATGGGCGAATATGTATGAAAGCGGAAAACGTATGAAAGCGTAAAACAAGTATGAAAGCGGACGAAAACATATGAAAGCGGACGACGTATGAATAATGAACAAAAGCGTAAGAAAGCGGGCGGCGTATGAAAGCGAAGAAAAACGCGAATTAAAAAAGCGTGAATAACGTGAATTAAAAAGAAAAAAAAAAAGCGTGAATTTAAAAAGAATCATGAATTAAAAGAAAAAGACAAAAAAAATATGAATAAAAAAGAAAGAAAAAAAGACAAGAAAAAAACATGGACTTAGGTTTACCTGTTTTTATAAACATATGATTTGCACGATAAGAGATGCGTTAAATGATATTGATGTCCAAGTTTTTAAACCACTTAATTGCACATCGACATGAAATAAGAAACTCATTAGAATTTAAATAAAGTAGGCGACGTGCATACAAGAATGTTTAGCGAAAAAATAATTATAATTTCGATATTGTGATTGAGTGTTATGTGAACGTTTATCTTTACTAAATATAGTCGCAAATAATGTTCTAAAATCAAAACCAATATGGATTCTCATTTTGGTTAATTCTTTTAACCAATTACATCAACTTTAGCAGGACTACTCATTTTCTATTTCTTAAAAATCACATAATTAGAAAAATGATAAGTAAAAAAAAATGTATGCATTATGTAGTAGTGATTGTTCTGCATAAATGGAAGTTGATTCATCCTATATTCATATATACTAATCCAGTCAAATTATTATAAAATAACAGTCTTGAATCGTGGATAGGAAACTCCATTAATGACTGTAAACAGAGTTTGGGTCATGCGTAATAAACCAATGGAGCATTAGTCCGATGGTAGAAGCATTTGTGCTTGAGTCAATAGACCCAAGTTCAAGTCTCATCCTTGGCATTTGCTTCATATAGGTACCCACTCGCAAAACCTATGGGCATACTGAAGAGACTTTGTGGAATAAGAGCTCAGGGGTCCGAGTCTTGGCTCGTGCTCACTCCAGTTGGTGCCCCACTATGCCAGGAGAGTTGCCGGAGCTATTCCTTGTGGGATGGACAATGGCTGGTGCCAAAAGGCCCCGGGATCAAGGTGTTCCCGCCAATCTACACCTTTGTGAAATAAACCAAAAGACTACATTGTATTGAATTGATTATAAAAGACTAGAACTATAAGAGTACAAATAAGCCTTTCTTATCCCTTAAGGCTAAGCTAGGTTAACTAATGGGTTGAGCCCTTATTACTAACTCTAACACTGACCTACCCCAATTTATTGTAGAAATTTTCGAGATCAGTGGTTAGACAAAGCAAACTATAAATACTTTTTCTTGGATGAAGGAACAAATTACTCGATCTATTTCCATAGTGCTTATGATATATATCATAACTCATACATCCATTTCAAATTCATATCCCATTTTTGCGCAACAGGACTATGAAAATCAACGAGAAGCCACTGAACATATTGTACGCACCAATTGCCATTTAGCTAATAAACCAATGGATATTGAGGTTTCACAAGCGGTACTTCATGATACCGAATTTAAAGCAGTTGTTCGAATTCCCTATGCTATGTAAACGAAACAAGTTCTTGCTAATGGTAAAAATGAGGGTTGAAGTAGGGGTTATTTTACCAGAGGGTTTTTGATTAGCCCTCTCATTCTTATTATTAAGTTTCAAATTAATGAAAAAAAAGGTTGTAAAGCATTAAACTATAAAATTTAAATGTTCAAAAAAAAGTTCTTGATGTTCATTGAAAAACATTGATGGTAAAAGTAAAATAAATTTATGAAAATGTTGCAATATAAAAGGTAATTATAACTATAATTAGTATAAGAGTTTATTTAGCAAATGAGTTATATTAGTCTTTTCATAGTTATCATTTTTTAGAGTTTTCAAGCAAATATGTTTTCTCTTTCATGTAGTAAAGATATAAAGCTTTTTATGAGACCTTTGGTCGGAATGTCAGGGTGTGTGACACCACTCAATATTAGGACACTGAGTTCTACTCAGGGAGGTGTAAAGAGTGGTGTATCATAGGTATAATCATCCGCACATTGACCGACACACAAAGAAGATGTTAGAGAAATAAGTAATATCCTAGCCTTACAAGACACAACACATTTTGTAGTCTACTATAGGTACAATTGGTAATAACTATTGAGTTCTATTAAGAGGGTGAGAAGAGTGGTGTATCATAGGGATAATCATTTACACATCGGCTGACACACAAAGGATATGCTAAAGAAATAAGGGGGCGTTTGGTTGGGGTAATTTGAAATTCCGGAATTTTAAATTCTAGAAAATTTAAATTCTTGAGAATTTAAAATTCCGGAATTTAAAATACCTTCGCATGTTGGTTGTGAAATTTATAATATATTTTTATTTTTTAATATAAATTTCATAAATATTATACTTAAAAGTTTATAAAAAAGTAATAATTAAAGTTTATAAAAATGTTTATAAAAAAGTTTATAAAATATTTATAAAAAAGTTTATAAATAAATTATGAAAAAGTTTATAAAAATTTATAAAAAGTTTACAAAAATTTATAAGAAATTTATAAAAAATTATAAAAAAGTTTATAAAATTTATAAAAAAGTTTGTAAAAATTTATAAGAAATTTATAAAAATTTATAAAAAAAAGTTTATAAAAATTTATAAAAAGTTTATAAAAATTTATAAGAAATTTATAAAAAATTATAAAAAAAGTTTATAAAAATTTATAAAAAGTTTATAAAAATTTATAAAAAGTTTATAAAAAATTCATAAATATTTTATTTAAAAGATTATAAAAACAATAAAAAAAAAAGTTTATAAATTTTTTTTTTCAAGCAAATTAAAATTTCTCACTTTTTGGAGGCATTTTAATTCTCTCCATTTTGGCAATTCGGGGAATTGTAAATTACTTCAAATGCTCACATTTGATTTACCAAACATGACATTTGAAGTGAATTAAAATGCAAATGCCCCCAATATCCTCCAAATTGACCCAACCAAACACCCCATTAAGTAATATCTTAACCTTACTAGGCACAACATGTTTTATGGTCTACTATGGGTGGAGTTGGTAACAACTATGCAATTAAGAATGCTCATGTGAAAGTAATACTAGTTTGGGTGACTTTCCACGAAGTCTTTATATGATGGCTACAAAAGCAAAGTCATGAGCTTATAGGCAAAGTGTAGAATATTGTGGTATGAGCAGAGACAAAGCTAATAAGAAAGCTGCCAGGTGTCAGGCCTCCCCTAACTAGCCCAGATGTGTTCAAGAGATATAAGCCCATGCTCCATTATATACACTAGCAGGGTACCCGCACGTTGCGGCGGCGGGTACATTAAAATAAAATTTTACGGTGAATCATGTATTTTAGATTATTATGTTTTTTAGACAATAAATTTACGGATATCAAAAATTTCATGTGACGTATTTGACCTCTTTAACGAATGACATTATTTTTCATTATACAATTGTGATAATAAATATTTTAGTGAGCAATATTTTTTCGCCGTTTAAAAAATATCTATTTGATTCATATAAAGTTAAGTTTTATATATACGGGTGTTAAAAAAAATCTGTGAAACCGACAAACCGAGCCGACCTGCTCAATTCGAAACCGCAAAAAGCGATAACTAATAAATTGAATCCGAAAAAACCAAAAATCGGACAAACCATCTTATCGCGGTTCGATTTCAGTTTTTATTTTTAAATATCAGCGGTTACCCAAATCGAAGCGTGTTTTATATACATGTAGTTTTAAACAAATTAAGGTTGGATTAGAAATATGTGCAGTAGAATAAAATATATGAAAAATATTTTGTAATATTAGCTTTATTACTTGTATTCTTAAATTGTTGTTTTGTGTTTGAATAGTTTATATAATATGCTTTATTATCTGTACTAGTGACATTTAATACATAAATTAGGTTTAAGTTGGTTATAAAATATGTTTGATAATTAGTATTTCTTATGTAAGAAGTGTTTTAATAACTGTATTAATTGTATTTATTGACCAGTTCATTTATGAATTTAACTGTGCAAAAGTTAATTGTACATTCTGCTTTAGTCTTTGTATACATTTAAAAATCTGGATTAAATAAGACAGAGAGTGTTGTTGTATTGTAAAGTGATGTACCATAAGCTTTAAAAGTTGTATTATATATGTAAAAGGTGTTTTAATAATTTCATTAGTTGTGTTTATTTATCACATTAATTGAGGAGAAAGTGCTTTGTATTTTGTACATTAAGCTTGTAAACTTGTAACTCTTAAACTTAAGATTAAAAAGAGATTCATTTGCGTATTACAAATAATGTACATTATGCTTGTAGATTTATAAATTTTAAATTTAACATAGATTCATTGGTACATTAAAAGTAGTATAGATATAGATATATAATTGTTCCCGTCAAATACCAGATGAATACTTTAGCTTTTTGCAAGATGAAAATGACATTATGTAAAAGCCCCAATAATTGAAAGTTTATTTTTATAACATTTATGTTAAAAACTTTAATCCTTAAAGGGGAGGGAGTGGGGCTCGGGTACTAAATCGGGTACTTGAACCCAATCGGTAACACCGTCCTTTGGTGGTCAGGTAGCGAATTTCGGGTATCATTTCGGGCTTGGAAGCCGATCGGGGTGAGGCCACTTTTTTTTAATATTCGAACGTTAGGGGAAGCCTAACGGCTAGTAGCAATAAAAAATTACCCCCACCTTTTAAAAAAACCCCCACCTTCACATTTTAAAATCACAACCCATTTTTCACAAAATCATCACAACCCATCTTTCAATTTCTCATAAAATCCCAACCTTTTTATCATCAAAATGTCTTCCGATTCTTCCGAATTCGAATACGTTATTCCGTCTTCGTCCGACGATCTATTCCACGGGTAGCTCGATGCAAGGATGTCGAGCGAGCTTTTGGTGCTCTCAAAGGAAAATGGAAAATTCTCGATCGACCTCTCCGAGCTATGACCAAAGCGAAGATTGCCAATCAGGTTCATGCGTGTGTTATTTTGCACAATATGGTTATAAAAGCCGACGGGAGTGCAATCTCACCGGTTCATATAATGGATGAGCCGACCCAGCTATTGGAAAACTATAATCCCGTTAATCTTTGTATGAAGATTAACAGCTTTTACTCCTGTGTTTTTGGCTGCAAGTCGACACACAACAAGAAGACTCAGAAGGTCTTGACCCAAAGCCTGCAACCCAAAGGAATGAAGTCTGCTACTTTTCTGGCTTGGGCCAAGCCCCAAACAAACCCATTACAGAAGCAGTTATAAGAGGAACGGTTATTAGGTTTACAGCGGTTAAGAAAACATTATAACGTTTAGATGAAACGTTGTATCCTTGTGATAGCAACGATTCATTCATTATATATAGGATCAAAGTTCTGTAATTCAAAGCAACCCTTTTCATCATCAATATATCAGTTATTAAGGGTTCACCCCATATCTTCTTAATCTCTATTTTATTCGATTCTGTTTGCATGAATATCATGATTGTTGTTTGATCATAATCGATCCTGGAAACACCCCTCAAAACCTGTTAACATTGGCATCAGATCCCTGGGATCAAACAACACCCAAATCATGCTTTACAATCATCATTCAAGATTTAGAGAAGCCTTTAAAATCGCAGAAGAATAAGAAAGCAACCATGGAAATAATGGATGCATTTGAAGAGGCTTGTTGGTTTCTCTCTTTTTCTAACAAAAGCCATAAAGATACTTGGCCTGTCAAAGAACATGGCTCGAAGATCTACATGCTACAATCAATATTTTCTGACGACTTCAATTACTGCAAGGGGATCACTTTTTTTTGGAACAGAAGGACATGTTTCCAAAGGCAAAGAAATATGCCAGGAAAGAATGCCATAGAGATCGACAAGATCCTGTGATCAAACCCTATTAAATAAGCAGACAAGAAGAACAGTCAAGATTGAGCATTTTTATTTTTTTTGATCTTTAATATAACAAGTATCAATAAACTACAAAATTGAAGGAAGGCATGAGCAAGAAGAATCAAGAACAAGAAGATTGAGAATACAAAGATTAATAAGATTAGGGAGGAATATGTTGGAAAACTATAATCCCATTAATCTTTGTATGAAGATTAACAGCTTTTACTCAAGTGTTTTTGGCTGCAAGTCGACACACAGCAAGAAGACTCAGAACGGTCTTGACCCAAAGCCTGCAACCCAAAGGAATGAAGTCTGCTACTTTTCTGGTTTGGGCCAAGCCCCAAACAAACCCATTACAGAAGCAGTTATAAGAGGAACGGTTATTAGGTTCACGGTTAAGAAAACATTATAACGTTTAGATGAAACGTTGTATCCTTGTGATAGCAACGATTCATTCATTATATATAGGATCAAAGTTAACCGAATCGGCATACACTCGGTTTCTACACCGGTTCCTTTGGGATACCATAATCCTAAACATGTCGTTCCAATGTCTAAATATCCTTTTCAAGACTTCTAAGTGTGATACATGTGGATTTTCTTGACGAGCACATAGACAAACACTAAACATAATGTCGGGTCTCTGCTGTGAGATAGAGTAAGCTACCGATCATTCCTCTATATTTAGTGTTATCTACCGATCACCTTCCTCGTCCTTGGTGAGTTTAGTGTGCGAGGACATGGGTGTTTTAGTTGGTTTGAGTCTTCAAGACCAAATTTCTTAAACATATCTTTTATATATTTAGATTAGTTAAAGAATATGTCATCTTCTAGTTGTTTAATTTGAAGTCCTAGAAAGTTTAATTCACCCATCATACTCATCTCAAACTCATCGTGCATGATTTTAGAGAAATCATCTAGCTCTTGACAAGTTGATCCGAATATGATGTCATCAACATATATTTGAACAATGATAATATGTGACTCCTTTTCTTGGTGAAAAGAGTATTATCTACTAATCCATGGTGTATTTGTTTTCACAAGAAAAGTCTTAAGTCTATCGTACCAGCTTTTGGTGCTTGAGACCATATAATGCTTTCTTGAGTTTAAAGACATGATGGTTTCTCAAAGTTGGTAAAACCGGGAGGTTGAGCAACATATACTTCTTCGTTAATAAACCCATGAAATGCACTCTTCATCCATTTGAAATAATTTACAATCATAAGCACATGCGTATGCAAGTAAGATTCTAATAGACTCGAGCTAGCTGGTGTTTTCATCATAATCAATCCTCTTGTTGATAAACCTTGTGCGTAAACCTAGCTTTGTTTCTAGACACTACATCATTTTCATCCATTTTATTTGAAAACCCATTTCATTCCAATAGTTTGATCTTTGGGTTTTGGAACTAACTTCTAAACATCATTTATAACGAATTGGTTTAACTCCTTCTTGCATAGCAATTACCAAAGATTCATCTTTTATTGCTTCATTTATGTTTTCGGTTCAATGGTGATACAAACCAAAAAGCGATTACTTTGATTTTGGGCTTGTGATCTTAAGGTTCTTTGATTAAGTTGTCATATGACCTTTTCTAAGGATGACTTTTGGATTCTTTGATATTAATAATTTCATTATTTAATGGTTCATCTTCCTTGTCATTTTCAATTATTTCTTAACCTTCTACAAGTTGACTTTCAACTAAGTCATCATCTACCAAGGTGATGTCTTAGAGGAGGTGGACTTTCATCGAATGTTATGTTCAATGATTCCTCGACTCTCATTGTTTCTTTGTTTAAGACAATGTAGGCTTTACTAGTTTGAGAGTAACCAAGAAATACACCTTCATAAGACTTTGGGTCAAACTTGGTGAGATAATATTTAGTATTAAGAATGAAACATTTACATCGAATACTCTAAATATCCTAAACTTGGCTTTTTACCTTTATAAAGCTCATATGGTGTTTTGTTTAAGAAAGGAAGTATTAGGACTCTATTTAAAATATATGTAGAAGTGTCAGCGTTACACCAAAACTTTTGAGGAATGTTTTGTTCATTAAGCATTGTTATACTCATTTCTTGAATGGTTCTATTTTTCGTTCTACAACTCCATTTGATTGAGGTGTTAGGAGGCCGAAGTTGTGTGTTATACCATTTGCATCACAAAAGTTTTCAAATTGTGTTTCATTGTCAAATTCACGACCATGATCCGTTCAGATCAACACAATTTTAACACCTAGTTGATTTTGAATTTTCTTGCTAAGAATTTCAAATTTATCAAAAGCTTCATTTTTGGTTTTCAAAAACAACGTCCAAGTAAACCGTAAGTAATCATCTACTATGACCAAAGTATATAAGTTGCCTCCATAGCTTCTTATAGCGGATGGACCAAACAAGTCCATATGCAAAGTTCTAGAACATAGATGTGGACACCATGTTTTTAGCCTTATGACTACTATGGGTTTGTTTACCAATTTTGCAAGCGTCGCAAAATGTTGGTCATATTTTAGTTTTGGTAAATTCTAACTAACTCTTTTGAAGATAGGTTTGTATGAGTCTCATATCGGTATGACCCAAATGTCTATGCCATAGAGTTGAGCTATCATCTAAAGTTGTTAGACAAAGTTTGTCATTAGATGTTTTATCTATTTTCATGACATATATATTATTTTTCCTAACTCCTTTAGCTATGGTGATACCATCTTTTAGTATTTTACTACCATTTTCTTCAAATAATCTTTGTATACCTTTTATCACATAATTGGCAAATACTAAGTAGATTAAATCCTAACCTATCTACATGAGCAACATTTTCAATAGTTAGGGAGTTATGAGCGATCGTACATTTGCCAATGATTTTGCTTTTAAGATTGCTACCAAAAGTGACATTACCTCCGTCATACTCTTGGTATGTTGAGAAGAGGCTTTTGTTGCCCGTCATGTGTCGTGAGCATCCACTATCTTTTATCCACTCATCAGGTTCCAATCCACTTTCAAGCATACCTAAGACACAAATAACTCAAGCGTTTGGTCCCCAATATCTCATGGGTCCGTTTGGGTTAAACATACCATTTAGTTGGTTCATGTATGGAAATGATGGGTAAGAGTTCCATGGCATGTAATCTGGAGTTTGATATGGTCTAAGGAAGTTTTGATTCCAACCGTTATGTTGATAGTTGGGTTGTATGTTGTGGTTGCTCTTAGGAAAGGGGCGTTTGGCAAAAGGTGTTTTATGTCGTTGTTGAGTAGTTTTTTTTATCTAAATTCATTTTTAGCAAGTCCTACTCCTGATATAACAGCAGGTTTTAGTTTAACACTATCCTTGGTTTTCTTTGTTACTTTGACAAATTCACTACGATCCAGATCCACAAATATTACATCTGCTGCGGTCCCCATGATACCATTTTTATAAAGGTAGGAACCCTTATTTTGGGTCCGTCTGGTCCGTCTTTACTGCGCAGTGATTTTAACAGTTGTTTGTCGTTTTGGACGTTTGGTTTGACTCTTTGGAATTCACACCTCATTAAATCCCATCCCATTCATGTTTCCTGGTGTTTTTTGAATTCTAACTATTTCATCGGCACAAGCAATGTTTTTGTTAAACCTTTTAAATTTAGAATTATGCTCGATTAGAACATCTTGTGTGAGCTTTAGTTTTTCTATTTCAAGATTAAGCTCTTGACATGATTTGCAACCATCGTCATTTGCTTTTCCTTTTTCTAATCGTTTTGCCTTTTCTTTTAACTCATAGACTGTATTTTCTAAAATTTCCTTTTTAGTCTTTAAAAATTTATTTTTAGTTATGATTTTTAGACGAAGCTCACACAATTATGTTCAAGATTATATTGTTTTTGCAAACTGTCATCATCAATAGAGGAATAAGATGAGTCGGAATGTACCTCGTTTGACTCATGTGCCATTAGGCGATCTCATCCTTGCTCGACTCTTCATCATCCTCACTATCGCTCTGGCACCACTTACAAAAGCTCGTTGAGTTTTGCTTTTAGGTGGCTTGGGACAATCTCTATTAGATGACTTACATCACCGCATCTAAAACACTTTCTTTCACCTTTGCCCTTTTGTCATCCCGATCTTTTCGAATGGCTTCTTTTCTTTCGAGGTTGTCTTACGAACTTTCCTCTTCTTCTAAAGAACTTTTGAAATCTCTAACGACAGCATACTCCTCATCTTCACTACCCGAGCAAGATTTGTTATCATCACTTGATTACGTTCTTGCTTTTAGAGCAACGAATTTGATTTTCTCCTTTTTCCTTTGATGATTTCGAATCTTTTTCCATCACCATTTCGTGTACTTTGAGGTTTTCGATTAGCTCGTCTAGTGACATTTTTAGAGATCTTTTGATTTTTCAATAGCGAGTCACTTTAGCTCTCCGCTTGGATGGAGTGCTCTAAGAAATTTCTTGAAAAGTTCTTACTACGAAAAGATTCATCAAGTGCTTTAAGTGATGTAATAATAGTATTAAAGCGAGCAAAGCCACAATCAAAGGTTTCATCTTCAGGTATAACAAATTGTTCATATTGTTGAACAAGAAGATCAATTTTGTTATCCTTGACTTGTGAACTTCTTTGATGTGTAACAATCAAAGATTCCCAAATATCTTTGGCGGTTTCACACATAAAAATTCTTTCATATTCTTTTCTAGGCAAAGCATTATAAAGCATCATTTTAGCTTCATTATTTTTAGCAATTAATTTCTTTTGTTCATCAACGAAATATCTTTTCTTGTAGAACTAAAATCCTTTAACAATAACAAACCAAAGATCTATATCTTTTGATTTTACATATGTTTCAAAAGCGGTTTTCAATAGATAAATCCATTAGTTTCAAAGAGTGGTGATCTTTGCATAGATTGCCCTTCTTTAAAGTTTCGAGAATCCATGGATCGTTTCAAGTTTATAAAATACAATATATTTTAAAAATTCTTGAGCAACGAGGCTCACAGTACAAATGTGAAAAACTAGAAGGGGTTGAATAGTTTACCGATTAAAAACTTTGTTTTGAAACTTATTGAAAGATCAATTGATATTGATCTTAGATATGTTAGTGAAATATGCAAACAATATATAAAGAGTATATAAGGAAAGAAACAATCAAACCACAACAAGTTGTTTATAGTGGTTCGGTCTACAAGGACTCTTTTTCCTTGCCCTACTCCACTCCCGAGTCTCACACTCGAGTTTAACTTCACTAGTCAACAAGCTCCTTTCACCGAGAGAAACCTTTACACTTCGCTTACACTATTTCCGACACTAAGCTAAATGTCGAGTTCTTTTCAAGGGTACAACCACTCCCACGCACAATGTATTTGAAGGACTAAAATACTAACCACTTTCATTCACAAGATCATGATGGTTTGGTACAACAATGATGTATGAATCAACACAAGATGATATAACAACAAACAAACAAGACTTCCAACTTCTTGTTGAAGCTTGAATGTATCTTGATCTTCTTTGCTACAAAGAGATCACTAATATGATATGAAACGAGTTAGAAATGTTAGAGAGAAGGAATGTATGAGAATATGATAGAAAGGGATGTAAAACAACTTGGTTTGGCTTTGCTATTTATAGCGAAAACATCAATGACACCCGGACCACAGAACCCTTAAAGGGTTCAGCGTGTTAACTTTTAGTGCTTAGGAATTACGGCGACAAGATCTCAAAATCTTACCAAAGTCGACCATATCTATCCAAGATTGTGTAAGATATGTAGAGTCTAAATCTACATATAGAATCTAGTGAAATCTTTTAAGGATTTCAATGATGCCTTACATGATGTCATGTGTTTGTTTTCTATTTTTAGAAATATGTAAATACATATGTAATGTTTAGTTTTTAAGAAACAAAACATTCTTGAACTAAAACTACTATCAAACATTATGGTTTAGATTCATATCAAGATATGATTAATCACAATGTAAATGCATGAGTGATGAAGACATTATTTTGAAAAAGCTTGTCTTAATATCTATTAAACTTGACAAGCTTTAAGCTTTAAAAAATTAAATTTACTTTTATCGATTGACAAAACTTAGATAAAGATCAAAAATATAAATAACGTTTAATGGCGATATTTGTATTATGAGTTTTTAATATCTTGAAATCTAAAATCTCTCAGAATTTGAAATGGTGAAATTAAAAATACCATGACTTGTTTGGTTTGTTAAAAGTTTTGGTTTTTAAAATAATTTGATAATAGTAAATGACAAAATCGCCATTATGGAGATGAAGAAAATAAGAATTAAAAGAGGTATTTTTGACATTGGGAAGGGTAGTTTTGACTTTGAAGACCCCACCTCCTCTAGAATTTTATTTCTTCTCCAAACCACAAAATTTTAATAGGCCCATTCATAGAATTAAGGCCCGTTCTGTTGGGGTGTATGGGTATGAGTTTATAACTTTAAAAATCATTAATGTTGTTTGGTTGGTTATGGGGCCCACCATAATGGATTGAGGATACCAAAATGTGAAAGTTTCCTCATATCTTATGTGTGTCGGTGGTTTCATCATACTCTATTACCATTCCATTCTATACCAACACACATACCCATTGTAATTCATAACAACAAACCAACGCACCTAAAATTCTCCATTACATTTAAAATTCTCCTCAATTTACGAACCAAACACAATAATGGGGAATTTAAAATTCAAAACTCACAAATATCACCCAATATCTACCAATAAAACACGACCTTAAACTTTATCATACACAAACTCAACCATTATACTCCATTCGTCCCATAATTATAGTCAACTATTGATTTTTGAAGTCTTTAGTTTTCAAATTTGACCTTAAATATTTTTATTTGTGTTATATATTACTTGATGCAAAATATGAATGAATTGAGTTTTAAATGTATTTTCCTATCAAGTATTATATAACACAAATAAATATATAATGTCAAAGTTGCAAAACAAAGATTTTAAAATGTCAGCGATGAGACTATATTATGGAATAGAGAGAGTACATGTATTTTAAAATTTTATTAGTCATTTCATCATAAATGTGAGCCACACTATATTATCTCAACACAATATATAATTTATTTAATATTAAACATATATAAAATTTTATAAAAGAATACTATATCAATTTTATAATATATTATTTCTCTATATTAAAATCCAAATCCAAACTTAAATACTAACTCAAATTCAACTTCAAATTTAAATTCTAAACTCATCTACAAAACCAAACAGATCACGAGTCTTTTTGATAAGTTGATTCACTTTTGTTTTTGAAAATAGAAACCGAGATATATTGGGTTGTTATTTTTAGATTATGGTGCACATATAGTTTTATTTAGATTTTTGAGGATTAGTTTTGCTAAATTTAGAAATCAAATCTGTTTTTTTATATAGGTGTTGATCTTGTTTATTTTCACATTGCATATTTATTTATAAAAAAGCATATATTAAGGAATAAAGAGAATAATCTTAAAACTAATGTATTATAAGCCCAAAATCTGGGCCAATAACCTAATTCTTTTTCTTCTTTTTTATCGTTTGAAACCATAGTTTATCCACATGGTTTGAACCGGGTGAAGCCCTTCTTACTTATGTGAAAAACAATTAAAAAATAAAAAATAAAAAAAATAAAATTAGGATCTCTTTGAATCATCGTGATAATGGGTGACAGGACAACTATTTTGTTGTAAGTTGTACCTAAAGCTCCGATGCCATTTTTTTACATGTTTCCGACTTGATATTGCAAAGCCAACTAAACCCAATACAAGTACCTTTTTGATTGTGTTCAATTGTCATTACAATGCATATCAATTTATAAGAACCATGGAGCATTAGTCTAATTGTTGGATCACTTTGGCTTGAGTCAATTGATTCGAGGTTCAAGTACCATCCTTGGCATTTTCCTCATATAGATACCTACCTCCATAAAACATATGAGCTGGGAGACTTTGTGGATAAAGAGTTGGGGTCAGAATCTTGGCTCGTTGCTCACTCAGGTTGGTGCCTCACTAGGCCGAGGAGAGTTGTCGGGCTATTCCTTGTGGGATGGACAATGGTCGGTGCTAAAGATAACAGGGATCGGGGTATTCTCAGCCAATCTACACCTTTTTACGAAATATCGATTTATAAGAAAATATAGCTTAAGAAATAAACAAGATAACTTTAAATATTTTGATTTAAACTTAAATTGAGCCAATAAATTAATCATGTAATATTTATAAACATAAAATGCCAAATCATCAACTTATAAACTATTTTGATTTTATTAACATACACGATGCTTTGAAAAGACTAATATAATAAAATTAAATAGGTTCACAGGTTAAAGATTCTTTGTGATATTATATTTGTTTTATAAAGTCACTTTATTTTATTTAATCATAAATTTATGTTTATTAAGGGATAAATCGGTAAATCCTAACAATTCATCTAATTTGATCTAATAACGAGGAATAACTTAAGATTTAAAGGTAAGCGTAAGTTAATGTTTTTTTCTTGTCTTTTTGTCTTTCTTTTTATTCACATTTTTTTTTTTAAATTCCGCGTTTTTATTTTATTCGCGTTTTTTATTAGTGTTTTGTTTATTAATTCACGTTTTTTCTTGGCTTCCATGCGTTTTCGTCCGTTTCATACGTTTTCATCCGTTTTCATACGTTTTATTTCGTTTTCATACGTTTTCATTCGTTTTCATCGGTTTTCTTTGTTTCGTCTATTTTTCATACTTTTCATCCATTTTCAAAGCGTGTTTTACGCTTTCATGCGTTTTCGTCCGTTTCATACATTGGTTTCATTTCTTACGTTTTCATCGTTTCGACTATCACAGTGATTTCTGTGATATTGAGAACATACGTGATTACAGAATATCACTTTGTCATGTCGAAATCACTTTGTGATATTCGAGAAATCACTTTGTGGTATTAGAAATCGCTTGATGATATGAGAATATCGCTGTGATATTCGAATATCGCTTTGTGATATTCGAATATCCATAGTGATATACGAATATCACTTAGTATAATGAATATCACGTTCGGATATCACTCTATGGTCTTCTCTCATATCACTCATGATTTTCATTTTACAACACATTGGTTGAAAACCACTTGTAATATTTAGAAAATCGCGGCGATATTCGAATAGAATATCCGCAGTGATTTTCGATCATAATAATCACTTGTGATATTGGAATATCATTTGTGATACTCGAGAATATCACGTGATATTCGATTATCATAGAATATCACTTGTGATTCGAAACATATGAAAAAGACCGAAAACATTTAAAAGCGGCAACGTGTAGCGAGGCGACAGTATATGAACTCTAAACCAAAATTTGACAACTTTCTTTGTATCGTGGTAAATATAAACTTACATATTTTATAAGTTTCAAAATAAACAAATTAAACTTGTGAAACATAAACCAAAATCACATAAGCTCATAAGCAAATAAAAATAAGGTTAAACAAATACCCCCGAACTATGTAGTACATTATTCAATTATATATTTGTGATATTACGAATATTACTTGTCATTTTACGAATATCACTTTTGTGATATGAATATCACTTGTGATTTTCTGGATATTCACTTTGTGATATTGCGAATATCAATTGTGATTTTCATGTTACAAAACATTAGTTGAAAATCACTTGTGATATTTAGAATATCACTTGTGATCATCTGAATATCATAGAATATCACTTGTGATATTAGAAGCGTCTGAAAAGATTTAAAAGCGTATGAAGCGAGAATGCGTGAAAAATGGGTGAATATGTATGAAAATGGATGACGTGTAAGCGTAAGGATTATGAAAGCGGACGAAAATGGACGGCAAGCGTATGAATAATGAGCGAAAGCGTGTAAGCGGACGAAAGCGTAAAAAATGAATGAATATGTATGAAAAAGGATGGCGTATGAAAGCGTAAAACAAGTATGAAAGCGGACAAAAGCGTGTGAAAGCGGGTGAAAATAGGCGGCGTATGAATAATGAGCAGCGTGAGAAAGCGGGCGAAAAAGTAAGAAAATGGGCGAATATGTGAAAGCGGACGAAAACATGAAGCGTAAAAAAGTATGAAAGCAGGTGAAAATGAATGAACGTATGAATAATGAGCAGCGTGAGAAAGCAGGCGGAAGCGGACAAAAGCGTAGAAAATGGGCGAATATGTATGAAAGCGAATGACGTGTAAGCGTAAAAACAAGTGAAAGCGGGCGAAAACATATGAAAGCGGACGAAACGTATGAATAATGAACAAAAGCGTGAAAGCAGGCGGCGTGAAAGCGAGAAGAAAAAGCGAATTAAAAAGCGTGAATAGCGTGAATTAAAAAAAAGAAAAAGAAAACGTGAATTTAAAAAGAATCATGAATTAAAAGAAAAGACAAAAAAATATGAATAAAAAAGAAGAAAAAAAAGACAAGAAAAAAACATGGACTTAGGTTTACATTTTTATAAACACATATGATTTGCGATAAGAGATGCGTTAAATGATATTGATGTCCAGGTTTTAAACCACTTAATTGCACATCGACATGAAATAAGAAACTCATTAGAATTTAAATAAAGTAGGCGGCGTGCATACAAGAATGTTTAGCGAAAAAATAATTATAATTTCGATATTGTGATTGAGTGTTATGTGAGCGTTTATCTTTACTAAATATAGTCGCAAATAATGTTCTAAAATCAAAACCAATATGGATTCTCATTTTGGTTAATTCTTTTAACCAATTACATCAACTTTAGCGGGACTACTCATTTCTATTTCTTAAAAATCACATAATTAGAAAATGATAAGTAAAAAAAATGTATGCATTATGTAGTAGTGATTGTTCGCATAAATGGAAGTTGATTCATCCTATATTCATATATACTAATCCGGTCAAATTATTATAAAATAACAGTCTTGAATCGTGGATAGGAAACTCCATTAATATTTATAAGCGAGTTTGGGTCATGCGTAATAAACCAATGGAGCATTAGTCCGATGGTTAGAAGCATTTGTGCTTGAGTCAATAGACCAGTTCAAGTCTCATCCTTGGCATTTGCTTCGTATAGGTACCCACTCATGAAACCTATGGGCATCTTGAAGAGACTTTGTGGAATAAGAGCTCGAGTTAGAGTCTTGGCTCATGCTCATCGGTTGGTGCCCCTATGCCGGGGAGAGTTCTTGGAGCTATTCCTTGTGGGATGGACAATGGTTTGGTGCCAAAAGGCACACAGGATCAAGGTGTTCCCGCCAATCTACACCTTTGTGAAATAAACCAAAAGACTACATTGTATTGAATTGATTATAAAAGACTAGAACTATAAGAGTACAAATAAGCCTTTCTTATCACTTAAAGGCTAGCTAGGTTAACTAATGGGTTGAGCCCTTATTACTAACTCTAACTTGACTGACCCCCATTTATTGTAGAAATTTTCGAGATCGGTGGTTAGACAAAACAAACTATAAATACTTTTCTTGGATGAAGGAACAAATTACTCGATCTATTTCCATAGGTGCTTATGATATATATCATAACTCATACATCCATTTCAAATTCATATCCCATTTTTGCATAGCAGGACTATGAAAATCAACGAGAAGCCACTTGAACATATTATGCGCACCAATTGCCATTTAGCTAATAAACCAATGGATATTGAGGTTTCCTGTTGATACTTCATGATCAGAATTTAAAGCGGTTGTTCAATTCCACATGCTATATAAGCGAAACAAGTTCTTGCTAATGGTAAAAATGAGGGTTGAAGTAGGGGTTATTTTACCAGAGGGTTTTTGATTAGCCCCTCTCATTCTTATTATTAAGTTTCAAATTAATGAAAAAAAAGGTTGTAAAGCATTAAACTATAAAATTTAAATGTTCAGAAAAAAGTTCTTGATGTTCATTGAAAAACATTGATGGTAAAAGTAAAATAAATTTATGAAAATGTTGCAATATAAAAGGTAATTATAACTATAATTAGTATAAGAGTTTATTTAGCAAATGAGTTATATTAGTCTTTTCATAGTTATCATTTTTAGAGTTTTCAAGCAAATATGTTTTCTCTTTCATGTAGTAAAGATATAAAGCTTTTATGAGACCTTTGGTCGAGATATCGGTGTGTGACACTCAATATCAATATTAGTTCTACTCGGGAGGTGTAAAGAGTGGTGTATCATAGGTATATATCATCCGCGCATTGGCCAGAGCACACAAAGAAGATGTTAGAGAAATAAGTAATATCCTAGCCTTACAAGACACAACACATTTTGTAGTCTACTATAGGTACAATTAGTAATAACTATTGAGTTCTATTAAGAGGGTGAGAAGAGTGGTGTATCATAGGGATAATCATTTACACATCGGTGACACAAAGGATATGCTAAAGAAATAAGGGGCGTTTGGTTGGGGTAATTTGAAATTCGAGATTTTAAATTCTAGAAAATTTAAATTCTTGAGAATTTAAATTCCGAATTTAAAATCTTTACGTATGTTGGTTAATTTATAATATATTTTTATTTTTTTAATATAAATTTCATAAATATTATACTTAAAGTTTATAAAAAAGTAATAATTAAAGTTTATAAAAGTTTATAAAAATGTTTATAAAAAAGTTTATAAAATATTTATAAAAAAGTTTATAAATAAATTATGAAAAAAGTTTATAAAAATTTATAAAAAGTTTACAAAAATTTATAAGAAATTTATAAAAAAATTATAAAAAAGTTTATAAAATTTATAAAAAGTTTGTAAAAATTTATAAGAAATTTATAAAAATTTATAAAAAAAGTTTATAAAAATTTATAAAAAAGTTTATAAAATTTATAAAATTTATAAAAATTATAAAAAAAAGTTTATAAAAATTTATAAAAAGTTTATAAAAAATTTATAAAAAAGTTTATAAAAAATTCATAAATATTTTATTTAAAAGATTATAAAAACAATAAGAAAAAAAGTTTATAATTTTTTTTTTTCAAGCAAATTAAAATTCTCTCCTTTTTGGAGGCATTTTAATTCTCAATTTTAGCGATTCGAGGAATTATAAATTACTTCAAATGCTTTCGTTTGATTTACCAAACATGACATTTGAGTGAATTAAAATCACGAATCTGCGATATCCTCCAAATTGACCCAACGTGACATACATTAAGTAATATCTTAACCTTACGCTACAACATGTTTTATGGTCTACTATGGGTGGAGTTGGTAACAACTATCACAATTAAGAATGCTCATGTGAAAGTAATACTAGTTTGGGTGACTTTCCACGAAGTCTTTATATGATGGCTACAAAAGCAAAGTCATGAGCTTATAGGCAAAGTGTAGAATATTGTGGTATGAGCGAGACAAAGCTAATAAGAAAATTGCCGGTGTCGGGCCTCCCCAACTAGCCAGGATGTGTTCGAGATATAAGCCCATGCTCCATTATATATATTTAACGAGAATCTTGCGTGGCTTGTGTGGTCACATTAAAATAAAATTTCACAGTGAATCGTATATTTTAGATTATTATGTTTTTAGACAATAAATTCTGGGATATAAAAAATTTCATGTAGCGTATTTGACCTCTTTAACGAATGACATTATTTTTCATTATACAATTGTGATAATAAATATTTTAGTGAGCAATATTTTTCAGCCGTTTAAAAATATCTATTTGATTCATATAAAGTTAAGTTTTATATATCTGGAATTGTTAAAAAAATCTGTGAAACAAACAAACCGAGCAGACACCACTCAATTCGAAACATAAGCGATAACTAATAAATTGAATCCGAAAAAACCAAAAATCGGACAAACCATCTTATCGCGGTTCGATTTGGTTTTATTTTTAAATATCGGTAGTTACCAAATCGAGCGTGTTTTATACACATGTAGTTTTAAACAAATTAAGGTTGGATTAGAAATATGTGCGATGAGAATAAAATATATGAAAAATATTTTGTAATATTAGCTTTATTACTTGTATTCTTAAATTGTTGTTTTGTGTTTGAATAGTTTATATAATATCTTTTATTATCTACATCTTAGTGACATTTAATACATAAATTAGGTTTAAGTTGGTTTATAAAATATGTTTGATAATTAGTATTTCTTATGTAAGAAGTGTTTTAATAAGCATGGTAATTGTATTTATTGGTAGGTTCGTTTATAGATTTAAGCGTGCAAAAGTTAATTGTACATTACTGCTTTAGTCTTTGTATACATTTAAAATCTGGATTAAATAAGGCGAGAGAGTGTTGTTGTATTGTAAAGTGATGTACCATAAGCTTTAAAAGTTGTATTATATATGTAAAAGGTGTTTTAATAATTTCATTAGTTGTGTTTATTTATCACATTAATTGAGGAGAAAGTGCTTTGTGTTTTATGCATTAAGGCATGAAACTTGTAACTCTTAAACTTAAGATTAAAAGAGATTCATTTGCGTATTACAAATAATGCTACATTATGCTTGTAGATTTATAAATTTTAAATTTAACATAGATTCATTGGTACATTAAAAATAGTATAGATATAGATATATAATTGTTCCGTCAAATACCAGATGAATACTTTAGCTTTTGCAAGATGAAATGACATTATGTAAAAGCCCCAATAATTGAAAGTTTATTTTATAACATTTATGTTAAAAACTTTAATCCTTAAAGGGAGGGTGGGGCTCGGTACTAAATGGTGCCAGACAATCGTGTAACAGATCCTTTGGTGGTCAGTGGCAATTCGGGTATCATTTGGGCTTGGGCCGATCGGGTGAGGCCACTTTTTAATATTCGAGCGTTAGGGAAGCCTAACGCTAGTAGCAATAAAAAATTACCCCCCTTTAAACCCCCACCCGCATTTTAAAATCACAATTTCTAAAATCATCACAACCCATCTTTCAATTTCTCATAAAATCCCAACCTTTTTATCATCAAAATGTCTTCGATTCTTCCGAATTCGAATCGTTATTCCGTCTTCGTCCGACGATCTATTCCACGGGTAGCTCGATGCAAGGATGTCGGCGAGCTTTGGTGCTCTCAAAGGAAAATGGAAAATTCTCGATCGACCTCAGGAGCTATGACCAAGATTGCAATCGAGTTCATCGTGTGTTATTTTGCACAATATGGTTATAAAAGCCGGCGGGAGTGCAATCACGGTTCATATAATGGATGAGCCGGACTATTGAAAACTATAATCCGTTAATCTTTGTATGAAGATTAATGACTTTTACTCTGTGTTTTTGGTGCAGTCGACACACAACAAGAAGACTCGAGCGGTCTTGACCCAAGCACGCAACGAAGGAATGAAGTCGCTACTTTTACGGCTTAGGCGAGCCCAAACAAACCCATACGAGCGATTATAAGAGGACGGTTATTAGGTTTACGGTTAAGAAAACATTATAACGTTTAGATGAAGCGTTGTATCCTTGTGATAGCGATTCATTCATTATATATAGGATCAAAGTTACGAAATTCAAAGCAACCCTTTTCATCATCAATATATCGGTTATTAAGGGTTCACCATATCTTCTTAATCTCTATTTTATTCGATTGTTTGCATGAATATCATGATTGTTGTTTGATCATAATCGATCCCGAAACACCCTCAAACCTCTTAACATTGGCATCGGATCCACGGGATCAAACAACACCCAAATCATGCTTTACAATCATCATTCAAGATTGAGAAGCCTTTAAAATCGCAGAAGAATAAAGCAACCATGGAAATAATGGATGCATTTGAAGAGGCTTGTTGGTTTCTCTTTTTCTAACAAAAGCCATAAAGATACTTGGCACATCAAAGAACATGGCTCGAATCTACATGCTACAATCAATATTTTCGGCGACTTCAATTCGCAGGGGATCACTTTTTGGAGCAGAAGGACATGTTTCCAAAGGCAAAGAATATGCGAGCAAGAATGCCATAGAGATCGACAAGATCCTGATCAAACCCTATTAAATAAGCGAGACAAGAAAACGGTCAAGATTGAGCATTTTTATTTTTATCTTTAATATAACAAGTATCAATAAACTACAAAATTGAAGGCATGAGCAAGAAGATTTAGTATTTTATCAAGTATATATGAAAGAAATGATAATAAACATCACTTATTATATTATCGTGATGATTCTCGCTCATTTTCTTATTTGTGTTTTTAAAATATTTAGGAAGATTTTTGTGTTTTATGATAATATGAAATATTAGAAAAGGTGTTTAATCGAAACAAAAGATGTTATGAAAATTTTGTTAGATTGTGGTGGATTTTCTATTTAATGGATTATGTGCATGATAGCTGATAGTTTATAGCGAATTTAAAAATATCTATGGTTGAATCGCCAAACTAAAAAGTTATTATTGAAGAAAGACACATCTTTATAAATAAACGAGTAAGCTCAAACACGTGATATCACACGTGATATCACATCACTTGTGATATCACGGTGATATCACATGATATCACATGGTGATATCACATGATATCACAGTCATATCACAAGCGATATAAACTATGATATCACACACGCTATCACCGGTAATATCACACATGATATCACAAGCGATATCAACGGTGTTATCACACACGATATCACGCGTGATATCACAAGTGAGGTGATATCACGTGTTTGAGCTTCTTCGCTTGTTTATAAAGATGTGCTATCTTCAACTATAGCTCATTTAGTTTGCTGATTCAACCATAGATATTTTCAAATCCCGCTATAAAACCTATCGAAACATGCACAATGTATCCATTAAATAGAAAAATCCACCACAAGTCTAACAAAAGTAACATAACATCTCTTGTTTTCAGTTGAACAACTGACGAAAACGTAAAAACGGATGAAAACGTATGAAAACGGACGAAAACGTATAAAACGGATGAAAACGTTAGAAAACAGACGAAAACGTCTAAAAATGAATGAAAACGTAAAAAACGGATGACAACGAATGAAAACATATAAAAACGGACGAAAATACATGAAAACCTAAAAAAAAGACAGAAACGTATGAAAATGGCCAAAAACGTAAGAAAAAAGACGAAAGCGTATGAAAGCGTAAAAACACGTCTGAAAACGTATGAAAAATGGACGAAAACGAAAGAAAACGGACGAAAATGTATGAAAACGAACGAAAACGTAAGAAAATGGACAAAATGTATGAAACAAACGAAACGTAAGAAAATGTATTTAAAACGATGAAAACGGAAGTAAACGGGCAAAACGTAAGAAAGCACGAAAACGTATGAAAATAGACGAAACGATAAAACGATTTAAAACGTCTCGAAAATGTATTTAAAATGTCTAAAATGGACGAAACGTAAAACAGATTTAAAACGTATGAAAACGTCTAAAATGCATTTAAAACGTATGAAAACGTATAAAAACGTATGAAAATGATGAAACGCCGAAACGGACTAAACGGATGTAAACGCATTTAAAACGGATGAAAACAGACGAAAACGTCTCAAATCGACGAAAACGAAAAAAGGACGAAAACATATAAACACGGACGAAAACATATAAAACGAATGAAAACGTATGAATACAAATGAAAACGTATGAAACGGAAAAAACTTGAATAAAAAAATGTGAATTTAAAATTAATAAAAGGGCTTTTGCATATATGTCCTCGAAATGCAAAATTGATATATATCCAAAGCATGCATAAAAGCATTGTATTATGTGCATAAAAATTTGTACAAAGGATATATATGCAATTATTCACTTTATGATATATACGCATTTTGCCTTAAAAAATAATAAAAACGTGAAAAAAAAAAAAAAAAAAAAAGATGAATATAAAATGAAAACGTGAATTCCAAAAAAATTAATAAAAAAGAAAAGAAAAAAATGTTAATAAATAAGAAAGACAAAAGACAAAGAAAAAGGAGAAAAAATAATGGACTTGTGTTTTAATATTAAATTTTAGGTTTATCCTACTATTAGATTTAAGTATATGGATGGTGAGGATTGTTCTCGATAATCATCAAAATAATAAGTAAAGATTGAAAATTCCTCCGATCTACAAGTGTCTCTCAAATTAGATATTTTACAAAGCCATACCACAAGCAAAGCATTTTTGTGCAGTGGTTTGTTTGGCTCAATTATTTTATGGCTAACGATTTGACACTTTAAAAATTATTTGCACACTTAAAATACAAACAAGCTAAAGAGTAATATTTGATATTGTATAAGTATTTAATGCTCATATAAGTGTCCAAATCAATTCCAAAGTGTGTAAATCATTTCCTTATTTTGTGAGAGTTCTATATAATAAAGTAAGGGCCTGTTTGGTAGGCATTAATTAATAAGTGATTGGTTTAGAATTAGATTTTATAGCTTGCAAATTGATGTTTGGTTTCTTTAATATTTAAGAATTAATTTTGTATGGCTCTTGATTTAACACATGAAGACGAAAAGGAAAGAGGCCTTTATTACATGAGGACAAAGATATGAAAGAAGGAAAAGGAAAAAGAGTAGGCGAGAAAGAAATTGTTAGCGAATAAGTATAACTCGCCTCTTTAATGGGTTTTTAAAGAGATTTTTTAAATGAACCATAACAACTAGTTGTTTACGAAAATAAACTTCACCTATATATTATACGAAAATGAACTTTTGCATATGATCCGTTAGATTGAATTCATGACAACTTTGAACCTCGACGTGTCTCTCATTTTTCTAGGCGACATTATAGGCGATTGAAAAGTATAGCGATAAGTTAGGCGAGTGTGGGCGAGTTTAAAAGCGATGGGCGAGTGGGTGTGGTTGGGCGAAATGGGGCGCTGGGAAAGTGAAGAGTCTGCTGGGCGAGATGGGAGAGTGGAGAGTCATTGTTAGGCGAGGTCAGGCGAGGGATTCTGAGCTAGGGTGATATATAGTCCAAGTTTGTGCTTGAGGGTGATATATAGTCCAAGATTGTGTTGGGCAAGATAGAGTGTTTAAATACATGCAGATTCCCGTATATCCATGACTTACTTTTTCCTTTATACTCTACTTTTTGTTTAATTTCTGCAGTTACTTTACTTTTCAATTTTATGAAAAGTTTTTGGAAGTTGAAGCAAGAACTTAAAATAATGTACTTAGATTATATACAAGGGATGCTTTTAAGGTTTTAGTCGAGAATGGGGCAAGTGGCTAGGCGTATGAAAAGTTAATTTCAATTTGCTTACAAATTAACTGGGGTGTTTTATTTTGTGTTAGGGCGAAAAAAAAAAAGCTTTTTTGGGCGAGAATGATACACTAAAAAAGATGAAAAGTATAATTACGACGTATTGTGTTCATTTTGGTAAAATATAAGAAAAATGTTTGAATCCATAAAACGATTATGTATAAAGATTATTTAGGTAATTTGCTTTTTTTCTAAAACCCCTTACATAAGGGTGTGAGTCCCATTTTCAAACCTATGGATACTAAATAAACAATTTCTTTTATTTTGAGTCCATTTCATTTAACCCAAACCCTCGTAACAAGTAAAAGTACAACTCTGGCTTCTTTAATGGGTTGAACTA
The DNA here is from genome assembly GCA_022545495.1 of Chrysanthemum lavandulifolium. Taxonomy (NCBI): domain Eukaryota; kingdom Viridiplantae; phylum Streptophyta; class Magnoliopsida; order Asterales; family Asteraceae; genus Chrysanthemum; species Chrysanthemum lavandulifolium. Next base: position 90,293,965 of record CM040238.1, read on the forward strand.
TGTCCAAAAGGCCAAGTGGAAATGGACTTCGAATACTTTCTCTTGGTCCAAATACCGTTTAATTAAATTACTATATTTCAAGTTCAGTTCCATTGTCGAAGAGAGTGATTCAGACACTCTCATAATTTATTGGCACACCAAATTTAGAGTGTCGCCTTGACATAAATATCCTCACATTACTTTTATTCATATACATCCGTAAAGGATAAATGTTCAAACACTCTAAATTTGAGTGTCACAATCATCTATGAGAGTGTAAATCATCTCCAATTGTAAAACCGATAAAGCCTAGTCAATATATACGTCATCAAGAAAAGCTAAAGAATGGTAGTGAATTTTTATTGTGAATAATTGGCCTTTATGAAATTAGTATTTTGATCTTGGTTTATGTTTAAAAGGTGATTTGCGCACACATCAATTTTTATTAGCATATATTAGTATACAAACAGAACAAGCATAGTGTTAAGACCCGCTTGATGGGCGGGATAGTTCTAAAAATATTTTTGACTCAAAATTAAATTAAAAAATGAATAAACATGATTGACTATTGATAACGTTAAACTTAGTAAACAATTGATGAAAGTGTGTTAATATGTTAGAGAGAGTTATTTTACATACAAATTTTTTCTCGATACCAAATAATTCATCTCCACCATCTATCTAAAAAAAATCAATACCGAGATTAAAAGTATTTTACTATTTCACCTATTTTTATAATTTAAATATCTCTTAAACCGTTAATCGTTAAGCGAAAATATTTACACCGTCGCGTCGAGCAATTAATTATCTTTCTATAGTCGGGCACTTTGATATACTTTCAAAAAAAAAAAAATCGCTTTTTTCACTTTTTTCATCTATTTTTCGCTTTTTACGTTATCGAAATTTGCATGAAAAAATCATACATGATTAAACACTAAATTGAATATCACATGTGATATTAGTGTTAAATCATATATGATATGTAATATCACATTTGATATGATATGTATATCATATGTGATTTTACACTAATATCACATGTGATATTCAAATTAGTGTTTAATCTTAAAAAGAAAAAGGTGAAAATATATGATTTTTAATGTAAATTTTAGTATGTAAAGAAAAAAATGATGAAAGTGGGTTTTTAAATTGTTAGGATTAAAAGATCAAATAAAAATGAAAAACTTAAAAGAAAAAGGTGAAAAATATGTTATGCGAATATATTTAGCAAAATTGCAAGAGGAGAGTTATTTTACATAGCAAACTTTTTTTATAAACAAATGGAATCATCTCCACCATCCATGTAAAAAAATCAATAAATTGAGATTAAAAGATTTTATTATTTCACATATTTTTGTAATTTAAATATCTTAAACCGTTAATCGTTAAGCAAAATAATTACACCATCGCGACGAGCATTTAATTATCTTTCTATAGAGCGGACACTTTGATATACTTTCGAAAAAGGAAAAACAATCGTTTTTTCACGTTTTTTGGTCTTTTTTTTTCCCCTTTTTTTCGAAACTGGAATTTGCATGAAATATCATATATGATTTAACACTAATTTGAAGATCACATGTGATATTAGTGTTAAATCACATATGATATGTAATATCATATGTGATAATAGTGTTAAATCATATATATATGATATACATATCATATATGATTTAACACTAATGTCACATGTGGTATTCAAATTAGTGTTAAATTATATTTGATTTTTTCATGCAAATTTCAGTAACGTAAAAAAACGAAAAAAACTTTTAAAAAAAAGTGAAAAAACATGATTTTTTTTTTTGTCGAAAGTATATCAAAGTGCCATCTATAGAATGATAATTAAATGCTCGTCGTAATGGTATATTTTTTTCGCTTGACGATTAACGGTTTGAAAGATATTTATATTTGAAAAAAAAGATGAAAGTGGGTTTTTTTAATTGTTTGGATTAATCTCATCTATTAGATCTAATAAAAATGAAGGGTGGAGATTGATCCCTAAGTATGTAAAGAAATTTTTTTTCATGAAATGATCTTAAATCAAATTGCAATTATCAGCTTTATACATCATGAAAGTGAAACTTTTGAGATCCTTATACACAACAAGATATCGAGGATTGTGTCCGCTGTCAGCGGTATGTTCTATGAAACATGGCTATAAATGTACATACGTGGATAAGGTGTTCCTAGATTGACATGCCAAATGATTCAAGCAGCTTACACACCACTTGATGCAAGCATCCTATGCATGCTAGCAAGTCATACATTTTCTTGAGCATGGGAACGGCGAAAGTAATAAGAGCGCAAGGATAGCTTTTGCAAGAAACTGTAGCATAATAATCTTGTCTGACTTTGTAAACCATACATCAGACTCACATGTGCTTATTGGTATAAGAGTAGAAGTTTTTAATACTATTGCATACCACAAAATAGGAGCATCTTGCTATGCAAGCACGCTATGTTTTTTGTTTGAGTTTCACCACAAAAAATACAAAGTTCCTGCAGCCATTTGTGCAGCAGCAATGTCATAACATTGGAAGGATAGTTCATGCAACAATGTGCAGGTGAAAAACTGTCTACAAACTTGCCGACGACATGCAATATTATCAATGCTTGATCGAGTTCACAATAAGCAAATCAGAACGACAATAGTTATTGCATTAAACACATACTTTAATTCAAAGGCATTTAAGCCACTGACAAACGACCGACACACATTATATTTGAGTAACGGCTATTTTTTTTTACCCTTTTCCTTTTGACCCACCTTTGGCAAATGGCTTAACACCTATCTCTTTAGAAGCTTCCTTTGCAATCTGCTTTGCAGTTTTGTGCATGGTGGCATCCGTTATTTTGGCAAGCTGCTTCGCAAGTTTAACCCTCCTAACATATTCTTTTTTGGATCCTGAGCCACAATAACCAGGCGGAAAGTAGATGCTCCATGGGCTAGGAAGGTCATCAGTTTCTGAGTTTGATCCAGTGCTTGAATTGTCCATGGTCTCGACATAAAAAGTCAAACAACAAGATATCTGGTAATGCCATGTTTTTTTTATATCAAGATTCTGATAAAAAAGAAAAACCCTTTCTGCTGTTACAATCCATGATGTGGTTCCTTTTAGATTATTGTTTGGTGAATCAATGTTTGGTGGAGATGTTTTTTATAGCTGGAATTTTAAATGAAAATGTGGTTTATGAGTGGAATATGTGCAGCCAATGTGTAAGTCTCAAAAGCTGCATACTTGATTAAAGTAGTCAATATATAGGCTGTTCATGTCACCAAAGCAGACAACATACATTTTATATTTCATTTTTTTGTGTCAGCATATTTTGACACCGAACATGCATAGATGTGCAGCCTATGGGTGAAGAAAAAAACAGTGAACTATAGTTTTTTATTTTACTAAAAACAACAGCTGACACATGTGGGTGGTGGTAGTGATCACCTTAATTGCAATGTTAGCAATGTTGACGTTCCTAGATGATTTCCAGCTGCTGTATAAAGCTGCGACGAAAAGAAACCTAAACCTTAAGACAAATTCAGAATTCTAAATCATATTTTACAACCATAATGGTTTTAGGTTGAGGCCACAAATATAAGTGCAAGAGCAATATTAAGATGGGTATATAAACACCGTAAGCATCGTATGATTTGTTAAAACTGCAACAATGGCTACTTTAATACATCTATGGCCCTCTACTTTTATTCATTTTAACTTTTAAATTGATGCCACTCGGTTGTCAAGCGATGGTGAGAAAGCGGGATAGAGTCATTCTCGTGTCGCCACATAAACACCGCCATTCTTAGAAACCGAGTTTATCTAATCGGCCTATAAAATGAAGCATCAAGTAGCATGTAACGAGAACAAACCTTATTCTTGATGCTGCAGAACATACGCCGCTCGTCATGACATGCAAAATATTAAAATTGTAATTAGCAAAACATGTATTGAAATCCATAAGTAAGTATCACAAATTCTCATGAATTTTGGTCATAGCCATATAGCAAAAGGAAGTATAAAAATGCATTTAGTGATTAATGGCAGCATGTGACCAGTTATAGATAAAAGCCATCGACCGTAGTAGCCACCCATAAATGCATGAAGTTTGAGCTTCCCCACGTCTCATTTTTTAGAATCTGACACATAGCTTTTTACCGGAAAGTAGGCTTTCCATTGGATGATTTCTGTAGATAAAATGAAATAATAAAAGTTAGGATGTGTGCTTTGGATATAAAGATTGAAATGACAGAGAGCAACCTTTTTGTTGTTGGAATTCATGTTGCAGTTTCTTTTAGATTATTGTCTACTTAGCCAATGTTTTGTGGAAAATCTTAGATCAGTGGCTGCTTCATGAAGTGTTTAAAGATGCCCCTAGGTCACCCTAAGTTCTGTGTTGGGTTGTTTGGGAATATTTCATTGGAATGATAAGTAATGGTATCTTGTGCAGTTTGGTTACACTAAGCTGCTGCTACAGTTTTTTATGTGCCTATATAAGGTGTTTTTTTTGTAGCTTGACATAGCTACCTTTGCACTTTGTGAGTTTTTTAAATCTGACAAGAAAATGGCTCATACCCCAAACTTGAACCAACTCAAAGAAGCATGTGGCTCCAATGAGGTCCACGTTTAAGTTTCTCTTTTTACAGGAGCAAGGTGAAAATGAGGGGTTCATCATGCTGCTTGGAGAGAAATGTGATGATGTTCACCGCGGACTTGGGAGCAGGACTGAATTGTTGCAGGAGGGACGTTGGTTGAGTGGTGATGATGATGCTGCAAGTGACGCTGTTGAATGCTTGGAGGAGGCACGGTGACAAGGACCATCGATTCTCATTGCTACCGATTCGTGTCCTTGATTTGGCTAGGAAGCGCACATCGAGAAAAGGCGCCATGTGTTTACAATGGAGTTGCATGATTAGGGTAGTATCCTTTGTGTGTCTGTGATGTCTTGTTTCATGGTCTTTATGTTTAATGGTATGGTGTTATGTCTTAGATTAACAGGGTGTTGTTAATCTTTGGTGGTATGGTTGTAACTTATGTCGAATATGAATAAAAGTTACGTTTGTTTGTGGTCTAGCGATTTTGCATATGTGTGTTTTCTTACGTGGTGGAGAAAAGCTGTGATATGACTGAGTCAATTGTGTTTTATTTGGATAATGTGTAGAGGCAAGTGCAACTTCCTTTATGGGATACCGAACATTTTTTTACTATAAATTCTTTATGTTTTTTAATCATTGCAAGACTTATACGTGCTGTAAATCATGTATGCAGAAGGTTAGTGACAATAAGGCAAGGATAAACTATTATTAGCAAGGACCGTTTTGGCGATCAAATTTAATATCAATATGTATTATCAATTAAGAAAACAATTGGGATGGATGTGACTCATAGTTTATTGGTTAAAATCATGTGCATTTTTAAAATTCGAACCGGTGAATCCTTTAAATAAAGGTTGGGTGTAAAAATGCATGTTAAAATGTCGAGGTCGTTAGTGATAAGTAGGCACTGAAAAGAATTATGACAATACGCCTATGAACCATGGTCAGCAGTATGATCAAAGTTTGAAGGTAGATTACTCACCACAACATTGAAAGACCTTGGTATGCGATAAGGCATCCTATGTGCAATAGCGTTCCAGGCGCGAGCATACTCAGGCAACTAAAAAATCTCAGCAGCCTCAGCTTTAGAACCAATGTGCGAGTGGTGTTGGTTGGTGGATATTCATTCATATTCATAGCACGATGGAAAGTGTGTTTATGAACCTAAAAAAAAGGCGGACACAATTAGCAAAACCAATAATGAAATAAAGTTAACATGTTATGGTAAAACAACTGCACCCTCATGAACCGGTAAGCATCGTTACTTTTGTAAATTACAGGGTAATGGTATGCATGAGGGCGACACTTGTGTTCATTGACAGAACAGACCTGTTTTCAGGGTCTCGATGCGTGCAAGTCCAAGCAGCTTGTTTCATATTGTTTCTTCAGTTGCAATTCAGGTTTGTCGATTGAATGACATGTCAGATCTAGGATGATCTGTAAATTGCACAAATGACCCTATGTTTGACATGCCATTCAATCAACAAAGCTGGATTGTAAGTAAAGAAATGCTTTGCGACGGTTCTGTTGACACGCATTTAAGATATGTTAGCTTTCATTCTGCATGTACAATGGTTAAAATTTGTGAGCATCATTTTTTGTTTTTTTTCAGATATATGAATAATTTTTTTTTAAATCTTATTTGATGGTTTCCTCTTTTTTTTTTTTTTTTTTTTTTTTAAAGAAAAGAAAATAAAAGGCACTGTGATTTATGGAAGGTCATTTGGAAACAGTAATGAGCATGTGAAAGGCTTCCTAGTGCAGTCAAATGAAAGACCTTTATAATTGATACACCTTCACACTATAGAAATAATAGTTTAAAGCAAAGTTGTCCTTTAAAACACACATATAGGAAAGAGAGTGTATTTGAGAGGATAAAAAAGGAAAAACCTCGAAAAAAAAATGATGAATACACCAACGCCTTTTTGTGATAAGCTTGCTGCGATTCTTTGGATCTAACCTTGTAAGGGATATGATGGTTGTTCAATTTCAAAGAGAGGTAGTCTGCGAGCATGGCGTATGAAGGAGAATTGATGAAAAAAGTTCAAGAAATTAAGGATCGTGTGGCTGCGAGAGACTATGTGATTGGAGAGTTGGAGATTTTGTATCCATTCGATTCTTGTGTGCAGAGTATCTTAGTGCTTAGCAAGCTGCAAACTGAGGATTTGAATGAAGCTGAGGGTATTCTGGTGAATGCCGCGAAGAAGCGGAACCAAGCACAGGAGCTTTTGTCATTCATTGAAAAGCTTAAGGGGATGGTGTATTGATGTGTCTAGTTTTGGTGTTTTTGAAATGTATTTTGGGTGCAGACAACATTCTAGATGGGTGTGGGTGTTTGGGCATGCTGACTAACACTTGCTAATATTTCTGCTTTTGGATCTTTGAACACTCTTCATTTTTTTATTTTTTTATTTTTAATTATTTTTTTAATTTTTTTTCCATACATTTTACTGGCTGATTAATTTAAGTTTTATGGAGCATATTAATATTGGTGAAACATACTTGCATTTGATATTTATTGTATGTTGTTGTGCTACTATGTTGATGTTCTAGCCATGTAGCGTTTGATCGATCTTGTAAGTTTATGATGTGTTCCATAAGTAGTTGGCTCTACTGGCGGTGAAATTTGCGATCTCTTACAATAAGGATGTTGATCAGCAGACATGGTGAAATAGAAATCATTGCATCAGTGACCGATGATAAACCAAAAACAAAGTATAATACATAGTTGTATAAGCATCTTAAATTGCAAACCTTTTTTCAGCACTCTTCACATCTGCTATAAGCTTGGTGTAAAAGACAGAGAAAAGTGACACCATTTAAAAAGTATCTACCGCACATCTTTTCAATTGTCTTCACCAACAAAAATGAAAACCCCAGAATCACACGTATTTTTATTTCAAGAATCGCAAATGCAACGAGAACAAAAAAAGGAGCATATGTAATGAGGTACCATATGGAAAGAAGACATTAGCACCACTATAAGCAGACTCTGTAAGGGGAGTACTCAACTGCATACAACCTCTTCTTTTTCTCCGCAGATGCAAGCACTTAAGTTTAACACTGAAGAGGGCACTCTGAGTTTCAAAACAAAATCGCACATGTCGTTGGGCACGTGGCTCAGATGGGCAAATTTTCAAACAAAGAGGATATGCCCGCCATGGCTGCAACAGTTGAATGCTGGCCTGCCAAGATACGGGCCATCCCATGTTTGCCAAAGAAATCCCAATTCATCATAGCCTTAGAAAAATGAACACAAATGTGGTGTGTTCTTTGAAGCATGGATGTAAACGTACATACATAGTTAAGGTGTTTCTACATTTACATGCGAAATGATGCAACGAATCTACACACCAATTGATGCAAGGCACATACAACTTGTCCTACACATAGTTCCTCCTTGCATCAACCGATGCTAGCAAGTCACATATTTTGTCAAGATAGCAGGAGCGAAAGTAATAAGCTTGCAAGGATGGTCATTGCAAGAATTTGCAAGATAAAATCTTGGCAAACCTTGTAAAACATACATTAGATTTAATGTATCGACTGGTATAAGTGTAACACCCCAACCCGACAAGGGTAGAAGTGTCACATTCGGTGTCATATCGTAACATACAAATAAAATTTTAACAAGCGGAAGTCTTGAAGAATAACGTACCAAGTCATATAAAAGAATGATTACAATGAAAATTACAAAATTCAAGATGTCTAAAATAAACTGAAGTTTCAAAACAATATCCCGTCGAAATAAGTTCAAATAATAAGGTAACTAGGTTTGGTCCACTCAAAATACTCCAACTCTCAGCCCAACAAAGCCCATCTTCCAACCTAAAACCTGCCGCAGGAAAAGAAATGCGGCTGAGCTTAAAAAGCCCAAAGGAATGATATAACAAAATGAAAGCTAAATAAAATCAAATGCGAAATGAAATAATGAACCGATAACAAGGTCGCAACGAAAGAGAACCAATGAGTCAAGGAGGATCCTGCAGAACACACTTATACATATATCCAAAAGAATGATAACAAGGAGAATGAAGCAAAGCAAAGCATCGATGACATATATACAAGCACATACAAGCCTGCATACAAGCATTGAAACATAAGCAAGCATAGCGTACATCGTATCCACACAACATATAAATGACATACAATCAATTCAGAACTCGGAAGACATACAAATCAAAAGAAATCTAAAGGCAAGCGGAAGCAATTAGTTAATAAGTGAGCATGGCAATTCACACAGTCAAAACCCTTAGTTGAAAGCATAACCAAGATTATCATAAATTAAGTACTAACAAAGAATCAACACATGGCGGTCTACACGTAATAAGTAGGAATACAAGATAAAGATATAATTAAATGAATTAAAGACATAGCAGAGCAACTAAACAAATTAACAAGCCGACGTCACAAGTGAACCATTTACCCAATCAAACCGTAGCATAAACCGAAATGCAACATGGCAGTCAACAACAAGCGTGATAAGGATACTATCGGATAATCATAGTCCACGAAATTAATCGAACGAAGTATACATGATAAATGCAGACAAAAACTATCGATTACAAACTAGCATGGTCACCAGATAATCGAGGGTCACATAACGGTGAGATCACATATAAACAGATGACAACAGTAAATCGATAACCGTATAGAAATCATATCGCAGTTAGGAAATCGGTAGTCATATAAAACATGAATAGCATAATCAAATCCCATAAACATATAATAACCCGTGACGTGAATGGAACGATAATCGGAATTAACGGAATGAGATTGTGATGATCAAGGCAATGGAATATATATATCTTGGTAGTAGAGTGAGTCATATAAGGCACATGTAATATGGTGCGTTGGGGAATGTGAAGGTACAATATAGGTATATCAAAAGTGTAAGGGTTGTCGAAATCTACCACGAGCCCGAACATATCATATCATATCATAAGTAACCATTGTATTCGGAGGGTGACCTCGGAATACCATACATAATAGAGGGAGACCTCAAGAACCAATGAAGTAGCTAGCTCTCGAATGTGAAGACAGCAGATTGCACACCGACATCATTCACCATATAAATCATATCATATCAAACATATCGATCAAATCCATCGAATCATAACATATCTAGGATGCATCCATCGCCCCGGAACATATCATAGTGGCCAAATCATATACATATAGTGAGCTCATAATCATATCATATCATAATGGGGACGTGTGTATCATCACTCACACACACGGAGTCATGCCATTGGTGCATCAATGACACGGTCATGTTACCTTCATGACTAGGAACACATATTTGGCTCGGGTATCAAACCAAGGGTCAAAGCATAATCATATCATAAGGGTTCATATCAAAGGTTCAAGTCAAAGGTTCATATCGATTTCCATAACATAGGTTCATAATCGAGGTTCATAATCGATGGTTCATAATCATAAGGTTCATAATCGAAATTCATAATCATAACAAACGAATATCATAGCGAATGTAATCATATCAAAGGATTATGTCGGAATCATATCAAAAGGATCATAGCATAAGGAAATCATAGCAAAGGAATATCATAAGTGAAGTAAAGTCAAGGATCGAAAAGTTATGAAATCCCTACCGAAAAGGGATAGAATATCGCACTCGCTCAAGCAAGCAAAGTACGATCACACGATGAGTCAATCCGCCGTCCGAACCTATATGAATTTGATAACGCTTATTAAAGTCGGATTACTCATTTTAGACGGCTTTTATTTTTAGCAGGTTTCCATAATTAGCAAGTTTCCGTATTTAGTAAGTTTAGCCATTTAGGATTCATTTTGAAGACATATTAGGTTAAGTGAGTATTTATATACTTTAAGGATCATTTAAGCCAAATTATACGAGTTTAGGGTCTATAGTGTAAATATTATAAATTTTAGGGTCTTAAGTGTAAATACATTATATTTTCCCATTTTACTCATTTAGTCCCTTTAGTCATCATATTCACATATTCAACCCTTAGGTGATTTAATTTTATAACGAAACATATATGTCCAACAAACCATACGACCCATTATATTGACCAAACAACCCGAGGTTTTATTCATGATTACCATATGCATTATTTACCATTTAGATGTGATTATACAAGTTAATATTATTTCTTTGTGTGAACTCTTTTTGTGTCGAGACATAGCCTTCCCCAGAGGCGGAGCCAGTGGGGTGGCTAGCGGGTGCTCAGCCACCCCCAACCGGCCTAACTTCTCCGGCTAATAGTTTGAATTTCATGCCATGTTTCATTTATTTTGGCATGAGCCACCCCCAACACTTGAAAATCTGTTGGGAACACCTTGGCTGCTTTGCTCTCCGGGAACCGGCCAAGTGAAGTGCAAAAGAGGACATAACTGACATTAGTTCAGTTTTAGTTTTTGAAGGTTGTTTTGGAACAATATTTAAATGAAGAAGACACATGAAGAAGATAAAAGGATTTTGTGGGTTCACGTGAAAGTGTATGAAATCTTGGGTAAATGTGAAAGTAGTAGTGTACTAGTCTGAATATTTACTATTTTTCTAATCATTTTTGTTTTTTTTATAAAAGGATTTTGGTCTCTTTTCCTTTGTTCAAATTTTAAGTTCCCAAGTTTCTTTAGTTATCTATAGAATATATAATAGTAGTATTTTTCAAATTCTTTAGTTAGCTATAGAATAGATAATAGTAGTATTTTTCAAATTCAATGATAATTTGTAGCCAAGTAGAAAGTAGTTCTGAACAATCTAGTCTATTTATATACACTTCGATTTAATCCTATATGTTTAATTTGAGAAATAATTAAAAATTATAATAAAATTTCAACACTCATTGTATAATGTTAATGCTTTTCTACCGGTGGTGTTGTGCGACGTGTTAGATTCACTTCATTTGTTTGACTTAATTGACCTATTAGCTTCGATGACGGATTTATGAAATAACCTTAGCTATGTTGTATATTCTTTAAGGAGAATGAGAAAGAGATATAATTGTATATTGTTCATTCTTTATGTTAGATTGAGTTTTAAGTTGTGATACATTTTTTTTATAATAATAATTTTAGCTATGTTGACGACAAGTTATCTTAGCATCTTTTATGAAAAATAGGTGATTTGAGTATTTGACAATGAGAATTGATTTGCACACTCATATTTTTTATTGGCACACTTTATTATACGTATTAGACAGTTGTAATTGTATATGTAACATGCTTTAAGCGGTTATACATCAAGTGTGTCAATAAAAATGTTAGTGTGCCGATCACCTCCTTGTTTCATGTTATATATTTTTATAACGATAAAGACAAACTTCTAATTATCCAAGTCTATCATTTGAGGTCAAACAGGTTTACCTGTCCGATCATTAGTTCAAAAAAAAAAAAAAAACGTTATTACTATCTCGAAATTTTCGGCCCCCCTTAATAGAAATTCCTAGCTCCGCCCCTGGCCTTCCCAAATCAGAAACATGTACACCTTTTAGTCTATTCATTAGTTTGATAATAACCAAGGAAATGCATGTCAATATGGTAAAAAAAAATACGAGATTCCATCCTAGGCAAAAGTTCAATATAGAACCAAAATTTACCATAGATCCAATCAACCAATAATAGTCATTCATTTTTTTATTATGATAAACTTTCACCCTTTTTTAAAAAATTAAATATCTCGCAAACCGTTAATCGTTACGCGATAAAAATTATACCATCGTGACGAGAATTAAATTATCTTTCTATAGATATGCACTACTATATATTTTTAACAACTTTTTTTTTCAAAATTTTGGTCAACAAAATCATATATGATTTATGAAATCATATATGATTCGATTTTCTGAATCACATATGATTTTGAGAATCATATATGATTGTAAAATCATATATGATTCAGAAAATCGAATCATACATGATTTTTAAAATCATATATGATTCTCAAAATCATATATGATTTTTTCGGACGGAATTTTTGAAAAAATGTTTGTCGAAAATATGTAAAAGTGCATATTTATAGAAAGATAATTTAATTCTCGCCACGATGGTGTATTTTTATATTTTGAAGATTTACCGCTTGTAAGATATGTTGTTTTTAAAAAAGGTGGAAAATGATTTTGTATTAATTTAGATAAAAATGGAGAATTATGATTGGTTCATTTGTTCTATGACAATATATAGTTCTATATTGATCTCAACTCTTCCATCCTACGTTAATATGCCTCCATTTATATAACACACACAATCATATACAACATGATTTAATAAACTCATGCTTAATATTTTATAAGACATGCGCATGGCTACTTCCAAAACAGATTTCAAGGGGGACCAGATTTATGTACCTTTACTCGACATATACATATAGGTTTAAGTAATGATTTATGTAGCAATATATATGGTTTGTTTTAATCATTCATGTAACATGATTCCTGGTTCAACAATATGCGCATGAAGTGCAAAGACACACAATCAGATTTAAATTAAGAGGACGAGACGAGAGTTGTAACGGTTACCTTTGTAGCGAGTGAGGGAGAAGAGACAATGGACAAAACTGAACCAACGCACTCCTTTTTGTGCCCTTATTACCAACGACAGAAATCAGCAACCCAACGATTCAAAGCACCCAAGCACCTCGTACCAAACACGTGATATAAACAGCCTTACAAGGACCTCCAAACTCGTCTTGGACTGGTTGTATGTCGACAGGAAAACAAGGATGGAAGATGCAGAAAATGATTGCCGTATGTTTTTATTTGGAGGCTAGGGTTTTTGTTTTCTTTATTTTGAATGCACATAGAAGAGATATGGTAAGTCTTTAAATGGTGGAATGGGGCGTGTAAAAGGCTACAATTCAGGGATTAGGCGTTTTATGTTAGCCGATCATTAGGGAATCAAATACCAATTTACCTATTTAATTTTTTGCCTTCCAAAATAACTTGTACACATATTTATTATTTGTCCATAAAAAGTATATTGTACATGGAACATTTTAAGGTATTACATAATTATTAGCAAGTTATATAAGTTTTATTTCTTCCATTATTCTTGGTTATCATAAGTACTTAACGTCATTATCGAGCTGATTTAATTTTACGGATTTTTACTCGAGGGGTATAATAGTCTTTTGACGCGTTCACGATTTTTAGGGTTTTACAATAAGAGTACCAGTGTTTCATGGTGTTGCATAGGACCAAATAGGAGCATGTTGGTATGCAAACATGCCATATGCTTGACCCAATACAAAATGCCGGTCATGGTCATAGCTCCACCGCTTTTGTTAAGATGCGAGCACCAACAAGTGATGCAAACAAAAGATTAACCCAAAGTGAACGTTCTTAAAAAAAAAAAAAAAAAAAAAAAAAAAAAAAAAAAAAAGACTATTCATAAGAAGGGCTAATGGATACATGCATTTGATGTGAGCATATGGTTCACCAAGTATCTGTAATGCTTAAATTTTTTCACATTGAAAACTTGAAACAAAATACCAGCCATGCCTGCAGGTCTAAACTGCCCTGCCAAGATGCTAGTATTGACAGATGCTGCAAACGAAAGATTCACACAATACCCATATGTATCGTATTTGTTCATGGCAGCAGATATCGATATTTGGTTAGAACGGCAGATCCATTCCATTTATCTTGCCCTTTTATGAATAGTAGTGTCGCTTTTTTATTTTTCTTGCCCCTAGGATTATTTGTTGTTGCGTAGCCGAACCGCGGCTATTCATCTTCACCGCAACACACGCTTTTTAGATCCAATCAGCGCGCCTAGAAAATTATCCGCGATATTTTGATCGAAAATAGTTGCGACCAAAACAATATACCGAACATGGTCGCAACGATTATGGGCTAGCCCGGTAGCACGCACATAATCTCACCTTAAGGCTCGACCGCACACGTAAAATCAAACAAAAACCGCCATGGTCGCAACCCAAAACTACCTCGCCAAGATACCGCACCATCAAATTACGTGAGGCAATATCCAATTGCATACAACCATTATCATCACCTCAACCAAATATTTTATTCTCGGCAAGTCCAACTAATGAAGCACTGCGGTTAGAAACCACGCTGGCCTTCACCACCGGGACCGAATACTATAAGATTTATGTGGTTTGGAGGTCTAGGTTGGTGGAAGAAGATGAAGATCTTCATCCTTTTTAGTGAGAGAAAGTTAGAGAGAGGAGGAAAACAAGGTTTTATTAAGATAAACACAAAAGAATACAATGACCAAATGATTCACCTCACCCTCATGGAGAGTCATGAGGGTATTTATAGGCTCTATCTTTGCCACTTAAACGATACTAGTCCCTAAGGGCAAAGTATTCTATGCATCTAGTCCATTTCACGATGTGACGTTATCTTTAGAAAAGCGAGGCTAACAATCTCCTCCAAGATAGCGCCACAAATGGTTACAATGAGACCTATAAATACAAAACAAAGTAAATTACAATAGTAATGAACAATGTTGACTTTCTTGAAGTGCGTAGTCTCGTAGTCTAGATATCGAGGCAAACTTGAAGTTCTCCTTCCGATG
Source organism: Chrysanthemum lavandulifolium (assembly GCA_022545495.1). Classification (NCBI taxonomy): domain Eukaryota; kingdom Viridiplantae; phylum Streptophyta; class Magnoliopsida; order Asterales; family Asteraceae; genus Chrysanthemum; species Chrysanthemum lavandulifolium. The sequence goes on from CM040238.1 coordinate 90,309,059, forward strand.
ACCTCGGCAAATGATCTTCTTGTAGCTCGAACTTCAATCGTAACGGTCTAGTTAGGTTATTACCCTCCTAACTAGTGAGCCTTTTTTCTTTTTACGCTCCTTCCGAACCGACAACACTCTTCCAACACGCCTTTAATGAGAAAGTAAACTCTTGAAGCACGGTGGTTGTCGCTCGGGAACATCAACATAACTCACTTAGTATTGCATCCAAGTTGGTAAAAACCTCGATGTACACCACACTACTTCTCCTTCTTCGCCTTAAGCAAAATCCTTCGTAATCCAAACACGGAAGATGAAGTACCAACTTCTCCTCCCGATGGTTGCGAGCTATCGGAATCATCACAATGTTGCGTACATGCCGATTACCTTCTTGATGCAATTTTCAAACATCATAGCTTGAACAAATTTCCGTGAGAATATGTCGAAAAATACTCTCAATATTACTTCTCTCAAACCAACCTTTAAACGAACCTCCTTTGAATTCACCGCTAAATGTAATGACCACATATGGAGAGTGCGACTAACTTGAAAAGGAAGTGAGCATCCCAACTTGAGCTTGTTCTAAATTTTGAACAATCCACAACGCCGCGTGACATCGAGCACTACAACGTAACTCCTTAAAGTGATGGTTACACACCGTGAGCACTACAACGTAACTCCTTACCGCTATAACCGATTTTCAAATTTCATAATATGTTTAACAAGTTATCTTGAGACATGCATCCAACCAACCATCGCCTCAAAGATAAAGAAGTCCACCCGTGAAACGTCACTTCAATTCCACATCAATAATACCGCATAAAACTCCGTAGCCATTTTTTCAATTATCGCTCAAGCCGTGAATATTGTATCCTCCGTGAAACTTTTACCATACCAAATACCATCTTTGAAATATCAACTATTGTCAAACGATTTATATCCAAGAGTTATTAGAACAAATGTCTACAAATAGACGTTTGAATATCATTGAGGTAGCACTTCTCGTTTTAAATCCACAACCACCAGCAGAAGATGCATCTAAAGCAGGTATGTCACTGGAATGGTGGCTCAGATGGGTGAATATTCAGGGAAAAAGGATAGACCTGCCATGGCTGCAACAGTTCTTTGTTACCCTGCCAAGCTACGGGACATCTCATATTTACCGAACAACCCCCAATTCATCACAGCCTCCAAAAAGAAAGACAAAGGGCAACTATTAATCAGGATAAAATAACATTTAGTTTCCGACAACCGCATCTTGCCAAGATGAATGGCAAAAGAAAAGTCGATTGGCTGCGACTATATTTTTCAGCAAAAACAGGCATTACAGGCCACCAAGATACAGGTTATTGGTATGGATGCCAACTCAGCAAGCCTATCCTGCCACAGCGTCACCTGAAAGCATGAGAAGCGAACAAACATCTGCACATGTTATAAAATTTTGGTAAAACCTGATTGTCAAAGAATGTTTAAACCCACTGTATAAGAACTAATTTGACTCGCATTAGCAGATGGCCTACCCTTTTTTTACATAGATTAAATAGGCAATGACTATCAAAAGAGGAGTTAATATGATCATCATTAAATTAATAGAGAAACTTCAAAATGGAAAACGGCAAAAATAATTTAAAAAATTTAGAACCCTTAACCAAATGCAAACGCATATCAGTATAAAACACTTAACCTCACAAATTAAACACAAAGATTTAAAAAAGTGGAAAACACGAAAGGTAATTTTGTAAAACCCAAAAAAAAAAAACTAAAGCAAACCCAAACCCTGATTGCTATAAACCATTTCACCTCACAAAGTAAACATAAAGAGCAAGAATAACGAACCTAGCCAACAACAATTTTATCCTTGGCAACTGCAGCCAATGAAGCTCAACGTTCAACAAGCGACAATGGGTCTGACCACAGAAGTGGGAATGTCGCTGAACAGGTGGCTCAGATGGGCAAATATCCAGGCCAAAAGGAAAGACCCGCCATGGTCGCAACAGTCATTGTTACCACCGCCAAGATACGGGACATCTCACATTTACCAAATAGATCCCAATTCATCACACCTTCAAAAGGAACACAAACAACAATTTTATCCTTGGCAACCGCAGCCTAATGAAGGTCAACGGTCAACAGCGACAATGGGTTTGACCACGTAGTGGGGTGTCATTTGAACAGTGGCTCGGATGGGCAAATATTCAGTAAAAGGATAGTCCGCCATGGTCGCAATAATCCATTGTTACCACCGCCAAGATCTTGGACATCTCATATTTACCGAATAGATCCCAATTCATCACAGCCTTCAAAAAGGAACACAAACGGCAACCATGTATCATGATAAAGTAACATTCATTGACCCTTCTTTCTATTTGCAACCTGCATTAATGGAATGAATGTTTTTGACAACCGTGCTCCACCAGGATAGAGACAAATGAACATGCGATTGCCTGCAACAACATTGCTCACCAGAAATGGCCATCAAAGGCCACCAAGATACAGATGATCGCTATGGTCGCCACCGTAAAGCCTACCACGCCGAGCATCACCAATAACCCACGGGGCCCGTTAAAATTAAAAACCCACTTTATTATTCCTAATCGAGAACAGCATATAAAGGAGCCTTTGGCAAATGCGCCTCAAACCGGGTCATGTATTGCCATTTACCCACAACAAAAACCCATCGGTGCATAGCCCGCTCATGCATGACCACTATAATATAAATGCATTTGCTAGCCCAGACACGTGATGAGCCACATCGAACAACACCGCATACAAAAAAAAACATAAGTGCATGAATGTTACGAGAATAAACATGACAATAAGTCTAAGTCTATAGAAAACAAATAACAAAATAGCCAGCCTAACCGTGCCACAGCAATGGTTTGGTGCAACTAAAGACCGAAACACGTACACTTCACAGGCAGACACAACGGGTGCAATGACCTCACACATTCGACATCCAGTAAACTCATGCATATTTACAACATTGTTTTGTATAAGGTTCTCACATGACCACACGCAAATGTTTTGAGAGGCATGTATAGTTTTTGAATCCATATTTTGGAAACACAGAAGATAACAAAAAGGTGGAAGCTAAGAGAAGTAAGTAACAAAAAGGTAAAAAGCATTCAATAAAGATAGCATTCAACTCCAAAGACCCATTAAAACAAAATGCATCCACAAATCTGCATATCAAGATTCAACGACCCTAACAATCAAACATAACAAACCTAGAATCAAAGGAACTAACATAAAGTATCCTAATACTCTAACAACTAAACACAACAAATCTAGAATAAAAGGAACTAACATAAAGCAACCTAATAATCATTTACCTAACACAATAACAACCAACCAACTCAATCGCAAAAAATAACAAAAAAAAGCATAAACCTCGACAAAAGCAAGAAAAAGTAAAAGAAAGAACATCAAACCTAGCATGAAACAGGCGCAAAGAGTGAGGGATTTTTTTCAACACATATAATTGATCGACCTAACTTCAGCCACAACAATGAGGCAATATACGAAGACAAAAAAAAGATGTGGAGGAAAAATAACATGAGTCAGAGTAGGAACAAATGGCAAGAGGCTATCCACAAATTCAACATAAAATAATAAATCTGTTGATACGAACAATGGCCCTCTCACAAACGCTGTAGCAAGGAATAATTTCTTCCTTTCGAGCCAAAATTCGTCGGATATTTCTGGAGTCACGCCCAATCGGATCTAAAAGATAAGCGTGTTTTGTGAGTGAAGATGGATAGCAATGTCGGGTAGGCAAAGAAAAGAAACTACGGGCCCGTAGGAAATAAAAACCCAAAGTTACTATTCATAACAATCCCAATAAATGTAATATAGGTAAAATGTATTGTTGGTGAAGTTATCGTTCTTGTCACAACCACAACACTTATTGAGAAGGTCAAAATATGCTATAGATTTCAACAACACAAGATGTATACACATACATATCGAAAGTTGTAGCAAACCGTGGTTCCTACCATATATCACGTATACAAATACACTTATAAGTAGCCATATCACTACGCTCATCTAACACTACAAGATAAATGACATTTAGTGACTGATAAAAAGTGTCACGAAAAGCAAAAAATCAGTCACTATAGGCATTTTGGTCACCTCCCACCGAAAGAAAAAAAGACACTAAAGGAACCATCACTAAAGCTTAATATCAGTCACAAAAGGTCTATCAAATTTTGTGACTGATTGTTATGTGTCAATATAGTTCCGAAAGAAACACTTGAAACAATTTATTAGTGAGTGAATTATTCAGTCACTAAAAAACTTTAACCCTTTTTTTCATTTCTACTGCATTTTACCCATTTCCACTGCATTTTTTCATTTATACTGAATATGTTTACAAACTATATAAAACAAAGAATTTACATATATGAAACCACAAAGTAACTTTATTGCCAAAAACAAGTCGAAAAAACTCAAATTCAACCATTTCCAAAATGTATATATCTACATATGAGTCAAATGGTTCCACATGTTAAACTAAGCACAAAGTATTCGTAACCTTAAGATCTCACATATGACCTTATAAGAAGATTCACAAAAGAAATAATACTAAGTAACAATAATCGATTCACAAACTTTTAAGCAATCATCTAATTAGCTCTCTTAATCGCAATAGCGAAGCATAGCTCATTGTGATCCTCCTTACAATACAACCAAACTTGAATCATTGCCCTTGTTACACACTTACACATCTACAAATGACATTTGCGAAGGCATTAAAAAGGTAAATCAAGAAAAGTAAAGCATTAATATGTTATCTATATACCAACGATATATTTCTAGATAAATGTTCATGAAAGCGTCTTCTTGTTTGCACTCGCTGCTAATGCTTCAAGATACATTCGAAATAATATATATGTGCTAGTTATTCTACTAGCCTCACCTCATTACTGTGTATTGCACTATTGCTCGTTGTTTCGCTTATGGTTTGTATTATTTAGGACAATGTCTTTGAAGTTATTGTTGGAAATGTAAATATTTACAAATATGTAAATGTCCGGATTCGAACTCGTGACCACGGATTGCACACATTAGCCAATGAGAATTAAAGTTAAATAATTAATTTTAATGTTTACGATTAATTATTGCACATAAAGTTCATTTAACGATCGTTAAGTATTTAACGATCGTTATATTTAACGATCGTTAAGTATTTAACGAAAAATAACTAACGATCGTTAACTATAAAGAGAAGGACTTGTAGTGTAAAATCTTAATAAGGAAAAGATTGGGTATCCTTGAGGCATGCATGATGGCCGGCCATAGGGGCTTTACAAGCCAAAACCCCAACTTGTTCTCAAAGATTTACAAACACTATAAATACAAAGGCTAGGGTCTAGGGTTTTTCATTACTTTTGTGCATTGAATTAACCTAGATCTCTCCTCTTCCTCTCTTATCCCTATTCGGTCGAAACCCTCCTCCAAGGGTGTTTTGGTTTTGTTTTTTTCATAAAACAAGGACGTGTGTTAGATCTAGCAATCGCTTGATTCGTTGGTTAATTCGTGTGTACAAAACTGTGGTAGTAAGACACTATTCTTACACCTAATTGGTTTGAGTTGTAAAACGGTAAGGGACAACTCTTTAAACCACTTCTTCTGTTTTGTTCAAAAGATCTGACAATTGCAAGAGGTATGTTACGCATCTATTCAGTTAATTAATTTATTTGTTATGATCTTTAGTCTTCCGCTGTGTACTCTTGATGTCTACATGTTTTATTCTATATCATGTATTATAAACTCAACAGTGGCATCACGAGCCTTGTATAACAAGTAATTAATTACTGAAACACATAATTAAAATAAACATGATTGTGTTATTATTTTTATACGTAGATCTAGGGTTTGCAAAACCTAAACCCTAATTTTTTAGGGGGGCGTTTTTTTGGTGCCCTAATTAGGGTTTTGTAAACTTAAGTTTTAATTGGATTAGAAACCCTAGGATGCATGCAATTTTATGTGTATTGCGTAACTCGTTATAATTGCATTAATTGTTAAGTGTAATTTATGTCCATGATAATTACATATTTACATGCATGTTTTATCATGGATCTGTTTTTAATTGTATGTCTTTCTTGTTTAAGTGATATACACTAAATTATGATAGATCTAAAATTGGGGAAGACCTCAATCATTATTAATTTAATCAATTATGTGCTATGTGGTATGTGTTTAATTTTGACTTACGCAATTGATGAATCGATGCATGTGGCTCACCTTGTACATTATGTCAAAAGGGTGAAAGTCTTAATTAAACATGTACATATTGACAGATCTAGAATTGATTATTAATAGGATTTATCAAAAGGTTTGCATGTGGCTATTTGATATGCATGACTTATTTTTTTGTTATGCATTCATTGTTTATATGTTTATTTTTAAATACTTGATTGTTTGTTATGTGTAACAAGGGTATTTTACAAGAAAATAAACCGACCTAAACAATGGTGAAACATGTATTTTAAGCATAGTAATCATAATCGTTTAATTGATTGGTGACTTTGGTACAAATGGTCCGAACGGCTCACCCACTTGAATGAACTATAAAGGGTTAATAAAGAGTGCGCACAAGTCACGGTGAAAGGATGTCTAAGGTTATGCTTTAGCGCTTACCGGTCCTCTCCCCTGTAAGTTCGAATGGAGCTACTTAGTAAGCCATTAAATGTGCAAGCTCATCTTAAGGGCGAATTAGTTTTAATTCCATGCCCCACTTCGATGGTAATTACCCGAAACACTAAGTGTTTACACTTATGCAAAAGTACGGTATAATGGATGAAAATTAACACTAAATTCCTTGATTAGTGAATCCAATACCTCAATTAAAGTTTGATGATGAAAAGCTTATACATTAAAACAAGATATAAATGTTTTAATAAAACCTATGTTACGAAGATGAATGCATGACATCTTTGTACATATTTTGATTTGACATCAAAATTATTACCCTTTAATTTAAGTTATATGCCATCCAAATAAACGGAAACACCTAAGATTACCTTTTATTTGCGTGAGAACGTGACTTAGATCGTAATCAAAGGGTAAAATGTCCACGTGTCGTGAGAACGGTCATGGACGATTTTGCAGTTTCTTAAGTTGGACAACTTAATTGAGTTAGGCTGTGAGAACTGGCAACTCAAGGCATAAGATGGGATAAAACATGTTTACATGGCGATTGAAATTGGCTATATGTAAATCCCATAACTTTAGGAATTGCAATTGATATTGGCAATTGAGCAAAAGCTCTACCATTTTGTATAAGGTTCATTACTAGCAGATCAACTGACGTGATGACATTATGACAATTTGGATCCTAGTTTTCAATAATGATTAACTGGTTATATGAATATGAACCTTGGGTATTTAATTGTTTATTGAAAAGGAAAATTATCAAAATACTAATTATGGTTTTTGAACTTTTTCGTAGATGGTTCATCAACCGAGAAAACACTATGAGCTTAATGAGTGCCGCTTTCAAAGATATGATTGGAAGAGACAAGTCGACCGCCCTAATTTCAATGATTGACATCGTTCACTTAGGATCATCCTTCGTGTTGCCAAAAGGGTTGAAATTTTGACTACACCTCTCCCACGATGCTCCTCTCAACACGGCAACCGCTTCTTGAACAAGAGGCATATCGTGTTGAATATGAGAAGCACAATGATGTGGCGTGTCTAATGCTTTGGGGATGTCCGCTCAATTGCAAAACAATTTGAGCACTATCCGCCTATGAGCATGCTAGATGAACTCAAACGTATGTTTGAGAAGCCACCGCACCGAACTGTATGAATTGATTGAAAAGGTTCATAGTCGCAAGCGGGGAGGTTGGCAATCTGTCTCGACCACGCCCTCGAGATGAAACATCACTTGGACCAATTGGAGAAGCTCGGTGTGGTTACTCGAATGATGTATGTGTCGGCCTCATCAATCATTCCCTTAATCGAGAACGATTTGGTGATTTTGTCCATAATTTTAACATGCATTGCACGGGAAGACAATGAATGAGTTACATGCAATGCTTGTAGACTTAGAAGAGATTTCAAAGAAGGCTCCTACACTGCTGTACTAGCAATAAGGTGGTAGGGTGAATAAGCCAAAGCCGCAAGCGAGATAAGAAAGGAAAGGAAAAGGAAAGGAAACAAGTTGTCATCCTGACTCTAAGAAGAACCCCGCAAAGAAAAGGAGAATCCTAAGAAGGATTTAACTTGCCACCTCAGAACTCACCGGTCCGGAAGCGGAATCGCCGGTTTATCTCGAATGAGTGCCTTGAGAATAAAAATAAGATGGTGCCTAGCTCATCGGTATTTTTATGTTTGAATTATTTTCTTTTCCTCATAAGCAAAATTCACGGATATATGATACGTGATGTGGTACTCACATCCGTAATACATCGCAGGACTTAGAGGGTGAAGAAGTCGACTGTGGAGAGAGATACTTGTACGTTGGAAATGGAAAGCGTGCGGTTGTCGGGCCATAGGGACTTTTGATTTAGTGTTGCCTTCGGCTTAATTTTGGAACTAAATAATTGTCATTATGCACCCTCCATTGTTAGGGGTGTTATTTCGATTTCTTTGTTAAAAGATATTGGTTTTGTGCACACTTTTACCGATTATGGAATTTCAGTTTCTTTAAATAATGTTTTTACTTTAATGCAATTCCTATGCTTGGTGTGTTTGAAATTGATATGGATGGTTGTATATCCAATGAAAATAATTAGTTGTATAGCATTAGCAATAAGAAGAGCAAGTCGAATCGCTGTGACTCTTCTTATCTTTGGCATTGTCGCCTTGCCCATATAGGCAAGAAACGCATGGAAAAGCCGCAACACGATGGGCTTTTACAAGCGGTCAATGATGAATCATTTGACAAATGCGAGTCTTGCATAGTGGGAAGATGACAAGGAAACCTTTTCACCACAAGTGGAAAGGGCTTCGATCTACTTGGATTGATACACACCGATGATGTGTGGTCCACTTAGACATGTGTCAAAACGTGGTGCTTTGATTGAGGTGTTCGTGGAGCGGAAAAGTTATGTGTTATACCATTTGCATCACAAAAGTTTCCAAATTGAGTTTCGTTGTCAAATTACCGACCATGATCCGCTCGATCGACACAATTTGACACCTAGAAGATTTTGAATTTTCTTGCTAAGTATTTCAAATTTATCAAAAGCTTCATTTTGGTTTTCAAAATAACGTCCAAGTAAACCTTGAGTAATCATCTACTATGACCAAAGTGTATAAGTTGCCTCCATAGCTTCTTATAGCGGATGGTCCAAACAAATCCATATGTAATAATTCTAGACACTTAGATGTAGATATCATATTTTTAGATTTGTGACTACTATGTGTTTGTTTACCAATTTTGCAAGCGTCGCAAAAGTGTTGGTCATATTTTAGTTTTGGCAAATTCCTAACTAACTCTTTTGAAGATAGGTTTTGTATAAGTCTCATATTAGCATGACCTAAGCGCCTATGCCAAAGAGATGAGCTATCGCCTAATGTTGTTAGGCAAAGTTTGTCATTATATGTTTTATCTATTTTCATGACGTATATGTTATTTTTCCTAACTCCTTTAGCTATGGTGATACCATCTTTTAGTATTTTACTACCATTTTCATCAAATAGTACTTTATACTTTTTATCACATAGTTGACTAATACTAAGTAGATTAAATCCTAACCTATCCACATGAGCAACATTTTCAATGGTTAGAGAGTTATGAGCAATCGTATTTTGCCAATGATTTTGCTTTTGAGATTGCTACCGAAAGTGACATTACCTCCGCATACTCTTGGTATGATGAGAAGAGACTTTGTTGCCGTCATGTGTCGTGAGCATCCACTATCTTTTATCCATTCATCGTTCCAATCCAACTTTCAAACATACCTAAGAAGCGAATAACTCAAACATTTGGTCCCCAATATCTCATGGGTCCGTTTGGGTTAAACATACCATTTATTTGATTCATGTATGGAAATGATTGATAAGGGTTCCATGGCATGTAACTGGAGTTTGATATGGTCTAGAAAGTTTTGATTCCAACCGTTGTGTTGGTAGTTATGTTGAACGTGTGGTTGCTCTTAGGAAGGCGTTTGGCAAAAGAAGTTTTATGTCGTTGTTGAGTAGTTTTTGATCTAAATTCATTTTAATAAGTCCTACTCCCGATATAATGGCTGGTTTTAGTTTAACATTATCATTGGTTTTCTTTGTTATTTTAACAAATTCAAGACGGTCCAGATTATGAATATCGTTTCGTCAAGTACCATGGTACCGCTTTTACAACAACGGACTAACCCTTTTTGGTTCCGTCGGTCCGGGCAGCATACAGCAGAGCCGGATGTAATGTTCGCTTTTTTTTCGGCCGCTTTGTTTTGACTCTTAGGTATTAAAACTTCATTAAACCCTAGCCCATTCATGTCTCACGGTGTTTTATGGATTTTAACTATTTCATCGGCAATAGCGATGTTTTGTTAAACCTTTTAAACTTAGAATTATTTTCTTCTTTAAATAATGTTTTTACTTTAATGCAATTCCTATGCTTGGTGTGTTTGAAATTGATATGGATGGTTGTATATCCAATGAAAATAATTCGTTGTATAGCATTAGCAATAAGAAGAGCAAGTCGAATCGTGACTCTTCTTATCTTTGCATTGTCGCCTTGCCCGTATAGGCAAGAAACGCATGGAAAAGTCGCAACACGATGGGCTTTTACAAACGGTCAATGATGAATCATTTGACAAATGCGAGTCTTGCATAGTGGGAAGATGACAAGGAAACCTTTTCACCACAAGTGGAAAGGGCTTCGATCTACTTTGATTGATACACACCGATGTGTGGTCCACTTAGACATGTGTCAAAACGTGGTGCTTCCTACTTCTTAACCTTTACGGATGATTTCAGTCGTTATGGTTATGTTTATTTAATTAAACATAAACATGAAGTCTTTGAAATATTTAAGGTTTTCAAAAGTGAAGTAGAATTACAACTCGGTAAGAAGATTAAAGCTCTTCGATCCGATAGAGGTGGTGAGTATATAAGTCAAGAGTTCAAAGATTACTTAGGCGAGTGTGGAATTATCCAAAGAACTCACATCTCCTTATACTCCATAACAAAATGGTGTATCCGAAGGAGAAATCGTACCTTACTTGACATGGTACGATCAATGTTTGAACTTACGACTCTTCCTTTTACTTTTGGGATTATGCCTTGAAACTGCTATTCGCATTTTGAATATGGTTCCAACAAAGAAGGTTGTTAACTCCATATGAAATATGGACAGGAAAAGCTCCCAACTTTTCTTACTTAAAGGTCGGGATGTGAAGCGTTTGTTAAACGTGACACACCGATAAGCTCCAAGCCGATCTCATTATGTATCTTTGTAGGATACCCTAAGGAAACTATGGGTTACTACTTTACTACCCAAATGAGAACAAAGTCATAGTGGCTAGGTATGGAGATTTCCTTGAAAGGAATCTCATATCTCAAGAACACAAGGAGAGTATATGATCCGAATATGATCGAAGATACAACACCTTCGAAAATACTAGCCAACTTCTTCAAGAACCCGAAAGCTTAGGTGCTCCTCCCGGGTTGTTCCCATTCAGTAGGTCCGAAAGGACTATACGTGCACTGACCGCCTATGTCTTAACATAGAGGTGGAGGAAAATATGGTTGGGGATCTTAATGAACCCGCTAACTATAAGGTCGCCATGGGCGATCCCGAAAAGGATAAATCGCAGATTGCTATGAATGGGGAAATGCAGTCCATGAAAGATAATGATGTCTGGATTGAAGTTGACCTTCCTCCCAATGCTAAAGTCGTTGGAAGTAAGTGGATCTTCAAAAAGAAAACTGACATGGATGGCAATGTACACACCTACAAGGCTCGTCTAGTGGCTAAAGGTTTTACTCAAACCTATGGCATTGACTACGAGGAGACATTCTCTCCTGTGAAAGGCATATAAGAGCTATTAGATTCTCATAGCTATAGCGCACACTATGACTATGAGATTTGGAAAATGGATGTCAAAACCGCTTTTCGAATGGCCATCTAGATGAAGACATCTATATGGCACGGTAGGAGGGTTTGTGAATCCATTATTTTCTAACCGTGTATGCAAGCTAAGAGGTCCATTTATGGATCAAGAAAGGATCAAGGCAATGGAATAAAAGATTCGATGGAGAAATCAAAAGTTTTGGATTTACTCGAGAATCTTGATGAGCCGTGTGTATATCACAAAGCTAGTGGAGTCATGTTACTTTTCTTGTTCTATATGTCGATGACATATTAATCATGGGAAATCATATACCAAGTCTAAAAGAGGTGAAAGCCTATCTTGGTAAGTGTTTTTCGATGAAGGACTTAGGAAGCAAGATACATACTCGGAATCAAGATCAACAGGATAGATCAAGGCTGCTAATTGGTTTAAGCCAAAGTGTTTACATTGACAAAATATTGAAGAGATTCAATATGCAAAATTTCAAGAAGGATTTTTCCAATGCAAGTAAATCATGGTTTGAGCAAATAAGGTCAGGCTTCAACACCACCGAGGTGGCGAGTATGAAGAAAGTTCCTTATGCTTCGGCCGTAGGATCTATCATGTATGCGGTGCGATGCACAAGGCCGATGTGGCGCTTGCTCAAACTTGACCGATCGGTATCAACGTAATCCGGTGAAATTCATCGATCTATTGTTAAACATATTCTCAAGCACCTTAGGGCTACAAGAGATATGTTCATAGTGTATGGGGAAATCGAGCGTAAGCGTCATTCTGTGTTATCGCGATGCATCTCGGAAGTGTGACAAAGATGACAAGTCTCGACGGGTTACATATTTGTCATCAATGGAGCATGTGGATTGGAAGAGCAAGAAATGTACAACACTTGCGATGTCTACTAGAAAGTGAGTACATAGCGCGCTCGAGGTCGCCATGGAAGCCGTTTGGATAAGGAAGTTTGTTTGGGGCTTGGTGTTATGTCGTCGATTGAAAATCCTATTAAAGTTTATTGTGACAATTCCGCAGAATAACTTTTGCCCATGAACCCTGAGTCATGAAGGGCGCAGACACTATCCTAGACAATATCACTATGTTCGAGAACAAACGAGATAGGTGAAATTGAGTTGCTCAAAGTTCACACGATGATAACCTAGCGGATCCTTTAACGAAGGCCTTACACGGTGAAAACTTAATCATTTGTCCGATAAGTTTGGACTTCGCTTAGCTAGTAGTTTCATGCCCATCGTGACTAAGTATTTTAGATAAAGGATATTGTAAACATTATTGTTGAAATGAAATAAAGTATTTTGTTATGTTTATTATTCATTTATTATGATGTTATCCTATATTTGCATGTTTAAATCCTTGAATAACTTAAGTTATTCTAAATAGTCCGTTGTCAATCAATAACATGGGAATGATATTGAATTAAGACAAATCAGTATTAGTTAGAATATACTTGAAAGTATATTGATGCGTAGCATGACTAATTACGTATGATATTCAATGAATCGAGTATAGGACTTATCCCACCGCATGATAATACTTTATGGATCTTAGTCATTAAGTATATCATGAATATTTATCCTCGACTTGAGATACCGTAGATATGTCATGGATGTAGTGCATTTTGTGAAGCAATCTAACGCTATACGAATCGGTAGTTATAAGGGTTGTTTTCGAAGTGTTGCGAAATGTGAATCACGCCTTGTAGTCAAAATGGGATTTGTTTCCTTCAAATTTATTTTGAAGTATAATCTTCTTTGGGCCCTCGTAGGGTTGTTAAGATGTTTGCATGGCCATGCCCAAGGTCTTCCTGATTTGTTCGGAAGAATTGGTAATCTTAATCAATCACATAAAGCGAGAAATGAATAGTTAATTAAGAAATGAGTGAGATCCATATTCTTATTAACATGGTATTAGAAACAAAAGGATGAATATGATGATGAATTATCAAAACTTGGTTTTCTCCGAAAACCATACACGAGTTGTACCGGGGCATTGGCGTGTTGCTGACGCTAACCAATGTCATTTCACGCTTTGTAAACATATCCAAGTGGGAGTTGTTGGAAATGTATATATTTACAAATATGTAAATGTCCGGATTGAACTCGTAACCACGGATTGCACACATTAGCGAATGAGAATTAAAGTTAAATAATTAATGTTAATGTTTACGATTAATTATTGCACATAAAGTCCATTTAACGATCGTTAAGTATTTAATGAAAAATAACTAACGATCGTTAACTATAAAGAGAAGGACTTGTAGTGTAAAATCTTAATAAGGAAAAGATTCGGGTATCCCTTGAGGCATGCATGATGGCCGGCCATAGGGGGCTTTCACAAGCCAAAACCCTAACTTGTTCCCAAAGATTTACAAACACTATAAATACAAAGGCTAGGGTATAGGGTTTTCATTACTTTTGTGCATCAATTAACCTAGATCTCCTCTTCCTCTCTTGTCCCTATTCGCCGAAACCCTCCTCCAAGGGTGTTTTGGTTTTGTTTTTCATAAAACAAGGACGTGTGTTAGATCTAGCAATCGCTGATTCGTTGGTTAATTCGCATACAAAACTGGTAGTAGAAGACACTATTCTTACACCTAATTGGTTTGAGTTGTAAAAGCAGAAGGACAACTCTTTAAACCACTTCTTCGCTTTGTTCAAAAGATCCGACAATTGCAAGAGGTATGTTACTCATCTATTCGCTTAATTAATTTATTTGTTATGATCTTTAGTCTTCCTCTCGACTTTTGATGTCTACATGTTTTATTCTATATCATGTATTATAAACTCAACAGTTATAAGCTGTTAACCTAATGAGACTTTACAAGTTTATTGTTTCTTGAACCATTATCGGAGACACTCTGATTTATAAGCGTAGTCGCTTCATCTAATATAACTAGGCTGCAAAATCTATGCTAATCCCTTCAATTAAAAAGAGCAGAATATAGAAAAGAAATGATGAGCCCAAGAACACGATATCATTACATCACGAATACTTGCCTGAAATGAAAAGCAGTAACCTCATCGTGTCCTATCTTAATTTGCAACCAATCAAAAGAGCATCCTGCAGATTGTTAGAAAGACCTTGTTAGATGTTATGATGGTTTCTCAACCATAAAACAGGGACTATTTCTTAGTTGTTAGTACTATACCCAGAATTATAATCTTCACTTGAACGAGATGTCAAGTTTCCACTAGGACAATGTTTATAGGCACTTGCACGAGAGGATGTTGAGTGTTCACCAGGGCAATTCATATCAGCATTTAAATGAGATGATGTTGGGTTTCCACCTGGACAGTGATGAGAGGAATTTGCACGAGATATTGTCGATTTTCCACGAGGACAAGCATTAGCATCCTGATATCATTTTACATTAAAATATATCATCATTAACTCAAAACATATCAAATCTCAAAATTACTACCAAACTTGTATATATATTTACATGTGTATATAAAGTATAAACCATTAAAGATGTTTGAAAGATTAGATTAAGTACCTTAAAAGAAGCCATAAAAAGAAGCATTTCCCTTTGTGTCTCTTTCAGTTCCTTTACTTCATTTTCAAGTTCATTAACACGAGCCTTCAGTTGTGGTACTTGTGAAGCATGAGATCCTTTGCGAATGGCCTTTACGATTTTCCCCCTACATCGTATATGTCCTCTTTTTTCTGGTCCTTTAACCTTCGCCAAGTCGTCATCTTTCCAGTTGAGAAGCCCTACATGTGAACTACTAGTAGCCGTGTTGCTGATATTCTTCAATGCATCCTACATGTTCTTAGAAAGTTAAACTAAGTATATGACATGTTTAGTTTAACAAAAGACTCAGATTACATACTATAACTTTAGCAGCGGTACACTCGAAATACTTCCATTTTTACGTGTACGGCTTATGCAGTACAACCCTCCACGTGACGGTGCAACACCCGTTTTTTGTGTCTGCAATATCATAAAACAAATTTTTAATGGATAAGATCAGATTCATATAGACTTTTTTATAAAATGTCAATTTTAACATAGAATTACAGAATGGTAACATGAAATAAAAAAACATAAAGAGAACAATGGTTTTGGTTTTTACAATGTAATAAAAAATTCTTTTTAAGCTGGTAAAAAAGTATATGCAAGTTAATATCATAGTTTTGATGGCTCTATGATGCTTATCTTTTCATTTTTAATTGGCACCTAGAGAGCCCTGGTCTAAGAACTAGCAGATTGGAAGTGAATCTGATAATTTAGTAGCAGATTGGAATTGTTACTGGATGATGACTCGATGCAAGTTAAATGTTGGGTTGGAAGTCTACAGTTTAAGTGATACGGTTGCTAATCACTAGAACTACTTGCTTCAGCAGGATTGGGAAAACCTATTACAATGATTTTTAGAAATGTATAATTCAATATCTTGCGTCGAGATTTCATTCATAACATACATAGTTAACAACATAAGAAAACTATGAATGTATTATTGTTAAAGATATAAGGGATGAAAAGATTACTTTGCTCCACTTCAGTTGGTTGTTGCACTTCACTAACAGAGATGATGTGTAGCCTTTACGCTTACCCATCCTGTGTATATTATAGCAATATAGGTGTGATTAGTTTCACGAACGAACCAGATTAGTGTTAATTTTCTGTCATCAAGCAACCTTAATATCTTGATGCAATAGAAATTGAATTGTACGGTGGATTTCCTTTGTTTTGACTTTTGATGTTACAAAATCTATTGAAGTGGGTACTTTTTTTAATATCAGATATTGCATAACTAGATATAAATTAGTACATTGCATAACTAGATATAAGCGCAATGATAAGTGATCCATTGTTGTTCATTGCACGACTCACATCTAAAACATCTAAGATATTGTAATATCAGATATTGTAATATCATATGCTATCCAAAGATATTGTAATATCAGATGCAGAATGTAAGTATACGAAAACGAAACATCTAAGGCATAAAAACTTTACTACTCGGTAGCTAATTCAAAATCACATTGGTAACTAGAAATATAGAAATATATGGAATGTTGACTTTAGTAACTAACTATTGAGAGGATTATTAAAAATACGTGGCAGCAGACAAATATTATGTAACAAACGCTAGTTCTTAATAATGTCATAGAGAAACCTTCTAGACTACTAGAGCAATCAAAATCAGTTGGTCAACATATGGTAAAAGCAATCAAAATCAGTTCTCAAATGCGTTTAAATACTTATACAAAGCTATTTTGTATAAGTATGTTGTAAAAATAGACATATACTAATTTTGGCATCGAAAATCAACATCATCCACTTTTCTGCTGTGGACGTATGGTCCGGATCGCCAGAATGGGTCCAGCCCGCAGACGCGGCCACTCTACGCCTAAACCCTAATCCATCCCTATAAATACATGATGTTATCTCTAACCCTAACTAACTTTGATATGCTACATCGCATACTAATTGACCGTCGGAGGTGAATGCCTCACGGCCCGGGTCCACTCCTAACGGTTTCTCTTTGTTGACAGGTCTACTTGTAGCCGAGAAGACAACTAACGCCCAAGGAGAGTCGTCGAATCCAGCGCCATGGGATTATCATCAACAAGTTAGGCGTATCCGTGGGACCACGAATAAACTATGTTTCTGTTCTCATATTACCGAAAAGCATAAATCAATTTTAAAGTCAGTAACTCTAAAACCTGCATTCTGCCATGTGTAAAACTTGCTTTACTATCATGTGAATTTAATATCACTTTAAAAGCACGATTTTAATGAGCATTAATTAGCCGGTGACCTGACTGTATAATTATACTAATTACTACTCATGTTAAATTGTCGTGATACTTTTTAATTGGCAAAAAGATACGCCTAATATTGTCAGCTTATTAGAGTTTTACGCAATTATATAACTGAGTATCTTGCATCTTTTAGAAGAATGTGTTAAAGCTTGGGCATTATCTCTCTGCCAATTACTGCAATTGATGGTACAGTCAATAAACCACAATAATTAAGGCCGTGCGTTAATTCGCGCACGATCGGACCTAAGAAAAAGTTCGCACGATCGGACCTAAGAAAATATCCGCACGATCGGAGCTATTTTATTTTTAGCCGCGAATTAATTCGCGCAGACATCGCTTTTACGGTTGGTATGCGTTCGTCGCTCGAACAACGCGATTCGCGATAAATCTACCCGCGTTAGACCGCTTTGCTCGGACATCTTCGCAGAACGCGTGACGCCAACACCACGACGCTAGTCAATCGCCATGATGCGACCGGACAAAGGCCGTGGTATATACATCCGCGATCATCCACAAACGCTCGAGTCTATGCGTTACGATAAATCCATCTGCGCCTATTAGTCGCGATACATCCATCCGAGTTTTATTTTATACATTAAAATAATAATAATAAATAAAATAAAAAATAAATAAATAAAATTAATTAATTATTTCGGTAAGACGCATCCCACGACGGATCTTGACCGCCACTTTTCTTATGCGCAATATATTATTCATGCTATGTGTTGTCTATTGTTTCAATTCATTAGGTTTTATATCTTGCGATTCGCGGCGATATACTTTTAATCTCAGATTCGGTTTTTCATAGATTAAATAAGTTTAATGCTCCTACAGCGAAGCACCATCAAACTTGGGGGCTACCAGGTATATATACCATCGTTTCCGTATGCGATACGTCTCCTTTGTCGCGACGGTACAAGACTTATCCTACTGAGACGTCTTCCGTCGCCTCTTTGTTAAGACAACAAGACTTATGCTGTGTAACGTCTTCGTCGCCACTTTGTTAAGACGCACAAGACTTATGCTCTGAAGCACGTCTTCCGCCAAGACTCTTTGTCGCCAAGACAACACAAGACTGCCATGTAGCCGTCTTCCGTCGCACCATGTTGCGCCGCCATCGGTACAAAAGGTACGCCTTATCCGGGACGCAAAGACGCGATCCACTTTCACCCACGCTGCCATGAACAGAACTTAAGTCTAGCATAACATAGCCACGCGCTATCTCATACTAAACTTGGGGCTTGTGGACGTATGGTCCGGGCTGGCGGGAATGGGTCGGGCAGGCACATCTGTTCACTCTACGCCTAAACCCTAATCCATCCCCTATAAATACATGATGGGTTATCTCTAACCCTAACTAACTTTGATACGCTACATCGCATACTAACTTGATCAGTCGGAGTGGACCCCTGACCACGCCGGGTCCACTCCTAACTGTTCTCTTTGTTGATGGTCTCTACTTGGGCTCGAAGACAACTAACGCCCAAGGAGAGTCGTCGAATCGGCCTGCCAGATTATGCATCAACATCTGCTATGTCTAAACTCTAAAGTCAAAATCATTGACTCGTACAACTGATTCACCTTTTTTGTATAAGTAAGCTAACTAGGTCATATATATACTATTTACAGCTGGATTGTACAAGAATATTCGCGGTGATAACATCAAAATCAGCATTAAGCACTTTGTGTGCTGTAAAACTTGTGAAACAATCTTCTATAAGCTAACTAAAAACTATCGACTCATACAGCTGATTCGACATATGTAGCTTACAAAATTAGCATCCTAAAACAAAATAAGCTTATTCAGTAACAAAATTAGGATCAAATACTTGATGTGCACATTATGTTTAGTTAACAAAATAGCTTTGTATAAGTATTTAAACGCATTTGAGAACATACTCCGCACTGATAGCCTCAAAACTGAACATCAATTGCATTTGGAGAGTGACGTGGAGAGTGATAAGTTTTCTTTTAATACCGAGTTTCAGCACTCATTTTAATATCCTTACATACAATTGCATTTGGGGGTGTTATTGGGTTGGGTTTATCGGGTTGGGTTTCGAGTTTTTAAAAAGTGGCTGCAACCCATAAGAAATCGGGTTTGTCAGGTTCAGGTGTTTATCGGGTCGGGTTTGTTAGCAAATTACTTCTCGTGTTTGTTTGCTTAGATTCTTTGTACTACAATATGACCTATCGATATGTTTACGACAAGATCTTCATTTTTCTTCACTTCAACTATATGATGTACAAATTGCGAACATCTTCATTAATCATATGATTGTCCATTATAATAACTTTATGATGTACAAGTTAATTGCGCCATGCCCCACGATACTTCCATGAAGCTTATAGTCCTGAACAAATACCGATTGATACTACAAAAATACGCATAGAACAATCACCAAACCGATTGATACTACAAAAATCTGTCATCAAGCTTTATAGTCCTGAATAAGAACCGATTGATACTACAAAAAATCTGCCATTTAACACTATCACACTTACGGCTACAAGGTACAAGCTTAAACTGAGATAATAATATCAAATTTCCATGTTTAGAAGTTCTCTACACTCTATCATGGTCCATCTTTTAACGCCTGCCACCAAAGTGGGCTCTCCTTTTCAGCAAACATCTTGTTGAGAATCTTCTTGTGCACTTGATCGTTTAAGATTGAAGGTGATAGTCTGTAATTAACATGGAAATTTAGGAACAGAGAACAAACGATAACAAGCCAATGAATCATATTAATATCATCTCTAGTGAATCCTAAATGGAAATTATAATGAATTCAAATGGAGAACATCAACGCTTCCGATACAGATATAATATGATCGAACTATGGTTCAACGGTTCTGCTCCTACCTTTTTCTAATGTTTATTAGCACACATTCTGATGGATCTTGACTACCTTTTGGGTTCCTCAGTAACTATTGTTGGCGAATTCCTGAGTTTGGTTGTGGCTGAGGCGTGTACCAGATTCAGTGATAGTTATGCAAGTTGGAGTTGAAGTCTGATGTGGCTTAAGGCGTGATATCAGATTCAAGAAACAAGAGTTGGAGTAGAAGTCCAACAAGTTTACTTGACGTGAAAGTAATTATCTTCCTGTAGGACTTAGATAATTATAAGGTTAAGTAAAGTGTAATCCTAGTTATAGTCTAATACGTTTAGTTTAGTCTATATATACTGAGAAGGGTAGGGAATTACCTTTGTACCAGATTGAAGTTTTGAGTTAGATTTTCTTCAATAAAAATTGCGTGTTAGGCAAATTCTTCTGTTTTATTTCTGTTTTGTGTTGTATTATGTTGTTCACTCTCGATTACCACAATTGGTATCAAGAGCTTCCAGGTTTAGTTGGTGACCTGTAACCGCGATTTAGGGTTACACAAAAACCAAAACAAGATCCTGGAAACTAACCTGCGCATAAGGGGTTAGTCGTGTGTTGATCCTGCGTCTTGAGGGATACCAGAACCTTGTCATCATTGGACTCTAACCTGCGTCTTGAGGTTGAGTCGTGCATAAGAGATTCAAGAAAGCTTTGGTGACCTGCAACGTTAACTGTCTGGTCGTGGGTTTTTGATCTGGTCGCTAGTTATTGTTTTGATCAGACAAAGCTTCGTGTTGTTGTTGGTGATTTGGTGCTGCAATGAAGGGTTACAGGTATGGAGTGATTGTGTAGTGTATCATCAATTAGCGTTGCATACCCTTAATAATAATCGACTTAAACCTGTGAACAAAGTGGTTGGACGTGGTTGAAGCCCAATAATTATTTGCAGCCCAATTTTCTTTTCTAAACTGATCAGAGCCCACTTATCCAAGTGCATACAGGAAGTTGGAAAAATACTCAAGGCTCTACAAAAGATTAAGAACGAGTGAACCCTGTGGTTTTCTTTAGTCGTGTGTAATTAATCGAGTTTAGTGAACCGATCGCAGTTCTTTTAGTTTATGATGAGTTGAAACCGATTTAAGAGTGTTGATTGTCTCACTGTTTTTAAACTAATTCTAGCCATGATATAAGGGCTGGAAAGTTCACCACTACAAACCTATTCACGATCAAGAACCAGGATGACAGGAGGTGCATCAGGTTCCAACAATCCACCACCGACAAAGGAATTGAGTTTGACGTTTCAGTGTCCGATGTTAATGCCAACTAATTATACCATATGGAGTATGCGAATGGAAGTTCTTCTTGGAATTCATGGAGTATGGGATGTGGTAGATCCGGGCTCAGACGATGCCAAGAAAAACAATATAGTTAAAGGATTATTGTTTCAATCGATCCCAGAAGATTTGATTTTGCAAATCGGGAATTTGAAAACTGGGAAGGAGATGTGGGAAGCAATAAAAACCCGTAACCTAGGGGCTGATCGTGTGAAGGAAGCGAGGCTTCAAACTCTAATTACGGAGTTCGAGAATCTGAAGATGTTAGATAACGGTACCATAGACGAATATGCTGCAAAGTTATCAGGTATTGCGTCTAAATCAACCACGCTTGGAGAAGTCATGTCGGAACACAAGCTGGTAAAGAAGTTTCTCACAAGTCTTCCACGACGGTTTGTCCATATCGTGGCGGCCCTAGAGCAGGTTTTAGATATTAAAGAAACGGGGTTTGAGGATGTGGTTGGACGATTGAAAGCGTATGAAGAAAGAGTCAAAGAAGAAGATAAAGCAAACGATGCTCAAGAAAACTTGCTTTATGCTAGAACCGATAATTCCTCTGGGAATAATGACTCAGCGGAGGAAGAGGACGTGGTTCATACTCGAGGTCGTGGCCGTGGTCGTGGTCAAGGTAGCGGACGTGGCAATAATCAAAACCAAAGTCAACATGACTCCTTGAAAACCGTGAAGATAATGAACAAAAGGGTAAGCAACATGAGAAACGTGATCTCACATATAAAGTGTTACCGTTGGATGAGTACGGACACTTTGTTTCAAGATGCCCCGAACGAAACCGAAACCATGAAGTTAACCTTAATGAGACGCAAGAGAAAGATGTGTATCATGAGGAAGGTACGTTCTTTATGATGAACCATATTCAAGAAATGATTTTCATGAATGAAGAAAAGTACACTCCACCAAAGTGCGAACCAAATGCCGATGAAGATGATGTATGGTATTTTGACAATGGTGCAAGTAATCACATGACAGGTAATTACTCTTACTTTTCTGAATTAAATGAAAATATTACTGGACGTGTTAGGTTCGGAGATGGTTCATGTGTGAGCATAAAGGGAAAAGGCTCGATTTTGTTCCAAGGTAAAAACGGAGAACAAAAGTTGTTGAAAGATGTCTATTATATTCCCGCTCTTCGTAGTAATGTGATAAGTCTTGGACAAGCTACAATATTTGGTTATGATATTAGTATCCGAGGTGATTTCTTAGCCATGCGAGATAGTTATGAGATTTACTTATAAAGGTCCCACGAGTGCAAATCGCTTTATAAAGCTCAACTAAAAGTTGGTAAAGAAGATACAAACGAAGAGGAACGAGAATCAGTTGAACAACAACCTGTTATTGAAGTTGATGAAGTATTCGCGCCGGTAGCTCGACTCGAGAACATACGACTCTTGATTTCTCTCGCAGCCGAGAAAGGATGGAAGATTCATCACATGGATATGAGAACGGCTCTTCTAAATGGTGATCGAAAGGAGCTCGATAGTACTTTAAAAGAGATGGGTTTTCGACAATGCGTGCACGAAAATGCGATCTATAGAAAGGTGCCCAATGGAGAATTTATCATTGTTGTGGTTTATGTAGACGATTTGTTCGTGACTGGGACAAGCTTAGATTGCATCAATGAGTTCAAGAAAAGGATGGCATCTCAATTTGAAATGTCGGATCTTGGTGAATTAACTTATTCCTTAGGTATCGAAGTCTCACAAGAAAAGGATTGCGTGGAGATCAAGCAAGAGAGATATGCAAGGAAGATCTTGAAAGAAGCGGTATGGAAGATTGCAATGCAACTTTATGTCCGATGGAGCCGGACTCGAGTTGACAAAAGCGTAAGATGAACCGAAGTTGAAGCTACTCAATATCGAAATGTTGTGAGTTGCTTGCGTTACCTCTTGCACACTCGCCCGATTTGACTTACTCGGTTGGAGTGGTTAGTCGATATATGCAAAGTCCAAGAGAATCACATGCTAGTGCAATCAAGCAAATCCTACGCTATCTTAAAGGTACGACTTGTTTGGAATTAAATACAATCGTTGTAATGACATAAGACTTGTGGGATTTAGCAGTCATAATATTGATATTGATGATGGACGAAGTACTACTGGACACATTTTCTATCTTGGTACATCGCCCATTACATGGTGCTCACAAAAGCAAACTACCGTGGCGTTATCTTCGTGTGAAGCTAAGTTCATGGCGGCTACTACAGCTGTGTGTCAAGCAATTTGGCTAAGGGAGTTATTGGCGGAAGTGACTGGGAATGAGCAGGTAATTATTGAGCATGTATCCGGTGAAGAACAAAGAGCAGACCCATTGACGAAGGCCTCATGCCGTATAAGGTTCAAGGACATGAGATCGTTACTTGGTGTACAAGAGTTACCCTCTTCGACTCGTAAATTGTGGGGTGATTGTTGGCGAATTCTCGAGTTTGGTTGTGGTCGAGGCGTGTGCAAATTCGATGATAGTTATGCAAGTTGGAGTTGAAGTCCGATGTGGCTTAAGGCGTGATATCGATTCAAGAAACAAGAGTTGGAGTAGAAGTCCAACAAGTTTACTTGACGTGAAAGTAATTATCTTCCTGTAGGACTTAGATAATTATAAGGTTAAGTAAAGTGTAATCCTAGTTATAGTCTAATACGTTTAGTTTAGTCTATATATACTGAGAAGGGTAGGGAATTACCTTTGTACCAGATTGAAGTTTTGAGTTAGATTTTCTTCAATAAAAATTGCGTGTTAGGCAAATTCTTCCTGTTCTTATTTCCTGTTTTGTGTTGTGTTACTGTTGCTGCGCACCTCTGATTACCACAACTATCAAGTGACATGCCTATAATCTCTGTAATTATCATGCTACTATTAAGTGACATGCCTATCAAGTGACATGCATATTTCTAGTTTTTAAGTACATTGATATAACGCCAAACTAGAAATAAAATGGAGAGAAAGCAATCCAGCTTCTCAAAAAAATAATGACATAAAAATTAAAAACATGTATAAACAGTCACTTTAATCACTGTAAGTCATGATAGCAACATACCTTACCTATTATATCCTTGTACAATAATTACCATTAAATACTGACATTTTGCTACAAACCATACCAGTTTTTTACGTCAAGTTCCAATGATCAGTAACTATTACCAATAAATACTAACGTACTAAAGTTGGAAAAACAAATATAGATGATAACCATATACCACAACCTGCTCACCTTGGCTTATTGGAAAATTAGAGATCTGGAAGTAAGGCCGAGAAAAAAAATAACCTTCTCCAGTGGCAGTAAGAGAAAGAACATGGGCGGGAGATAACACATCTAGTATAGACTCATCTATACCTTTTAAAGGCTTTGGAACTAGCCTAATATATTAGGGTAGGAACACACATAATAGTATTATATTAGTATATAATACCACTGATGTTTAACAATGATCAGTAACTATTATCACTAAGGTCTAAAACATGATAACACCACTGATGTTTCTTATATAATACAGTAATAATAGATATTAGACTTAGGAGCTAAGAGTAACATACCTGAAAAGCAGTAACCTCACCGTGATGTACCAGATTAACCAATGATATAAAGTATATTATTCTTGTTCATCTTTATCATCTTCTACCTCTTGAGACTCCAAAACCAGTGTACCATCCACTCCATCATCAACATCAACCCCAACCCGATGTAAGTTAGGCATGTCATTAAAGTGAGGGTGAACTCAAATTATTCTCATCAATATCACATTGCATGTTGAAGGCATCCTTAACTTTAACATGTCGTGCAACCATCCAATCTTCGAATTTCGAATCATGAGTGTAGAACACCTTATCAACTTGTGATGCCAACACAAAAGGGTCGTCAAGTAAGTTATCACCTTTGTGGGTAAGATGGGAGAAGTTCACAAGTTTAATTCCAAATTCATCAGTTTTGCACCCTTTATCTATGTCAACCCAATCACATTTGAATAAAACGACCCTTAATTTTCCAGAATAGTTCAACTGAACAATATCCGTTAATCTGCCATAGTAATTGACGACTCGGTGAGTTGAAGCATCGACAACATTAACAACAACTCCACTATTCTGCGTTTTCAATAATTTTTCATGGTCCTTTGTGTGGAAGCGATAACCTTTAACAAGATAACCCGAGTATCTTTTCACAAAATTATTTGGACCACGAGCGAGCCACTTAACTTCTTCTGTGACTCGTGGGTCCTTTTGCTCTTCTAGGCGTGTAACCTAAAAAGTATCACAGTAAGTATCTTGCGCCTAACAAATAACGCAGTAGTACTATTTGCATTGTAATATAAGAAAAGTACCCGTTTTTGAACCATTCAGTAAAATTTTGGCAATGAATCTTCTGAAGTTCATATTCTGGGGGGGTCTTGTATTATTAATCTTCTTGAATATTTTCTGGAACATTTTAGGATCAGTACATAGTAAAATTGGTCTTCTATCTATATGATACATGTAAGACTGCATGACTGAAGTCCTTTGTTTCTGCTTGTTGCACATAAGGTTACATGAATATAAGACTGTTTATGCTTCTAGAATATGTGTATGCATATTTAGTAGTGGCACACCCACTGGACTAAAAACTTCTATCATCTTGATAGAAATTCAATTCTTCAGCCGCCGGTTCTTTTTACTGGACACTTTATCTCTATCATCTTGATCCAAATACCATTTTATAACACCTAAATTCAATGAATTAATCATGCTTATGCCATAAACACATATAAATAACACATTGCTTTTGAGTGTAATCCTAGTGTCTTGAACCGTGGACTTCTTTTTGCATACTAAATGGGCACCAACTTCACTTGGAAACTTCAACCCAGTTTCAAACGCCAAAAGTGCGATCATGTCACCTTGATGTTGACCAGTTCCAAACTCTTTAGTAGTGGCACACCCACTGGACTGAAAACATCTATTTAAACTCATATTGTTTCATATTATCTAACAAGTTCTTAAGCCATTACAGATATGCAACGACTTACTAATGTTGTGTTTTGCTTCTTGGTTTTTGGACCCTTTGTGTATGGTCAACTTGATTACAAGTTCTATGACTCCACATGTCCTAACATGACAAAGATCGTTAGGTTTGGTATCTGGTCTGCTATGGCTAATGATACCACACGGCAACTTGATGAATAGAACTGAACACTTTGAGCTGAACAATGTGCTTTTAAACGGATATAAATTTTTTATATACATGTATATATACTTAATTAGTAAGGTCATTGTGACACATAATCGCCAGTTCAGTTGGACGCAGCTGCATTACTACTGTAGTTTTTCATAATTTATAGTGTATTAGCGACTCTCATGGTGTGATCACATACTGTCATAAGTATTAGCTACTACTTGTATTACAATCATAAGTCACCCCCTTAATATCTTTACTTACAAATTCATGGTGTGATCACATACTTATATTAGAAAAACTGCATTATAAGTATCACATACTTAAAAACAGGCCATAAGTAACTGACTGATATAGAACACCAATACATCTAACTTAAGTTTTTCTCATAAGTCACCCCCTTAATATCTTTACTTACAAATTCCTATCTTAGCATCCAAATTCCTGATTATCGGTTAAACCAAAGTGTGAAAGTAAAGAGAACTTATGGAGTTCAAGTTAATGGCATTAACAAACGCATGGGTTCTGCTACTAAAGGAGGTTAATGGTAAGCTAATACTTTGTGCTACAATTCAAAATGCTGTGAATTGCTTGGTCTAGACTTGGAAAAGAACTTTTTCAGGTCAACCCACCAGACCCGTACAAAACATTCCACCCGATTGATCTGAACCCGTTTTGCCACCTCTGCTATAGAATATGTGGAACACACCTAGAAGTGCAGATGTGACATGTAAATGATTGAAGTTCATGTGAGAAGTGGGAAGATGCTTACCCAACGAAGCGACTTTCTAAAGTCCAACAGTTGGGTTTCTTAAAACTTCTATGATTAACTCATCAAACAAAGTAGCAGATTGGGTTTCTATAAAGTTTTCTACACTGTGGTTCTACTTTTCATCAAACATGGTCGTATAAAGTTTCATTCAAACAGTTGGATTGCAATACAAAACTCACAATTACATGGTTGAAAGATAAAGTGCTAGACAGCATAGATGTTGTAACAAATCGTAGATAAACATGCTTACGAAAATTACGATACACGACTATCACCGGATAAAAGAAACCAACCGAGTGATAAAGTCCTTGGAGTGATCACAGCCAGGATTAAAAGGTTGAAACAATGCCCGTCAGTACCTTTGTACTCCACCAACTCGACATCCCCACCCCACCCACTATTCTTCACTTGTTCGACATAGTCAACACCTCTATCAAACATCTCATCATTATCCGACGACACCAAAACCAGTAACTTTCTAACCCTAAACCCGCAATCCTAGGTGCACCATCAACAAATGGATTAATCATTGGGTTGTCATCACCACCGGTGAGTCGGGTACACAACCTTCCACACCCTTGATAACCAACTAGCGTCACGGTTCTCACTCGGCTCTGAACGAATTGCCTTAGAGCCCCAAAATGCGGATGAGATAAAACCCTCCATGGATCTTTACACCACCTTTTAGTTTCTCGATCCCAGCTCGGATCGCCATGTTATGGGCAATATTACCACCCGCACTATCTCCACCTATATAAAGTTTATCAAAATTTGCAAAGTCAATTATCCATTGATCTTTGTTTTTCGGGTAAGTTTCTTGATCAAAATGAGAAGCAACCCAATTTAAAGCAACCCATGAGTCTTCATAGGCCGCTGGTAAAGGGTTTTCGGGGGCTAATCTGTATTCAATAGATATTGCAATTATAGATTCTGACTTGGACACTATGGAGTTAACGTAGCTATCAAAGAGTGCACAAAGGCGGACTCGAGGCAAAAGCCACCACCATGATAGTAAACTAAGACCAGGAGCTTATTCCTCGTAGTGGTGGTCAAAGCTTGGCTCGGAAGGTAGATTCGAGCCGAGACATGAGGGGAGATAGTGATGTCTTTGGAGCAAACGCCATCAGTTGGATTGTTTTCTGGTGAAGGTGGGACATATGGCGATGAGATAAGGCGCTCTACAGTGCCGTTTTGGTAGGTACGAATGAATGGAACAAGATCAATGACTATCTCGTTGTCATTGGAAGCCATTGTATTGTAGCGATGTAAGATGGTGGTGTACGTTTATATTTATAGGGGGAAATGTGCTTTTCGAATACTAGTTTAATTTTCTATTTTTTTATTGTTATCTTTTTTAATATTACTACTGCTATATAAATTTTTATTTTAGTGTTTTGTTATTGACGGTCTATCTGACAACATCACATGTGCAACTTTTTTTTTTTTTTTTTTTTTTTTTTTTTTTTTCTGAAAGTGTTTGTTTATTTGACGTATTTACGTCTTGTTTTAATGTTATTTAGATCAACTTTGTGTTATTATATTTGACGCGTTTGTTTTGTTTCTTTTAATAACATCACATGTGCAACATTTTTTATTTTATTTTTTCTGAAAGTGTTTGTTTATTTGACTTATTTGCGTCTTGTTTTTAACAAAGATGGAGCCGTAGCGTTCATGTGAGTCTTTTCATCTATTTGGTCGGTTCTATTTGTTTCATGTTTCGTAGTGTTCTCGATACTCGACCGTATAAGCTAAACCATCTATATTTCGCTACATTAAAAGTCTTTATATTCATAACACAACATAGATACAAAACTAATTACATCCGCTTCTACTCAAAACATATACATACATTTATTTCATTATACTACACGGTGTCAATCGGTAATGGTTAAGTACTACTTGTCAGAACTCACGCGGCCCGACTTGAAAGTTTTGTGCCGCTTTTGGATCACGGAACATTAAACACGCTATTATCGGCTAAGGTAAGCGTCTAGATAGAGTTCAAACTTGAGAGCAAATAATATTTATCATATCAAAGGAAAAAAAATGAATCATGGATTCGATTATCGCCTTTGTGGCTTTGCGGGACCCTATGACACATACCGATTTCTCCTCGCACCATATAAAACAAAAAGCCTAGTTAACCCGAGTCACCATATGAACTAAACCTTAAGGAACTGCTATAACCTCTACAATGTTACAAAATCAACAATCGTCAACAAACAAAAATAGTGACACCAACGACATGACTAACAAAGAAACAAAATTTATTAATGTGTCGACTCAATTTCTTAATTGCATTGACCGCAGAAGATAATATACCACATGTTTGAGCGACCAAGTCACCTAAAAGGCGCCATAAATGGAACATTAGCTATTCCTCAATTCATTTAAAATATATATGAAAAAAGAAGGAAAAAAGGTAAACTTCTGATTAATCAAAACCTAAATTTCACAATTTTCAATATATTATATTAGTTTCTAAATCTACAACATGTATGTTGATGATGTTCTCTATTGGTAAACAAATTTACCATCATCTGAAGAATTGAATTCCATGCCTCATTTCATAGGGAACCTCGAAGTGGCTCTATTTCATTATATTCCATCCATATCCCAATTCCACTCATTTAATATCCTTTTGGTGTCATTAACATAACAGATGTCATTTCTAGTCTATCTCTTTCTATTTCTTTTCTATATATGGAAAGTTTCAAAATCATCATATAATAATCCAAAATTGCAATAGAAAAGAAAAGGGAGGTTTGTGATGATTTTGAAATCTTTCTACTAGGTAATCTAGTATCCTTATGCATGAAGATAATCAATTCGATCGTTGTGGTCGGACTCTATTATGGATTTCGACCACATTCTCCATAGGACCTCCTATCTCTTCCTTCTCCGAGCTCACGTTATGGAAGAAGGAACCGAGAAGAAGGTATCGGCAACAATCGGTTTTATTACGGATGACTCATAATGTTCATATCGATCTATTATGCGCCTCTGCATCTAATCTTGGGTAGACCTCATACAATAACCGTCCTAGCTCTACCAGTATCGTTTGTTTCATTTCTTACGCAATAATCACAAACACTTCTTTGATTATGGATCTACTACCGAAATTCAATGCGTAATCTCGGCATTCAATGTGTATTCTGAATAATCTCATTTTCAATTATTCAATCATTTCATTTACCAAGTTCAATGTTAGCGAGATTAGTCAACATTTTTATGTTTCGATGCAACAACAAGATGCTATTTGTAACAAGTAGTTTTGTTGGTTGGATAATAGGTCACATTTTATTCATGAAATGGATTGTAAATATATATATTATATGAATATAAAATTTAATTAATTAAATTAATATTAAAGTATAGAAATGTGTTATAAGAAAATTTCAACATTCACATAGGTGGTTCCTCTTTATTCATGTTCCTGCCAAGCACTTTTTCAAAAAAAATTTAACCATTAAAAAGTAAAGACTTCATCCTCCTTTTAGCAGGTTCCGAGCACAACCTTGGGATGTAAAATAAACATGTGCTCCGGTCAACTGAATGTTCATCTTTCCACATTGAACTCAGCTCCCAAGTTTTCTTAGGAGGGAGTTGGGTGTCCTAGCATTCAATGACTAAGTTGGACTTAAACCCATCCCTTTAGCAGACTTTATAACCAAGTCTCTAGCCAATCCCTTCGTCAAGTGATCAGCTAAATTATGTTGAAATCTAACAAACTCTATAGATACCACCCCATTCATGATAAGCTCACGAATCATGCTATGTCTGACACCTAAGTGTCTAGACTTACCATTGTACATATGGCTATAAGCCTTAGCCAATGTAGATGCACTATCACAACGGATAGAAATAGGTGCTATAGGTTTAGCCACAATGGAATCTCAAGAAGCAAGTTTTCAACCATTCGACTTCTTTACCGATGTTGCTAAGGCCACAAATTGATTCCATTGTTGAACTAGTGATGCAAGTTTGCTTCTTGGATGCCCAAGAAATTGCACCTCCACCAAGTAGGAATACCCACCCTTTGGTAGACGAATTGTCTTGATGTTCTTGATCCAACTTGCATCGGTGAATCCTTCCAACACTAAAGGATAGCCAATATATGAGAGACTATAATCCATAGTTCTCTTCAAATACTGATAGTACAGCATGAGCGACTTGCCGTTGATGAGCACTAGGATTACTAGTATACATGCTCAATTTTCCCACCGCAAAACCAATATCGGGTCTTGTACAAGTCATGGCATACATCAATGACCAATTACCCTAGAATACTCAAGTTGAGATACAACTTTGCCATTATTAGGCATCGACTTCTCACAGTATCCATAGGTGTACTCACAGAGTACAATCAAAATAATTGAATTTCCTCAACACCTTCTCAATATAATGAGACCGAGAGATAGAAATTCTTTTACTTTCATGTTTAATCCTTATACAAAGGATAACATCGCCTTCCCTATGTCCTTCATGGAGAACCTTGATGACAAAATTCCTTTGTCAGTCAACTGATTTTGGTCGGTGCAAAGATCAACATGTCATCAACATATAGACAAATGATGACTCCTTTACAGATTCATCAAATTTGCTATATACACATTTGTCGATTGGTTAAGTAAATAACCATTAGACAAAACACTTCATCAAATTTTTGATGCCATTGCTTAGGTGCCCGCTTTAGTCCATAAAGAGACTTAATCGGTTTATACACCTTGTTTTCATTGCGAGGCAAGATGAAGCCACGAGGTTGGTTCATATAGACCTCCTCATCTAATTCACCATTTAAGAAACCCGTCTTCACATCCATCGATGAATAATCATATTGTGAATTGATGCCAAAGCAATCGACAATCTAATGGTATCGTCACGCACGGGGCATAAGTATCAAAATAGTCTATTCACGAATTTTGTTTAAAGCCTTGAATGACTAGTCTAGCCTTGAACTTTTCAATAGTTCCATCTACCTTCATTTTCTTTTTGAAAATCCATTTGCAACCTAGAGGTTTGCAACACGGTGGTAGATCAACCAACACCAGTGTTGTTGCCCATGATGGAATCCATCTCATCATTGATTGCTTCTTTCCATAAAGCAATATCACGGGACTTCATTGCTTCTTCAAATGTCTTGGGATCATCCTCAACAATGAAGCAATAGGAGTATTGGTCGAGACCTCATCCCTAGTTTCTTCAACTAAATATAGTTGAAACTCGGGTCCAAATGACTTTGGAGTCCCGACCCTTTTGCATGGAGTCACGACCCTTTTGAACGACAACCTCATCAAGGACCTCGATACACCAATGTCATGAGTTCCATTAGGAATCCTCGACTTGGTCAGGGACCGATGAGAATCTATTCTCATCAAAGTTTGCATCCTTGATTCAATTATGGAGTTAATCGAAACATATTCATTAGGTTCAATAACATAGAACCTAAAAGCCTTGGAATGCTCAAGATATCCAACAAAGATGCGATCGATGCCTCTTTCACCCAAAGTTTTCGACTTTGGATCGTGGAGTCTTACAATGACCCTACAACCCCAGACCACGAGATAGTTTAGGTTGGGTTTCCTTTTAGTCCATAGTTCATAAGGGTAATTTTGTTCCTTTTGTTGGGAACCCTATTTAATAAATATCAAGTGTTAACATAGCTTCACCCAGGAACCTCGACTCGATCCGAATAGGACAACATGTAATTAACCATCTCCTTCAAGACCCTTTTTGTTTCAAAATACCATTTCTTTGAGGGTATAGGGAGCGATCGTTTCATGGATTATACCAATAGACTGAAAATACAGAGTATCCATGTACTCACCTCCCCTATCAGTCCTTAATATTTTGATCAAAGACCCAAGTTGTAATTCAATTTCAGTTTTAAATACTTTGAATTTATCTAATGCTTCATCCTTAGTATGTAATAGATAGACATAACAAAACCTAGAAGCATCATCAATAAATGTCACAAAGTAATTCTTATTCCCCAAAGAGGGAGTAGCATGCAAATCACACAGGTCACTGTGTATTAGCTCCAAGAGCTTAGTCTCACGTTTAACACTCTGAAAAGGTTTCTTAGTTATCTTGGTCAACATGCAAGTTTTACACTTTTTAGTCTCCATGTCAAATGCTGGGATTAACCCATCCTTAGACATATCTTGCATCCTTTTATAGTGAACATGGCCAAGTCTAGCATGCAAAGGGTATAGTCGGTCGGGTCATTGGTGGTCACAAATTTGAATTATCATTGTCGTTGACAATATTAAGCATGAACATTTGATTACACAAATAGCCAAAACCAATAAAAACACCATTTTAGACAAGAAAAATTTATCGATTCAATAACTTGTTTATATCCATGATTATTCAAAACACTACTTGAAACCAAGTACTTCCTTATATCATGAACATGAATAACATTAAACAAAGTTACGATCTTTCCGAACTAAATTTAAGATCTACACAACCACGACCATGCACCAAGGTGTTGACTCATTTCCTATGTGAAGAATAGAACCATCATTCGGTGACTCATAAGTCTTGACCGACTTCTATCTTTACATACATGAACTGTTGCACCGATTCAACCCACCACATAACATCATCATCCCGCACATAATGAGATTCGAGATACATATGTAACATAATAAATCGAAAAGACTTATTAAACATATTCGACCTTTCGGTGAGTTGGTAGAACCACCACTCCCGAACCATTAGTGCATGATCTATTGGCTTTACCACAAACCTTAACACCTTTGCAATCCCTTTTAATGTGACCGGTTGCCACATTTCCAACAAGTACGTTTGCCTTCTTGTTAGGATCACCCTTGTGTTATCATGATGTTTACGTTTGCCTTTGTTGTCATTGTACCTGGTGGAGTTGTTATGCTCCACCATATTGACAACAGATGCACCAGTAGCATTGCTACTCCTTGGTTTGTCATTATCCTGCACCCTGAGAGATTCCTCAATGCGTAGATGACTGCCTAACTCAACCAGAGTTAACTCCTCTTTCTTATGTTTCAAGGTGTGCTTGAAATCTTTCCAAGTAGGATGGAGTTTGTCAATGACACAAGAGACTTTTATAGGCTCATCCATATTCATATTGTGTTGTGTAAACCTTCCAAGTATTCCAAGAAGTTCATTGCATTGTTCCATGACTGGTCTTGAATCAGTCATTTTGTAATTTGTGAAATTACTTACAAGAAACTTCTTACTTGAAGCATCCTCGACCATATATTTGGCATCCAAGGAATCCATAGTTCTTTGGAAGATTCAAAGTTCGATAAATGTCAAATAGAGAATCGACATAACATTGAAAATTAGACCTCTGCAAATGTAGTTATCATTCTCCCATTTGCTCCTCCTCCGATCCGCTCCACGGTAGCATCATCCCCATCATTACGAATAGGTGTGGTTAGCACATAAACCACACTCATGCTCGAGAGCAAGAAGTGCATCTTCTTACGCCATCTCCTAAAGTCCACCCTTCAAACTTGTCGAGCTTAGCAAAGTTTGAAGCCATGTGTTTCATTGCGTGACATCCATTGATTATCACAAATAGTTTACTTTGATTGTTGGTGGGTGTAGCTTCCAGAACAGGGTAAAGATAATCAAAGTCAGCAGCAATACTACTAGGTGGTTACCGGATATCACTTGGAATTGTGTAATCACTTTCCAAAGTAAACTATTCGACCCTAATGCCTGGTTATCATGAATATCTACTTGGGATAAGACCAAATGTAGTTATAGAATTACGCACAATTCAATAACCCCTGCGCTTATAAGTGTTTAGTTTTTCGTTTGTTTCTCCTGATATCAGTGTGTTTCTCAGTATATCTTCAAGCTGAAGATGACCATCTCTATTTATAGTAGAGATCACTCAACACTAATCAATGGACATTATGTGTGATTAACGGCCAATTAATCACCCACAATAAGCCTCCATAATCATAGAAACAGTGGTTACATAACCAATTAAACGTGGTCTTAAAGCAGTCATAACAGCCAATTGAATGAGTCAAAGCTGTTACAAAATAGTTACTGCAACACTACCAGTAGGAACCATTACACTAGCAGCAGGAACCATACACTACCAGCAGGAACCATCGGGAGGAACCATTACACTAGCGGCAGGAACCATAACACTACCGGTAGGAACCATCGTTATTACACTATCGGTAGGAACCAACACTACCAGCAGTAACACTGGCTATCAGTACTAACTTAGCACTATCAGTACTAAATTAGCACTACCAGTACCAACCACTATTGAGTCAGGGTGTTCATTGACCTTATGGGTGTACTCTCCATACCTCCTTACCCATTACCAGGTGTGAACTAATCCCACAAGTGCACTAAATTTTCCAACTGTACCGTGACGATAAAGGGTGCCCAGATTGGTACACATTCCTAAGTTGCAGCATGTCTTGTTGGCATCAGCTTCGAACCCATAAATAACTTCTTTTGTTTCAGATATGTGAGATTCAACGTTGACCACCCACTCTTCCACACCATCTAAGAGCCTATCTCCTTTAACTTGTGCTGTTGTTATCTGTTGTTGAACCCTTCCCCTCATATGCGTTAGTTTCTCATTTTTTTCTTCAGATCGTCAACTTTTTCAGAACAGTTGGACATATAACTAATCTCCTCTTTAGCTTTCCCAATCAATGAGTTGACTATCTTTCCAACCAAGGAAGTAACAACTGTTCTGCCATTACAAATTTCTTTAACTTTCTATTGGATTGTTGATGTGTTTAAAGTGATCGTTAAAAGAGAAGTTGATTTTTGTGTTAGATCTAGCTTTGTTTCATTTGCAACAAATTCAACTTGGGTTTCTGGAAGTGCAATTGTATTATTGTCTTTGAATACGTGGTAAAAGTCAAGTGGCCCATGTGATTTGTGTTTTAATAATCAAATTAGTGCCGGTTCAGAAGGACTGGGCAACAAAACATTTTCTAATTGAATTGTTAGTTATGATTAAAGAAATCTGAGCCGCTTCCACATTTTAAGCCACCTATATTGGGGTATTTTCTTCTGAGGTATTTCTCTAAGGCATTGGGGGTTTCTACCCCATCAACTTAGGAGATCCACCCCACCAATCATTAGTATTAACGAGTGTTGTAACCCGCGCGTTGCGGCGGGGTTGCTTTTGCACATGTAAATTTGAAACAAATGAATTGGCAAGAAATTTCTGGGGACATAGGTTGCAAAGACAATGATTTTTTTTAAATGGATTCACGCGATTAAGTTTTGCATAATATCACCAATGAATAAGTGATGAAGGCAAAAATAGTTGAAGACAATGAATTTCATAATAATAATACTAACAAATACAATAGCTAAAATTCGAAGATAAACTTTTAGCATCTACATCAAATCACACTTGAATGGAAGCAGATGCTATTATAGTAAATATTATCATTGTCTTCGTCTATGACATGTATCTCCACACAATCTGAGTCAAAGTCTTTATCATTGACACCGTCAATAGATTTCATTTGAAATTTATCTAACAGCTGATCGTCTATGTTCGCATGCATTCGTATCACTTTCCTTCTAAATATTGACTCTAATACATCTCGCAACGCCTATTCATCCTTGTCCCTAAAGCACTTCTCTATCTACATTTTCGGTCGTACACATAACTTTAAGAATGTAATAAAGAGAATCCTAAATTCTTACTCCCAAATATTGAATAACTAAACAGTCCCTAGAAACTAAAAAATTTATGAACTAATCCCTTAACATAATACAATTTGAAATTGCGGATAAGTTTCGATCATCTACACATTGTTTTGATTTGAATCCATTTCACTGAATACTAATCATGCTAAAAATTTTAACCAAAGTCCCACTATAAAAAAAAGGTTAATAGAACCGAAAACGTATACCCTCGTTCATTCTGGCAGGCTGCAACTATGGTCACATGCCTCAACCGTGTAGCGCAAGACATGCAAAACCATCCTTCACTCATCTTTTAGCAAATAAAAGAACCAATCATAATAATCACACTTTATAACACATTAAATAAATCCTTGTCGACGTAATTAAGTGCACATTAAGTAAACAAATTTACCATCATCTGAAGAATTGAATTAAGTGCACATTAAGTAAACAAATTTACCATAATCCATTGCATAGTAGGCTTGCAATATCAAATTCGACTATGCATTTGCATATGGCAGGTCTCAAGCAATGATATGCTTCACTTATTCATTGGAACCCATAAACATATATACTTTTACATACCGTGCTTAGAATGATATCCGTGGGCTCACACCACCCTCACACTCCATGTGTGCAATCGTGTAGCAATTATCGACTTCTTCGCCACCCAAAACCACACAAAATAAAGCACGCAATTAGATTCAAAGTTTACCAAAATTCAATATAAACCGAAATATATTTATTTAAAACTATCAAAACTCATCGACCTCCCATGGTTACTATCAAAGAAGACGAAAACGTGAAGCTAACA
The DNA here is from genome assembly GCA_022545495.1 of Chrysanthemum lavandulifolium. Taxonomy (NCBI): domain Eukaryota; kingdom Viridiplantae; phylum Streptophyta; class Magnoliopsida; order Asterales; family Asteraceae; genus Chrysanthemum; species Chrysanthemum lavandulifolium. The sequence goes on from CM040238.1 coordinate 90,347,426, forward strand.
ATAAATTCTCAAGTGGTTCCCGATCTTTTCCAAACATTATCCCAAGTTCATTTTCAACATCAAAATGCGAAATATATCCTCGTCGTCATTCGCAAATAAAATATCAACAAAAGAAAAAAATTGAGACTAAACCCAAAGTGACATAAAAAACCAAACGAAGCGAAACCCCGGATCATGTTCATCTCACGGAAAAGCTAATCTTCAATTGAAAAAATATTCGAAATTTAAAAAACTTGCGTATGCAACACCCCAAATACATCGTTAACAATAGCAGTCCCTATGCGGACCAATTCCCCAAAACCGAGCCGTAATGTCAAATACATAGCGATAACAAAAAGAGCATAACCTTAATCAAACCCTAAAAATAAAACTAATGCAAATGAATATAAAATAAATCAAATAACCAAAAGTACTCACATATATTCGCGGTTCTTTAATCTTGATATGTTTCTACCTTGTAAGTGGAGTTAATTTCGTTTCTTGCATCTTCAAACAAAATTAACACAACTTCTACATATGAAAAATTAGTCGGCAAACATACCGTTATTAATTCAGGTAAGCACCACGAATTTTGATAAGAATATGCAATTTTCTAAAACAATAACAAAACCACGTTATATCAAAATACCTTACTTAATCATTATCCAAACAGGTTTCCAGTTCGAGGCACCAAGTAAACTAAAACTAAGTGTTGTACCATACAAAATCATTAAAGAATCAAACCCGACACCCTAACACATCACCGCCGCTCATGATCGGATCTCAAAATAGGTTTCTTGTAGATTCTTGAAAGAGTTTTGTCACTCATATGCTTGTACGCATAAAGTAATTGCATCGCGACGATGGTTTGCGAATCAAGAATTGAAGCGAGATTGAAACAACTTGTCGGTTATGATGGATCCGAAAAAGTAGGTGCGGTGAAAGTTATGGAGATAAGTTTCCGGCTATTATGTTGATAAGGTTGATACCAAAATAGGTGATAGATGGTGAATAGACCCGCCCATAACGAAAATACCCGACCCGTGACAATATTTTAATAACTCTGGCACGTTTCCATAAGTTTTTAGGCACGGAAACATAAGTTTTCCTCGCCAAATGTATTCTTATATAATGTTATTTAGATCAACTTTGTGTTATTATATTTGGCGCGTTTGTTTTGTTTCTTTCTATATCTTTGAACACTTTTGTCAATAAGAAAACATCTAAACTTTTCTTCTTCTATTTTTTCTCATGGTTTTCTGTCATTTGGACACCAAATTAGCATATTGAAATAACTTTCCGAGGTTACTGTGGTAACTAAACACACTCATTTTTAGGTTTGTTTTATGATTATATGAAACTTTTTATTGATGAATTAGGATGTCTTTTATAAATTACATATTTAATCACACCCTTTTTAATTATTTTAGTAAAAAGGTTTTAACCTAGCAAATAAAAAGTAGTTACACCATTATCAACTACATCTTCGGAAAAAAAATGTCAAAACTCATCGCCTAACATCTTCTCGAGTGATAACTTGTACTGCTTTACTAAAATACACGAAAATTCTATCTGATTTAACTAGTCTTTACTAAAATAGACCGGGAATAATATTAACTAGTCTTTCACACAATGACGGATTGTGCCAGTCTGTAAACAAAAACATAAAGTAATTAGTATTCTCAGTGTTGCAAAAATCGGCTTAGGCGGACGATTAATCGGTGATTAATCGCTAGGCGGGGATTAACCGCATCGATTTTCACTAATCGCCTTATTAATCGGTTTGGTCAAAATCGGTCAACAAAACGATTAATCGGCTAAAATCGCCAATCGGGCATAATCGCCAAATCGGACAAAATCGGATAAATCAACCAAATCGGTTACGTATAGAAATCGGACAAATGAGACATAAATCGGCCAAAAATCGGCTAGATCGGCCAAATCGGGCATATAGTTTCAAAATTTTATAATTTTATATACTAAAATTCTAATCCGATTAATCCCCGGTTAATCTCCGCCTAACCGATTAATCGCTAGGCGGTACCCGGCCGACCAGCTACCACCTAGCGATTTTTGCAACCTTGAGTATTCTAATGTGTTTCCATAAAGTAAAAAATAAAATAAAAATCTAATACCGGATCTGGACAATCATAGAACCTACGTTCAGGATTTCGATTTGTCTACGATATATGAATTACAGCTTGATTTTCACAACAACATGCCATTATTTTTTTGTGTTCTTAAATTTGGGGATAGAAATAGAAAAGATGAAAAGAAAGAGTGATGGAAAGAAGTGAGTGGAAAAAAGTATGGAGCGCTCAATTGTAATGGGGATATGTAAAAAAAATTAAGTACATGTGTGAGCAAGTACAATAACAACGGTAAATAAAAGAGATTGAAAGGGACAAATAAAACGTGGTTTGACAAAGATACCCTCCTATTATTTGCACGTGATATGTGAGATAACGAGGAAAACTAATGCCGTTATCAAATTTGGACCAACCAGCGTAATAAAATGGAAATTTCGGACCGCCAAGTAAATTTTCTCGACACGTTACAATTAAATCGACCAAACTATGGGGACTAAAGGTATATTTCCTCGAGTTTGAAAATTAGCGAAATTAGTCCTCGGAAAATGGCAAAATGTCAACTTTAGTCCTTATACTTTTGGAACTTGTCATTTCAATCCTTGGAGAAACTTTTCAAGATTGGCGACCTAGGTCCTTGAACTTTCGAGTTTACACTTTAGGTCCTTATAGTTATAAACCTTTTAATACCCATTTTGGACCTTGTCGAACCTTGGACCCTGTCATATATGCATTTTGAACCCCCATTATTAAACCTTTGCCCGATCAACCCGTTGGTCGAACCCACCATCAGTCAAATATCGGTTAACCCGTTGGGCGGCGTTTTCTATCTTCCCGACTATCCCCGAAATCACTCAACAAACCATTCCCTCCTCTCCACTTCACCTTCCATGTCCCTACACACCCTAACACAACAAAAACCATTAAATGATCCTAAACCATTTCACTCGACCCTCCTGTCGAATAATCTATTCAGCCAAAAAAATGATCAAATGGCCAATATTAACTCTTAACATCAATGGACCTAAATATTCTTTGAAATCTTTGAGGAAGAGAGAGAGAGTTTGGAGTATAAAGGGAGCAAAGAGAAAGAAGAAGGAGTAGTAGCTAGTTTTATAAAAACTTTCTTTATGTCGTTTTTATTTATGTCTTAGATTAATAAAAATATTGTAATCTCAGGTTCTTTGTATCACTTTTAAGTTAAAGTATCCTTTTAATGTATTGTTAAGCACCAATCTCAAGTTTTTATATAAGTTCTAAATTTGATATTCTTGTTGTATTATTGGGTTTCAAACTCTCAGCATGCGAGCTTGTAAAAGCTCAATTTCTACCTCGCTTAAGCTTATGTTAGCTTATTAAAGCTTTCTATAAGCTCTTTATTACGATTTCAAACAATGTAGTAAAAGTCAACAAAAGTCAAACAAAAGTCAAAATCAAAAGTCACCCTATTTCATGTTAATCTACGGTTTTAATTTGTTAAATTGATGAGTTTAAATGTGTTTTGTTTAGTTGGATTAAGATTGAGCTCGGTTTCATTATAATTTCGGTGTTTAATGCATTTTGTAGTTATAAAGGAGTGTTTGGTTTAAGCTTATTTGAGGTCCAAAATCTCCTTTTACCACTTTGACTTTCAAGTCAAAGTGTCTCAATCGAGAATGAGTAGCAAAAGTTTTGTTTACTTGTGTCAAAAATATTTGCAAAGTTTGGTCTACAAAAAAAAGCTCAAAAGCATTTACGTCTTCTTGTCAAGCAGCCATAGGCTGCTTTTTGAATTTTCTATTTCCCTAGCTTATTGTGGTCAAATCTTTTCCAAAGTCCTTTTCATCTCCACATACCCTCTCAATATTTCAATAGCTTATTAGCCCCTAGGATAGCTTGGATTAGCTTAAATTGCACCAAAATCATCCCAAAACCCAGCATACTTATTCTTTGCATGTGCTATTTTCAATTTTTTAGCTTATTTTAGTACTCCCTTTAGCTTATTTAGGTTTACTCTGGTGCTTATTAGTCCCATAGGTTAAGTTAGTTTGCTTATTAGTGCTTATTTAGTTACTTAGCATAGCTTATCAATTCCTTTTATGCCATTTCCTTTTAGCATAAGTTTCTTTTAGTTTAGCTTATCATCCTTAAAGCGCTTATCACTCCCTTATTTTAGTGCTTATATTACGTAAATCTAGCTTATTTCCATTATGCAATTCTTATTTCCATTACCTTGTACTTATTCATGGCTCATTTTGCTTGAAAAAAGCGAAAAGGGTGTTTGTTTTACCTTACTGTCTTCCTTTGTTGAGAATAAGCGGGTTCTAAGCGCTTATTCCTTGATTTAGTAAAGTGTTTTCACAAAAAGTTTGGATTTGGTCTTATTGAAAAGTTGCAAAGAAAATTTGAAAAAAAAATATTTTGCAAAAAGGCCGGGGTGGGATTCGACCCCGACCTTTAGCTCATGAACCAACACAACACACTCGACCAAGCGCCCTAGGGACTTTGATCAGTCATTATTTGCATTACTTAATACTTAACTACCAAAAGCAGGTTTCAGCATAAGCTTATTTAGCTTTTATTAGCTTATTTCCAAGCGTAGTACCCAAGTTTTTATTTTCTCTAAACCGGTTGGCTTCATAGTATTTTCTGCGAAATTTTCATATTTTCTAAAATCATTTAGTATTTTTATTATTAAATTAGATTAAAATAGTTTTAAATTCATAATAAAAATATAAAAGTCAAAAAATATAAATCTTTTTTCTAAAATTTTCTTTTTATCATATAGTGCGTAATAAAATTAGTTTTACATTAAGAGGCCTTTATTTCTTAAAATTTACGTTTTATCTTGCGCTCAAGGTGCTATTTTTGTAAATAACGCTTTCGTTTTAGTTTTAAGTAACGTTTTTAGGTAATTTAAATTTATGTTTTAGTTAAAATAGTTTATTTAAGTTATTTTATTTTATAAATATCATAAGCGTTCATCACTTTAAAAATAGTGATAGCGTTTATTTAATAGATTTTAACTTTTAATTTTCTTAATTTGCATTTAAGTCGCTTTATTTTATAAATCTTTTCTTTAGTGTATTACCTTATTATATATATATATATATATATATATATATATATATATATATATAAAAATATTGTAATCTCGATTCTTTGTATCACTTTTAAGTTAAAGTATCCTTTTAATGTATTGTTAAGCACCAATCTCAAGTTTTTTATATAAGTTCTAAATTTGATGTTACTTGTATTATTCAGTTTCAAACTCTCACATGCAAGCTTGTAAAAGCTCAATTTCTACCTCACACAAGACTTATGTTAGCTTATTAAAGCTTTCTATAAGCTCTTATTCGATTTCAAACAATGTAGTAAAAGTCAACAAAAGTCAAACAAAAGTCAAAAATCAAAAGTCACCCTATTTCATGTTAATCTCTGGTTTTAATTTGTTAAATTGATGAGTTTAAATGTGTTTTGTTTAGTTGGATTAAGATTGAGCTCGATTTCATTATAATTTGATGTTTAATGCATTTTGTAGTTATAAAAGTGTTTGGTTTAAGCTTATTTGAGGTCCAAAATCTCCTTTTTACCCACTTTGACTTTCAAGTCAAAGTGTCTCAAGGTCGAGAATGAGTAGCAAAAGTTTTTGTTTACTTGTGTCAAAAATATTTGCAAAGTTTGATCTCACAAAAAGCTCAGCTGTTTTGTCTTCTTGTCCAAGCTTAATGACCATAGCTGTTGTGAACATTTCTACTAGCTTATTTGTGGTCAAAACAAAGTCCTTTTCACATCTCCACATACCCTCTCAATATTTCAATAGCTTATTAGGATAGCTTGGATTAGCTTAAAATTGCACCAAAATCGTCCCAAAACCAGCATACATACATTCTTTGTGCAATTTCTATTTTCAATTTTTTAGCTTATTTTAGTACTCCTTTAGCTTATTTAGGTTTACTCTAGTGCTTATTAGTCCCATAGGTTAAGTTAGTTTGCTTATTAGTGCTTATTTAGTTACTTAGCATAGCTTATCAATTCCTTTTATGCCATTTTCCTTTTAGCATAAGTTTCTTTTAGTTTAGCTTATCATCCTTAAACCGCTTATCACTCCCTTATTTTAGTGCTTATATTCGTAAATCATATATATATATATATATATATATATATAAAACATCTCTTCATTAGAAATCATAGGATTTACAAGAAATTAGTGAGGAGTCGAGAAACTAATTAGGCCCCCACTCCCTCTAGCTATAGCAAAGTTAATCCTACTAAAATATGCTCAAGAAGACCGCGCCAATCTCCCGAGTCAACGAGAAACTCGGATGCGCTTCAAGAGGTTACAGTGATCTTCTCAAGCTCTCCAAAAGAAGAGAGAAAGAACACTGTCATCGAGAAAGGGCACATTTACCGTGTGATCCAAGGTCCGCACATTTAGCCTCAGATTGACACGCTTACGCTGCCTTTGCTTGACCACCGCACAACAGGTGCAAAGTCAACCATATTAGTTTGTGTCAAGGGAGATGACCTGTCAAATTGACACATGCATCCCGCCCACCGTCCCAAGAATAGAGCAATATATCACCGGACGTAAAGATTTGTCCCTATCACCGCAGAGCCCAATATCAACCTCATTACTAGCCGAAATCCCGACCGAGAGCATATGTCGCAAAGGGTATCACACACCACATTGTGCTTGATGTTTAATGCCAATGATACCAAAGACAGATACCACGTGAACCTCATAAATGTCTCCAGCAAATACCTTGGAACAAGCTGAGCATGGGATCTAAGCAGAAAAAGGGGACACCTAACCGGTAGCATAACACACATCGGTAAGTTATAGCATTCATGGTTTGTCCCAACTCGGATATCGGAACCACCCTAAGCCAGTTAGAAGTGTAGTCCTCTTTTTGTGATCTCCATAAAGCCATCCGCCGAGTAGATAAGCAAAAGGTGGATTCAGCCATTTTGGTAACACGTATGAAATATATATCTACCAATTTATTCATGAGTTTGGGGGCAGCGATCTCATATGGGTTGTCCAAAAGGTCGATCTCCATTTTCGCATTAAAATTATGTAGGGCATCATCAAAGGAAGATCCGGTTATAATGCCGTAATGTCGGAGGAGCTTAGTCTCAAACCGGTAGATTGAGTCTAGAAGCAAGAAAGCATAGTTTAAGACATCACCTGCAGAATATACACCGAGTCCCCAAAAATCAAAAGGTAGTGTGCGGTCTCCATTGCCAATCACCAAACCCAGTCCGTATAAAGGACAATACGCCTGTGGAAGAGCAAGTGCCACATCAAATGAAATTTGAGCACGCTAAAGACTGAGGGAGCATGCGCATAGAAAATATAACTTGGAAATGTCGGCACAAGCTCGAAGGAGCAGCAATTCACACTGAGGGTCATTAAGCTTTGCAACAACATCCATAAGCACAATGGTTTTAGCTACCCATTTCATAACAAGCTCGCTACTAAACTCAAGGTCTACACTAGCAGGTCCACCCAACAATTTAACCTGTGGAAAACGTAGAAGGGGTTGAATACGTTTCCGTTTCAAACTTAAAACTTTTGTATCAATTATAGTATAAACCAAGGTTGTCAAAATCGCGATCCGTCATCAGGATCAGACGATCTACGATCCTACACACAAAACGATCGTGATCTTAACAAGATCGTAATCCGTAGGATCGCAGCAGATCGAGGATCGCGCGAGGATCGTAGGATCGGATCGGATCGCATAGATCGCCTATTATTAGTTTTTTTTTTTTTTTTTTTTTTTTGGGTATACAAAGCCCAATGACTAAGAATTTTTCCAAAAATATTCTTTTGGTGTCATAATTAATTGTCTCTTGCAAGATTAATGAGTGTAAAATCATTATGTTTTTAGAACTATTTAAAAATAGTTTAGATGTGTTTTTTTAGGTTTATTATGAAAATCAATTTCGTGCTTTGTAGAATGTCAGAAGCTTGTTTTTTAAGTAAAATATCTACATACTTGACCCAATTATGTTCATATTTTTAATTTATTTTGTCATCAAGAAAAAAAATCAGTAATATTATCAGAATATTCTAATTTAATTTTTTTGGTCATCAAGAAAAAAAATTGTGTTGCCCTCTATTATAAATTATGTCGTTTCATTTTCAGATGCAATCCTTTTATCTTTTGCATTAATCTATATATTGTAACAAAAAGGTTACAGAATCACTTGCTAATAAATTAACGTTATCTTTTTGCATAAATGTTATTACGAAAAATTATAATTAAAAAATATTAAAACACGAAAAATCACCGTGCACGTATGTAGTAACTTTGTGCAAGTATGCATTGTAATATATATAATATTATACTACTACGGTACTTGAACATATAACTTATTCTTTTATTATCCATTTAGATTCGTTTATCATATGAAATATTATATAGAAATATAAAACTACAACCCCTATACAAAAATATATACATTTTCATAGGATCTTACGATCCCGATCCGATCCTATGATTACGATCTTGCAAAGCCGAAAACGATCCTAGGTAGGATCCCGATCCTAACAACCTTGGTACTATAAACCATTGCATGTGCTAATCTCGACGCGAGGATACATTTAACGCATTACGGCATGTAAGGCCAACCCCTTAATATCACATAAGATTCCGCAAGATTAATGGTTCATTATAAATCAAGTTTCACCATTATTAGTCCGGTTGCTTTTTCTTGATCAAGCGTGTCATAATATGTAAAGCGTTAAATATAGTTTTTGACTATATGAAAGACCAAGTATGCATCACAAACATAGACATCAACCACATAGACAATAAACAATATAAATCAAGAATAAAAGTAAAGCGATAAGTAAAAGGATAGATAAACCAACACGAGGATTTATAGTGGTTCGGTCACGAAGCTCCTCTTCGCCCTACTCCACTCCCTGAGTCACCTATTCGAGAGTTACTTCACTAGATCAACAAACTCCATTCTCAGCGGAGAAAACCTTACACAACGTCGCTTACACTTTTTCCGGTACTAAGCTAAACACCGAGTTCTTCCACGAGGTAGAACCAAACCTATCACAACGTCGCCTACACTTTATCCGGTACAAGGCTAGATACCGGGTTCTTCCACGAGGTAGAACCAAACCTATCACAACGTCGCCTATACTTTATCCGGTACAAGGCTAGATACCGGGTTCCATTACAAAAGGAACCATTACCCGACCAACACGACACATCTATGACACCCGTTATGTTTTGTGGCCCAACATAACAAACCTTGTGTTTTATGGCACAAACACATAAACCATCTAGTCTAGTCAAAGATACACAACACATCTATGACACCCGTTATGTTTTGTGGCCCGACATAACAAACCTTGTGTTTTATGGCACAAACACATAAACCATCTAGTCTAGTCATAGATACAAGAATATGATACTAGACAATATCCAAGACAATGTGTCTAATGGATATGAAATCCTAAACTAAACATCAAGAACATAAAGCATGATGTACTTAGTCTTCTATGAATGAAGATGACAAGTTTCCCAAGCTTGTTGTGAAGATCTTCATGTGCTTGTATGCTTGTGATGGGTGATCACTTCAAGAGGTAAGGATGCAAGATCTCTAAGCTTGCTTTGGAGGATCACTTGGAGTATGCTTACAACAAATGAAAGTTAGAAGCATTATGATCATATGAGATGAGGGTGGTTTACATGTTTCCTAATGATCTAAATATCCTAGAAATGGTGGAGAGAAACTATGTGTGAAGGTGTGAAGAAATGGTAAGAAGTGGCTTGCTATATATAGGCAAAAAGGCCAAACCATGTTTCTGTCCCAAGGATCCCTCCTGGAGGGATCCGGCCCTTGTAATTCCAAGGTATCCGTGGGACGCTCCTCTTTACCCATGGGTTATGGGTCATGGATCATGGGTTATGGGGTCATGGAATTGAGTGCCCACCAAGGTACAATGTATCTAGACATGGGTTATGGGTCTTGGGTCATGGGTCATGGGTTTTACCCAACACATTTACTTATGTTTATGTATTTTATAAAATGTAAGTAACCAAAATTACTTAAGTGCTTTGTAAACTATTTAACTAAACATGTTTAATGGTTTGTTAGGGGTTTGATCATAACACAACATAACAAACATGTACGAACCTGTGTTTTAGCATACAAGGACTTGAGTCGTCGAGAGGTGTTGAGAGTATGTTGAGACAAAATGTAATTACAAGTAACTTATACATTTTACGTTATGTATTACAAGTTACATGTTTGTCATCAACAAAACAAACGAGGATCAGATAGATTAAATATCGTAATCTTTGCACTAACAATCTCCCCCTTTTTGATGATGACAAAATATATGTAAACGTAATAGTAAGGTAAAATGTCAAAGTTACTTGTATCCGTACTTCCTATACATTACCTTCTCCGTTTACACTCTTCTCCCCCTTTTGTCGAAACAAAAATGGTGTGTCCTTGGAGTTTAAACTTAATTTCTCCCAAGAATGGTGAGTTTGCATCGTCTTTAGTGAAGTTAAATTAAAAGACACCTTATTGCTCCAATTGGCACACCACACCAATACCTTCAACACGAAACACTAATGACGAAGCTTAGCAACTCATGACCTTGGGCTTGCACATTTTCAAGAGGTGGTGATCTCGCCTTTAAGAGGAACCTAGAGAATCACACAAAGAAAAAAAATAGAAAGATCCTTTGAATTATAACCATTATTGCAAAAGACTCAATGGAGAAAGGATACTGGTGCTAGTGCCGATTCAACACCTTGATTTTGTTTTGCTATCCTCTCTATAGAGGATAATGTTGGCAATGGTGGAGGATGAGAGGGCCTAGAAGGTAATTCCTCTAATTTGTAGAGGTGTGGAGATGAATGTGGAGTGGTAAATGATATAACTCTAGGCACTAATGGTGATGGTTTAGTGGAAATAGGAGTGTTTGGTTTAGGAGGTATAGTGGTGTTTGGCATTAGTAGTTTTGTGGGAACAATCCTTTTGGGGATTGGTTTGATTGGTTGAGTTGGTGGAGGAAATCCTAGAGTTTGTGGATTTAACAGAGATGATTCGGTTGAAAAATTTCGTGAATAACACGAGCAAGTTTCTTGGGTGGTCCTTTGGTGGATGAGTTAGCACTAGGAGTTTTTCTCATGATGAGATGATTAAAGGTTAGTGATGTAAAGGTTTCTAAATGATGAGAATGAGGTTGTAGATGATGACTTAGAAATCCTAACAAGATGGTTTATAAAGAGAAGGATTTGGCAAGTGCATTCAAGACTTAAGCCACTAAGATCCTTTGAAATGTGATGATTTGAATGCACAAGAGTTTCTAAATTATTAAAGTTTAGTGATGTAAAGGTTTCTAAATGATGAGAATGAGGTTGTAGATGATGACTTAGAAATCCTAACAAGATGGTTTATAAAGAGAATGATTTGGCAAGTGCATAAGCCACTAAGATCCTTTGAAATGTGATGATTTGCATGCATAAGAGTCAACTTCATATTTGCACTGATCAAGAAGTTTAATTAAGGCAAGATGGAGTGTTAAAGTTAGCAAGGAGAGCTTGAAATGATTGTTTTAGCTAGAATTAGCTGAATTTGTTAGCCGGTTCCCACGGTTCCCTCCAATGAGGGATCCGTCTAGGCTAATCCTAGGGATCCGGCTCTCAGCAGCCAAGAAAAGAAGAAAATGATGTTTTGTAAGGTCTTATACATCTTGAGTGTTTCAGTCTTCCTAGGTGTCTTAAATGAAAGTAGACTTAAATGATCAAGGGCAATGAGTGATGGTAGCTAATGGTTGCCTTTTATGAAAGGAAATGGGACTTTATGAGTACCAATGAATGATCAAAGATGACACTAGGAAATTAGAGAGTATCAATTAGTGCTAAATGATCCTAGAGATCAGATGGTAACTTAAGATAAATTTTGAAAATTTCTTAAAAATTATAAGAAATGAAAAACTAGTTTTTGACTCATTTTGAGGTAAGGATAACTAAAATCAGTTTGCTAAAATTGAGAGAATCATAAAACCAAATGTGTTGAGATAAGAGGGGAAATGTGTGAGCATTGGAGCGGAAATATGGTGAGTTTAGGTGAATTGAGAAATCAAGAGTACTTTGAATGTGATCCAAGTTAACTATAAGTGAGTGTGAGACCTACTGATCTTGAGGAAGGCATAAGTGATCCTGAAGAATCATGTTTAACTAGTATGATGTGTTTTAGGGTAATGGTTTGATGTGTGGAGGTCTGCAAATATTTTTCTGTTTGCCCGGATCCCAAGGTTCCCTAAGTTGAGGGATCCGTCTAGTACAAAGTTAGGGATCCGACTCCTGCTAAACGGTACCTTCACAGAAGGTATGCAAGACTTGCACAAGGTATCATATTTTAAAGCCAGTGTTTTCTGAAGAGTTTGAACAACTATATAAGTGAGACATCATACGTTAACTATTTTATTTCATGAGAATGATCACATTACAAAGATAGAAGATGAAATCTAACGATTGAACCTATTTGGAAAGGAAACTAGGTTTCTTGAACGTTTTCACTAGATGGATCGTCAAATGGATGATGAGTATTTTCCGATTCAGGGATGAAGAATGACTTGATGTGAGATGTGTTTAGAGGTTCCATCATCTTGTTCACAAGTACGTACAACGGACTTTGAAATTGAGGATGAAAGTACATGATATGATGATAAAGGCGTGTCAGGAACATTCCATATGGGATAAGCTTGTTCTTGTTGCCTTGAAGGTTTACAATTCGTCTTGCAAAGAAATAGGCGAGATTGTATGGTTGTTGGGTTAGCAGACAATACATTATGTGAACACAACAAGCAGGAAGAATTTCTCGATTTCCCCTAAGACTCCAAACATTTTCACGTAGAATGACTGCGAGAGGTTTAAGATCATCTCAGATATCACGTGTATAGATTATGTTTGGGTCAGATTAATAGGGTCGAGGTTTGCATAACATGCGAGTTAATTCTTGAGGGGAAGGTATGTGCGAACAATATGGACTATTTTCTTCACGAAAGTTGAAGAGAGAATCAAGAGACCAATCTTCAGTGAAGGCACATTGTCCATGATTTAGAATTCGGAGAATGTGAGCAAATTTCCTAAGAGTTAAGACAAACTTTTGGTTTTTGATCCAAAACCATAGTGATAGAGATCGATCCTCGTTACGAACGATTTTAACTTGATAGAAGAATCCAAACACAAACCATGGACAAATCTTCTCGTTAATTCCGAGAAGGCCTTCTAGTCTATGGTTGGAAAGAGGTATTGATACCTTCTTCGTATAGTAGAGGTGTGTCAACGATCGTCCTTCATGGAAGTGGCGAGTTTGAGATTATTGAACCCACGGATATGATTGCCGGTGTGTTGGGCTCAAGGAGATATTAGGAATGTAGACATAAGTGAGTTGAAAGTCGAATTCATACTCATGAGTCATGACGAGACCTATGGAAGTGAATAGTATGTATGAGCAAGTTAATATGAAGAGATGCATCAAAGAAGAGGACATTTGATAGATGAAAATAATCTCCTAATGTTTTTGCTTGATTTCTATTAACAATGACTGTTAACTTACTTTGTACTAACATTCTAGTGGGATTTTTCTTTTATGGTAGATTTTTATGAAATGGTTTTATATTGCATGAGATTACATTTTCTAGTTCCACGGTTCTCACGGTTCCCTTCTAAGAGGATCCGGCTAGTTGAACTTTAGGATCCGTGGATCTGCAGTGATGAAAAATGGTCTTGACGTAAAAGCATTTTGAAACTTTTAGGTTTATAAAAAGAAGGTGTGTTCTAGCCAATATTTACTAGTTAAGCATGCATTGTAGGTTTCGAAAGTATGTTAAGGTGAAAAATAAGAATGAAAAGAAAATGATAAACATATTATGAAAAACAAACGAGATAAACTAAGACATTAGTAATATTTCATTTCAATGCTAAGAGCGATACAAAGGATTGGATATATGATACAAATGTAGATTAACAACACAAAGTACATGTCTCCATGAGAAAACTTGATCATCGGATATACGAGAGCGATGAGTGTCAAGACGATGATCACGAAGGCGATATAAACCATGATGATGAAATTCTTCCTTGGTTTTGATTTGAGATGAGATGAGATGAGAGGGAAGATGAAGTTTGAATGAGAGGTAATTTTTGAAAGTGGAAGATTTGAAAAGTGAGGTTTTGTGGAGTTGACGAGCGGAAGGGGTTTTATAGGAAGGAGGAATTTTGAGATTTGTGTTTTGTTTTATTATTAGAGATTTGATTTTGGATTAAGAAAAAAAAACACATGTTTATAAACCTAGACTATAGGCGGAAGAGAAACATGTATGCAAGAAAAGTTTCCTAACGAAGCCACGTATAATACATGAGCATATGAAAATATAATCATATAAGTTATTTAGATATAAGTTAGAAAGTCATACCTCTAATGCAATTATGATTGTCTTTTTCTTTTGACAAGAAAAATGTCAATAGACAACTTCGGTTCCTTTGTGATCTAGATGGTAATTAAGATACCTTCTTAGGAAAGGTAATCTTGTTACCAAGGAATTCCTATGGCTTGATTAAAATGAGCTTTAACTAAGCAAAATTACAAGAAAGGTTAGTGCAACTTAGTAAGATAAAATAAGAAATAAAAATATAATGTTGCCATCCAATCAACATCCTACAAAAGTGTTTTTAAGACATGGTTTTTGTTTTTGTAAAAGACCTTCTTTGTAGTTTTCAATTATACATGGATCGGGTCAAGTTTTTAAAGTATAATATACTCTGAAAACTTGGTAACGAAGCTCTGGTACCAATTGTGGAAAACTAGAAGGCGGGGTTGAATAGTTTTACCGATTAAAACTTGGTTATAAACTATTTAGATAGACTTATTTCAATCTATTTAAATGTGTGTGTTGGATGTTGATTGATAAGCATGTAAATAAATCAAGAAAAGATAAAGAGTAAGAAGCACAAAACCACAATGCGAGTATTTATAGTGGTTCGGCTACAAGGACACCTTCCTTGCCCAACTCCACTCCCCGAGTCACCTACTCGAGAGTTCGTAATCACTACACAACATAAAATCCTTGTGGCGGAGAAGCCTTCACAACGTCGCCTACTCTTTATCCGGTACAAGGCTAGACACCGGGTTCTTCTACGAGGTAGAAGCAAACCTATCACAATGTCGCCTACACTTTATCCAGGACAAGGCTAGATACCGAGTTCCATTACAAAGGAGGAACTACTACCCAATACTACACAACACCTATCCCAAAGGAGATCCACTCTTTATAACAACATCAACAAGGTTATCAATATCCTTTGACCCAATATTAATATATTGTGTACATCGACACACCATATCGAATGTACACCCTAGGCACCTTTCACTAATGCCTTTGACACGACTCCTAGGCACCCTTCACTAATGCCTTCAACATGGAATTTCGGCACCCTTCACTAATGCCTTAGACACGAACCTTCGACACCCTTCACTAATGCCTTTGACTTGGATCGTCGGCACCTTTCACTAATGCCTTTGACTTGGATCTTCGGCACCTTTCACTAATGCCTTCGACTTTATCCTTTAGACACCTTTCACCTATGTCTTAGACACAACACTTCTAATGAGAGAAGAAAGAACTATCAACAAGATAACATCAGTAGTCTTGATGATGACGAAGCTTGGCAACCCATGGACTTGAGCTTGCTTGACTTCAAGAGGTGGTGATCTCGCCTTTAAGAGCAACCTAGAGTATTACACAAACACAAAACTATATAGAAAGATCTTTTGGATCAGAGGTTAGAAAGTTTACAACACTAGGAGATAATGTGTGTGAAAAGGGTGAAGTACAATGAAGAAATGGCTCACTATTTATAGACAAAAATGTGCTATTGTTCCACGGATCCCTTGCTTGAGGGATCCGTCTAGTGTATTCATAGGGATCCGTAGGACGCTCCCCCTAAATGGGTTATGGGTCATGGATCATGGATCATGGTTTGTAGGCTTTGATCCATGGGTATCCAAATAGATACAATGTATCTAGAATATGCAATGCATCTAGTCAATGGGTCATGGGTTAGCTCTATGGGTCATGGATAATACCCATTATGACTTATGCATGATGTCATGCAATGGGTCATGGGTTATGGATCATGCTCCATAGGTATGGATCATGGACTTTGGGCTTTACCCAACTACATTCAATGTATTTTGTCAATGGGTCAAATACTTAGATTTCTACCCATTATATTACCCATTATAATACATACTAAGTATGTATATATCTACCCATTATGTAAACACTAGTTGTTATACATATGCATTACTATAACATGAAAACACTATTACTTGTTTAGTGATTTATATGAAAACGTAAGTGTGTTAGTAAACTATTGGCTCAAACCATTTATGTATTTTATTTGTTTCGTTAAAATGATTTTATGTTTGTTATCGACAAAACATTAAAAGATCGTAAAATATAAATAAACATTTTTACGGCTTATTTGTATTAACAGACTAGTTAGGTAATATTGTAATAGTTATGTTTTGTTAGGCTATAAATACCATTCATACTTCCATGGAGGGGTGGGACTCTTTGAGTATTTTACTTTTGATAATCAATAAAACACATAGTATTTCTGTCACAATTCTCAAATTCGATCATTTCTTATACTCATTATGCATCATGTTGGTTCATTCATGATTTTGCATTTCACAATAAGCAGTAAATTTTATATTAAATAAACGTTATCGCGTGAGTTATTATTTTGAATATTTAATCCGTTACTTCTAAAATGATCGATATATTTTATACTTACATTTAGTTGTAAAACTATATTTTGAGTTTAACTAGTGTTTTGAATTTATTTCGTATATAAATCATTAAAGTTATATTATTACGACGTTTTTCTTAAAAACTGCACGGTAATTATTTTATCACTCAAATTTTACAAGGAATGTATTTTTACAATTTTTATGATATCATTATATTCTACTTTGGTCTATTAAAAATTTACTTGTACCTAAAAACTACCATTTACCTTAACTTGAATTATTATTTACCTACACCTTTTCTTACAAAATTATACATTACATATATATAAGTAAAAGAAAAAAAAAAAAAAAAATAATAATGGTGAAACACAATCCCCCCATATCCGGCCATGGGGGGGGGGGGAAGGTAGTCAAGTTGGGTGAATTTTTCTACAAAACCAAATCTATACATAAAGTCTTATTTATACCTTTTTATTCATTCACTTCATTTTTATTAAGTCAAGCAAAAACAATTCTTCTCTCTTGTTTCATCTAAAATCCGGCCATCTAAGGGTCTTCACAAGGGATCATCACAAAATTTTCTCAAGTGTTTAAACAATCTAGAATCACACTCTTTATAAGGTTTTGAAATAAAAACCAAGAGTGATTAAGTTAAACCTTGGTTCTTATCACCTCATCATATTAACTTGTAAGCATATCATTTATATTTTTCATATCTCCTTTTTCATTTCATAAGTATCTCTTCATTTTTGGAGCAAGCATGCATGATTTGTGTTGTTTATACCATTTTTACATGATTTTTAGATATATATATATATATGGTCATCCTATAATTATCCCCTTGGTATACTTTGGTCTTGATGTTGTTTAGGAACCCATGACACCCTAAGAAGGTGTATGGTAGGATTAGATTAGCTTTGGAGTTGATTTGAAGGATTAGAATAGGTTTAGTACGAGAAAAACTATTTTCGACACGTATAAAATATGTTCTGTCCTTGTTTTGATTTTCTGGAAAATCCGACGGTGAAGCACGACTTTTGGCCTTGATATTTAGAAAATATACTTTAAAAGCGAATCCGTGGCGCTTGAGCGGATAAAACGGAGTTATAACGAAGAAGTTATGAATTTTTAAAGTTTGACGACGAAATATATTATTTTACGAAATTTGACATACTATTTTTATTTTGGTCGAGTCAAAACGAGCCTTAAGCTTTACAAATTATTTCGACTTATCAAAAATATATTAGTATACTTGATACGAAGCTAAGGACGTATTATCGTGAAAAGCGGTTTGAAGCGACAAAATATATGCGTTTCATAAAATTGCCGTAACTATTATTTTACGAAAAACTATATTATTTTCTGAGACAAGTGTTACGGTAGCTAAAACGTCCATGTTGAGGGCTGTTTTTAACTATGATGTAGAACTTTTTGTAACGAGATGTCTTCTAATGAAATTAAGATCACCAAGCATATTTTCTAAAACGACCAACCGTTTGTATAGCGGAGTTTTAATAAATTATTTACGGATGCTTAAAATTGGCCGAAACTCACTTTTTACACAACAATTAGACAAAATCACCATCTTTAACCCTTATTATCTTTATGTTCGAGACCTTTATGACGAAAACTCCTGAACTGAAACTTCTAGATTTCGATACAAACTTTCCAAAACCGTCGAGTTCGTTTCCTAACGATTGGCGCACACCATTTTACGACTAGTTTTCCAAAGCCATTTTTGTTACTTTTATAAAAATTCGACGACTTTATTTTCTGACGAAAAGTGATAATTTCACTATAAATCATTACGAAACCTTTGTAGGATGACATTTTGGCGTAAATACTTGTAAAGTGATTTATGATTGGTCAAGACGTCAAAGAGTATTTTTCGACGATAAGTATTATTTTTTCAAAACTCGCAAATGGTATAAATAACATACTGAAATGCTTGAATAAAATTTCATTGCAACTCATTACATATCATATCATTGGTAATAGGTCCAGATTTAAGCATCACATTGTACCTCAGTGTACTCACTCTTGTCATCACACCAGTTTACCAAGTGAGTAATCACATCCCCTTTTTACCGTTTTACTATATTTTGGGGCGAAATGCATGAACTATTCTTGAACTAAATTGTTTACTATTTTTATTAACTAGTTTGACTAGAACTTGTGAACTCGAATCAAATCCTTGAACTTAATTACGAACCTGTTACTTATTTGAACTTATTGAACCGTACATGCTATGACCTAAAAGTCTCGCCTTATTGGTGGGCGTACAAAGTCTCCCATGTTCGAGCATCACTATAAAGTCTCCCATGTTCGAGCATCAACTTAAAGCCTCCCGGTCCGGGCAGAATGTCTCCCATGGGAACGGAGCATTTTCAATTTAAGTCTCCTGCTCGGAGCGGTGCAAAGTCTCCCATGTTCGAGCATCTACGAATTATTATATACTTGGTACTATATTGTGAACTATTATGACCGCTTATACTTGACTACTTGACACGCTATATTTTGTGCGATGGGTTGTGTACACAAAGTTGCAAGTTTTGTATGGGCGGAACTTGGGCTGAGTGGATACACAATGCCTTTGCTTTGTGGACTATTTTCGATGACCGAAACCTTTGACTCTTTCATACGAGTTTTCTTATTTTACTAAATATGTTTACTCACCAACTATTTTCATAGTTGACCCGTTTTCTCTCATGCATTTGGTGATCGTTAGTAAGCTTTTCTACCGGTCTTGCATAATGAAGTTTTCACTTGTTACTACAAATCATTATGTAATAGAACGCATAATATTTTGGGAACTAAACTTTGTAATATATTTGCCGTTGACGGCTAAACTAGTATTGTAATGGCGTATTATTTCTTTTTAATCTTAACGTTGGTATGTTCTATTATCTTGTGCTTATGTTCCTTCGTTTACCTCGTATTTCCGCCTCGGCGGTGTGACAGATTGGTACCAGAGCCAAAGGTTATAGAGAATGCCGATTTTTCAAAAATAAAATCACGCCTATAACCGGAATAATTTTATTTATTTTATTAAACATTGAACATCATCCGAGTCATCTAGTCCTATCGTTGCATCGTTAATCATAAATTATACATAGCCTGATCAACTATGTCTAATTTATGAAGAACCATACAATGATAAGAGTGGTAGTTTTAAATCATGTTTAGTCGAGTCTTTTGAGTCTGGTCACCTGAAGTTGCATTGGTCGGGTGGGTATGCATAGCATGTTTTACGTTCACGTCTACATTGCCGTACCTTGTCCATATCTTCTCTTTTCCATCTTTCGACTTGTTAGACATATCATGATTCTGATCCTGTCATATTTCGAACATTATAACACATTACCACCGTTCTACACCTCATCTGACTTCGTTCGAATGTCGTTTACTCAACCTGATGTTTTGGTCCTTTGAGGATCATGGTCGCAAGAAACACACGCTCGGGAGGTAGCAACAACGGCAACCCAAACAACAATGACGATCCAAACAACAACGCTGCCGGAATAGCGGATCTACTCACCCAAATTATAACACATCTCGATGCTAGGCGAACCAACAACGGAGAAGGTACTTCAAACGTCGGTCAGGATGCGACTATAAAACTTTCATGACATGCAAGCCAATGGAATTTCATGGTACTTGAGGTGCCATTGGATTGCTAACTCGGTTCGAGAATGTTGAGTGAAACTTAGTATCACGAAATGTCTTGAAGGAAACAAGGTTGAGTTCTCTCTTTGGACTACTGTGGTCGAGCATTGACACGGTGGAACAACCAATTGCGGACCGGAGGAAGAGGGGTCGCAAATCGTTATCTTGGGAAGCATTTAAGAAACTACTAAGCGATGAGTACCGCGAGAAAAGATGAAGTGCGAAGCTAGAAGCGGAATTTTGGAATCACTTGATGGTTGGAGTAGAGATCGACAAGTACACGATCCGTTTCCACGAGTTAACTAGGATGGTTCCTCACATGGTTTCCAGCGTGGAGAAGTTGATTGACCGATATATATGGGATTGATACCGGAAATTGGGAGGGATGTCACCTCGTCGAACCCAACCACTCGCAAGCCGCGAGTATGGCGTATCGCTTGACAAATGATGTGATCGGTCCGGAGAACTAACAAAAGCAAGCGACAATGGACGAAAGCGACGGGGAGGATCACCAGGAAACCGAGACCGAATCAAGAAACAAGAGGCGAATAACCCGAACTATGGGCGACTACCAGAGCGCAAAGGATATCGCAGTCCACATCCTTTGTGCACTCGATGTAATTATCATCACTTAGGAGAGCGCCCAAGTGCGACAAATGTGGATGACGGGCCACTTCGCGGAATTGCTCAAGCAATCGGAAATCAAGGATGAGAAAAGCATGTTACGAGTGTGGAAGTCTAGATCACCTCGCAATACCGTCCAAAGTCGAAAAGAACTCCCAATCAAGGAGGTAATCGTCCAAACTGGCGTTGGCAATAGAAGGCCCACAAGATCGAACATTGAAATTCCTCCCGCGTGGTCGAGCATTCTATCCGGTACCGAGGAAGCCCGCAACGCCGTAACGGGTACATTCCTTTGAGCAACCACTTTATTTCTGTGCAACATGATTTTTGAGTGCATAACTTCCTTCCGATTCACATCACGTTCACGACATTGATTAATTTGAGACCTATTGATATCGACCTTAGTTGTTATATATTTTGTTGATTTGATCTGATTTGTGTAAGCAAATCCAATATCAAGTGAATCTTTCAAAAGACTTCATTCAAGGATGTTGAATCCTATTTTTCTAACAACTTATTTCCTAGCTTGATCTAGTGACAGTTCTAGTTTGATGAGTTACGAAAATCAAGCTAAGAGACAAGTTTATTCAAGTCGGTTTAGTTTAATCTCATGACAGTTCCTTTTTGATGAGTTGTGAGATTAAATTAGAATCGACTACCTAAAGGTCTTTTGAGCGCCACGTTCGATATTGGGTAAGTTTACCCCATCAAATCAAATCACGGGCATGTAATTAGTTGGATGAGGAACCCTTATGCATGAGCATTGACATGATCACTTAGACTATTAAACGAGCATGAACTTTTAGAACTCTTGTCGAGGTTCGGACCATAGTATCGTTAATCGAATCACGAGGACGTGATTCCACGACATGGGAAGAATGTCACAATTCTCAAATTCCGATCATTTCTTATACTCATTATGCATCATGTTAGTTCATTCATGATTTTGCATTTCACAATAAACGCGTAAATTTTATATTAAATAAACGTTATCGCGTGAGTTATTATTTTGAATATTTAATCCGTTACTTCTAAAAATGATCCCGATATATTTTTATACTTACATTTAGTTGTAAAACTATATTTTGAGTTTAACTAGTGTTTTGAATTTATTTCAGTATATAAATCATTAAAGTTATATTATTACGACGTTTTCTTAAAAGCGCACGGTAATTATTTTATCACTCAAATTTTACAAGGAATGTATTTTACAATTTTATGATATCATTATATTCTACTTTGGTCTATTAAAATTTACTTGTACCTAAAACTACCATTTACCTTAACTTGAATTATTATTTACTTACACCTTTTCTTACAAAATTATACATTACATATATATAAGTAAAAGAAAAAAATAAATAATAATAATGGTGAAACAATCCCCATATCCGCCATGGGGGAAATAGTCGAGTTGGGTGAATTTTCTACAAAACCAAATCTATACATAAAGTCTTATTTATACCTTTTATTCATTCACTTCATTTTTATTAAGTCAAGCAAAACAATTCTTCTCTCTTGTTTCATCTAAAATCCGCCATCTAAGGGTCTTCAAGGGATCATCACAAAATTTTTCTCAAGTGTTTAAACAATCTAGAATCACTCTTTATAAGGTTTTGAAATAAAAACCAAGAGTGATTAAGTTAAACCTTGGTTCTTATCACCTCATCATATTAACTTGTAAGCATATCATTTATATTTTCATATCTCCTTTTCATTTCATAAGTATCTCTTCATTTTTGGAGCAAGCATGCATGATTTGTGTTGTTTATACCATTTTACATGATTTTAGATATATATATATATATGGTCATCCTATAATTATCCCTTGGTATACTTTGGTCTTGATGTTGTTTAGGAACCCATGACACCCTAAGAAGGTGTATGGTAGGATTAGATTAGCTTTGGAGTTGATTTGAAGGGATTAGAATAGGTTTAGTACGAGAAAAACTATTTTCGATACGTATAAAATATGTTCTGTCCTTGTTTTGATTTTCTGGAAAATCCGACAGTAGGCACGACTTTTTGGCCTTGATATTTAGAAAATATACTTTAAAACGAATCCGTGGCCGCTTGAACGGATAAAAACGGAGTTATAACGAAGAAGTTATGAATTTTTAAAGTTTGACGACGAAATATATTATTTTCTGAAATTTCAGCATACTATTTTTATTTTGGTCGAGTCAAAAACGAGCCTTAAGCTTTACAAATTATTTCGACTTATCAAAAATATATTAGTATACTTGATACGAAGCTAAGGACGTATTATCGTAGAAAGCAGTTTGAAACGACAAAGATATGCACGTTTTCATAAAATTGCCGTGAACTATTATTTTACGAAAAACTATATTATTTTACGAGACAAGTGTTACGGTAGCTAAAACGTCCATGTTGAGGGCTGTTTTAACTATGATGTAGAACTTTTGTAACGAGATGTCTTCTAATGAAATTAAGATCACCAAGCATATTTTCTAAAACGACCAACCGTTTGTATAGCGGAGTTTTAATAAATTATTTACGGATGCTTAAAATTGGCCGAAACTCACTTTTTTACACAACAATTAGACAAAATCACCATCTTTAACCCTTATTATCTTTATGTTCGAGACCTTTATGACGAAAACTCCTGAACTGAAACTTCTAGATTTCGATACAAACTTTCCAAAACCGTCGAGTTCGTTTCCTAACGATTGACGACACCATTTTACGACTAGTTTTCCAAAGCCATTTTGTTACTTTTATAAAAATTCACGACTTTATTTTCTGATTTAAAAGTGATAATTTCACTATAAATCATTACGAAACCTTTGTAGGATGACATTTTGACGTAAATACTTGTAAAGTGATTTATGATTGGTCAAGACGTCAAAAGAGTATTTTCGACGATAAGTATTATTTTTCAAAACTCATAAATGGTATAAATAACATCTGAAATGCATGCATAACATTTCATTGCAACTCATTACATATCATATCATTGGTAATAGGTCCGATTTAAGCATCACATTGTACCTCGATGTACTCGCTCTTGTCATCACACCGGTTTACCAAGTGAGTAATCACATCCCTTTTACCGCTTTTACTATATTTTGGGGCTAAATGCATGAACTATTCTTGAACTAAATTGTTTACTATTTTTATTAACTAGTTTGACTAGAACTTGTGAACTCGAATCAAATCCTTGAACTTAATTACGAAACTGTTACTTATTTGAACTTATTGAACCGTACATGCTATGACCTAAAAGTCTCGCCTTATTGGTGGGCGTACAAAGTCTCCCATGTTCTGAGCATCACTATAAAGTCTCCCATGTTCGAGCATCAACTTAAAGCCTCCCGGTCCGGGCGAATGTCTCCTATGGGAACAGAGCATTTTCAATTTAAGTCTCCCTGCTCGAGCGGTGCAAAGTCTCCCATGTTCGAGCATCTCAATTATTATATACTTGGTACTATATTGTGAACTATTATGACCGCTTATACTTGACTACTTGACACGCTATATTTTGTGCAATGGGTTGTGTACACACACAGGTTGCAAGTTTTGTATGGGCGAACTTGAACCGAGTGGATACACAATGCCTTTGCTTTGTGGACTATTTTCGATGGCCGAAACCTTTGACTCTTTCATACGAGTTTTCTTATTTTACTAAACATGTTTACTCACCAACTATTTTCATAGTTGACCCGCTTTCTCTCATGCATTTGTGTGATCGTTAGTAAGTTTTTCTACCGTGTCTTGCATAATGAAGTTTTCACTTGTTACTACAAATCATTATGTAATAGAACGCAATATTTTGGGAACTAAACTTTGTAATATATTTGCCGTTGACGGCTAAACTAGTATTGTAATGGCGTATTATTTCTTTTTAATCTTAACGTTGGTATGTTCTATTATCTTGTGCTTATGTTCCCTTCGGTTACACCTCGTATTTCCGCCTCCGGCGAGGGTGTGACAATTTCCAGTCTCTCTTTTCTTTCTCTCTCTAAAAATGAAGATGGTGTTCTTCCATCTTCCCCGACCTCCCGAATCACCATATCAACCATCACAACAATCCTACATATTGAAAGCGCGAGAGAACATGGAGAACTCGAACTTGACCAGCAACAACCAAATCCCGAACAAAATGAATATCAATCTCTATATGCTTTGTTCATTGATGTTGAACCGGATTAGAAGATATATAAACTGCACTAACATTATCACAATAGACAAACGTAGCGAAAGACAAGGGCGTATGCAGCTCATGAAGTAAGTTCCGCAACCAAAAGGTCTCAGCAATAGCATTGGCAACACTACGACACTCTGCCTATGCACTAGAGCGAGAAAGCGTTGCTTGACGCTTAGAGGACCACGAGAGTAGGTTGTTGCCAGGAAAAACACAATATCCAAAAGTCGATCTTCGAGTAGTAGGGCAACAAGCCCAATCAGCATCCCAATAAGCAACCAAGGAGGAGGTAGAAGAGGAAAAAAACTACAACCCATACTCTAAAGTACCCCAAACATAACGCAAAATACTCTTAAGAGCCGAGAGATGAGGCTCCCGAGGATCATGCATATAAAGACAAACATGCTGAATGACATAAGGAATATCAGGTCTAGTAAAAGTGAGATACTGTAGAGAACCTGCAAGACTCTGATATAATATGTAGGGTCAGAAACTGGATCCCCGTCATCACCTATTTTAGACTCAGCATCAACATGAGTCCGAATGGGGTTACAACCAACCATATGAGCCCTTTCAAGTATCTCCTCAACATACTTGAGCTGAGACAAAAACATCCCAGAAGAGTCACGTGTAATAGAGATGCCCAAAACATAATTAAGTGATCCTAAATTTATCATAGAAAACTCCTTGTGTAGCGAAGCAATAACCCGCTGTAGCAAACTCTCAGAAGAAGCTATGAGAACAA
Source organism: Chrysanthemum lavandulifolium (assembly GCA_022545495.1). Classification (NCBI taxonomy): domain Eukaryota; kingdom Viridiplantae; phylum Streptophyta; class Magnoliopsida; order Asterales; family Asteraceae; genus Chrysanthemum; species Chrysanthemum lavandulifolium. The sequence goes on from CM040238.1 coordinate 90,373,482, forward strand.
TAACATCAACATAAAGTAATAAATAAGCGAGATCGGGTCCCAATCGATAAATAAATATTGAGGAGTCACAACGACTATGAGAAAATCCAACCCAAAGCATAAATGCAGCAAAACGCTGAAACAAGCCTTGGGTGCCTGCTTGAGACCATAAATTGATCTCTGTAATAAACAAACATAATCTGGATGTTCAGGATCCCGAAAACTAGGAGGCTGATACATGTAAACAGTCTCAGCTAAATCACCATGCAAAAAGGCATTCTTGACATCAAGCTAAGAACCGTCCTAATAGTGCCAGGTTTAACAACCAGGCTAAAGTCTCATCAACATCAACACGCTCTATATGTGTACTGGAATTCGCCCCAAGACGAGCTTTGTAACGACTATGAGTACCATTTACCAAATACTTATGACGAAATAACCACATACATCGAACTATGTTGGTATTCACAGGTCTAGGCACAATAATCCAGTTTTGTTTTTAATAAGAGCATCATATTCATCATACATAGCATTTTGCCAATTAGAATCAGTAAACGCATCATTATAGGACTCGAGTAAGGGGAGACCGAAGACACATGATAAGTAAAACGCTGAGTGGGACGATTAGTCCCGACACAAAAGCGTGTGACCATGGGATGAATTGAAATCGGGTTGGGGTTAATAGTCATTTTGGTGGATCTTGGGAAATGGAAAAGGAGTGGAATGGTGGTTAGATGGACTAGTTTCAGTTGCAGGATGTGAACTAGTGACATGTGTTGGAAGTGGGCTGGTAATATGAGGCTCGGCTGGGGAAGGTGGACCGTTCGTAGGAGAACTAGGCTCATCAGTGTGGATAGTAGGAGCAAGTGTGTTAGGTGGAGATTGAGGTGTAGTAGTTGTTGAAGTGGTGATAGATGTAGGTGACTGTTTGATTATATTTAAGATGACATTTGAGGTGTCTTCAGAAAAATCATACGAGGGACTTACTGTAGATGTCATGGAACCAAATGGAAAAACGGTTTCGTCAAAAGTAACATGACATGAAATGATTATTTTATTGGTGTTGAGGTCCAGACAACGGTAGCCACGATGATTAATAGCATGACCCAAAAATATGGAAGGTGTAGCGCGAGCTCCAAGTTTGTGATCGGCATCAAGGTGAGGGTAGCAAAGACACCCAAAAACACGTAAAAGGCCATAATCTGGTGTATTGCCAGTAAGGCGGGTAAATGGGACTTCGTTGTCAATGGCACATTATTCAATATGTAAACGACCATGTTGAGGGCTTTAGTAAAATAGTTAGGAAGAAGATGAGCTTGAAAAAGTAATGTTCGAATTAGATTATTAATGGTGCGAATCATCCTTTTGGATTTTCCATTTTGTTGGGAAATGCGTGGACAAGAAAATCTAAACTGAATCCCATTTTCAGCAAATAGTTTATGAACAGAGCGGTTATCAAATTTACCACCATGATCACACTGAAACGGCTTAATTTCACTCTTAAATTGAGTTTTAACAAAATTAGGAAACAACATAAATTTTGACAAAACATCAGATTTATTAACCAAAAATAAAACATAATACCATGAAGGTTAAATTGTTTTCGTATCTCTCATTAAAACCAAATCTATACATATATATGGGACTAAGCATGCCACATCATTAATGCTTACTAGGCATTTTAATATTGACATGGCACATCCTATGATGAGGTGGAAATGCCACCATGGCACTACATCCTGTTACATAATATAAAAAAAATGTGTAGCATGCAAGATTCGAACTCAGGTCTTTGAGTCCAAACAAAAGCGCCTCAACCAGTAAGCCAATCCATAATTTGTATAACAAATTCTTCTATTCAAATTGGTATTCATTCTCAAACATTACCATCTTCAATCCTACCAAATAAATAAACATAACCGAAACCCTACTCATTCGGATCTACCATTAATCCTCGCCCTTGTCAAAATCCAAAATAAATAAACATTACCATCTTCAATTATCCAGACAAGATACTAATTCAAAAATGTACTCACCTAATCATACCATTTTATGATATTGTTTCAATCTTTTCTCAATCACAAACAAATCACGATCATCAAATTAAACCCACGATCATAACTAAAACGAAACCCAAAATTTAACCCTAAATAGTGGGATTCAAAAACACGCACAAAAATACGGTACTATCATCCACTAATCGAAAGTATCTTTTTGATCAACCTATGTTAAGGTAGTTCTTATTTTTATCTTTTTGTCGATTAAATCGAGATTAGGTTAGCGGATTAGTTTTGTGTATGATCAATTGAAATTAGTTTTGTATAAATTTATAGATTTTGATTGTTAATTTTATCTGTGAAATCAATATTGACTCGATATTATGCACCCTGAAACCTACTTTCTGATTGCGTTGCAGCTAACCTAAGACAACAATCCAGCTTTGAAGCCCTACAGTCAGCAACAAGGTACAAATGTAGTGAGTAATTTGTTTAAGTATAGGTTTCTATAAATCGATAACATAGTTTACAGTCTCCAACTTTCGATCGTGATAAAAGTGTAAATGACAGCCTCTTAAAAATGATGATTTTTATATAAAAAAAAACATTCAATTCAGTATACAAGATTTATATAAAAATATCTAAAAGAGACGTAGATGGAACACAATTCAATTTGTATAAAATAAGTAACATGAGTATAATGGGACAACTAATAAAAGACATTACTTAATGCACAACAAAAAGCGGCGCATAAGAAACTCATTTCATTAAATAAAATTGATCTCCAATTGATTAAATCGATATATTGGTCCTTTAATTTTCACAGATTAGTACAAATGCGTGTAGGAGCGGTGTAAGGCTAATCAATTGTATCATTCTTGGCGATGTTGAAATCAAGGTATAATAGGATTGCGGTTGTTAATGAAAGAAAATGGCGCGAATGGCCAATGCCCATCGACCTTCTACTCGGTGACGTTCTACAACTCTAAGTAACTAATGTAACAATTTGTTCCCCATTGCGTTGATTTATCGTTCAAAACTTAAATCATTGATTGTACTTTATTGCCCGAATACGCTTCAAACTGCTACTACTCAATCAATCGGTTTGGTGCTTATTAATTTTTAGGTGTGCATTATGTACTTGATCATTCTAGAGCTTTTCCATCTTCAATTCAACTGACTCATCCATAAAACCGCTGGCTGGTATGTTTGTCGTCGAGAGAAATATTTTGGCAACTTTATATGAGTAGTTTTAATATGCGATCCCAAACACCCCTTATTTTGTTTTAATAAGCAGTCCCTAACACCCCTTATTTTGTTTTTCTATCTATTAGTTAATTCAATATTATTATGTTTTAGATATGCTGGATTCTACAAGGTACTTAACCATAATTGTCAATGCCGCTTGACATCACCTATGCAGATCCAGTCACAAGTGGGTTAAAATGTATTTTATCATATAAATCTTATTATGAATACAATAGTGCTCTGTGGGTTAAAATGTTGTGGTGCATGCAACACCGCTCCACAAGACCTTTATCAGGTACATAGTTTATTCCAATAATTAAGTGAGTGGAGTATAATGCGACTTTAAGGGGTTGTCTTTTAGCATCATTCTTATAGCTTCATGCTTCACTTTGCAGCCAACATCCACAAAGAACACACATTTTGACCCATTATCTAATCGTCTGACCCACCTATTTGGCCACTTTCATCCTATGTTGTAGTAGAAAGCACCTATTGATCCTTTTAACCGTGGAGGCTAAACATCGGTAACTCACGGGGTTCCACTTGGTGGAATGGGGTAAGTTTGAGTTGTCACTAAACAATGGCTTCGTGTTTAATTTGTGGCAAAGATATACCGAGGTTTTAGAGGAGAGTCTAGGCAATTTCATAAGTTTATATTGTGTAATCGCATCGGTTCTATCACCGAGACAAGAAATGATCCAACACGCCATTTGATATTCGTGACATGGCTTAAGGTGCATTTGCATATGCTCTTTTTCCTAATGAAAGTCTTTCTTTTGCTCGGTTATGTTAAGATGACATTTAGAGATATCATGTTGGTAATATGACATCAAATTGGAATTCTTTGCTTGGGAATTTTATTTTGGAAACAAATTGGGTGCGTGATCCAACATTTTATTTTGCATAAAGTATTTGTGAAAGTCCGAATGGAATTTAATTTTGAAACACGTTGTTTTCCATAGTAGTTTTGCATTTGATGAAATTGCCAAAAGTATTTGACGAAAGTCTTGAATGTAATTTTTACTCGTAACTGTTGAGTTTTTGGATTTATTAGTGCGACACTATGACTAATATTGTTGCTACATATGTGCGTATAGACATAGCTCGATAACTGGGAACAACAGTTGGAGTAGCTCCATCATTTAGAATGTTGAACAAGCCTAGAGGCGTGAGAGGTACCTTTCTAATTTATCTTACAAAGTTTTAGTAACCCATTCTTTGCTAAATATCAACTAACTAATGACATATTATTCTTTTACTCAAATACTAATGACATATTATTCTTTTACCGTCAAATACTAAGGACACTTGGGTCGAATGAAGATTGGAGCATCTGAAGGGACCTTTCAAAGGTAAATAGCCTTTATTTTTCTTCTTGATGGGATTAGTCAAGTTAATGAAGCCTCTTCTCTTGCAGGTTATGGATGTGGATAATGTTAGACAAAGAGTCACTTTGTGAAGTTAATTCCAAGGATTGACTTACTGTGCTTTGGCAAACAAATTGGTATGTCTATTTTGTCTTCAATTTGAGACCTTGTTGTATTTACCATGTATACAGTTTCAAATTTCTTTAGTTATCTAATATTTTATTGTTAATCTGCAAATTCTTTCTAATCTTTATATTTAGCTTAAATTTAGATAGTAATAAACTAATAATAAAAAGAATACTTGAAAGAATAGGCAACAAATATTCTAATCTTTGAAATAATGGGTTGTAGGACATGGCTCCATCCTGTTGGGCTATTAGCCATTTGTTTTCAGTTTCCATCTCATTAGATATTTGAATTGAGTAGAAATGTAAGCTTATTCTTATTACAACAACATGTGCGATGCTTAATGTTAATTCTCATTACTTAATTACTAGATTGTTTTTTGTTGATTGTAAATTCTCCAACATAATACATATCAGATGATACAAGAGGGATGAGTATCTGGTCAAAATGGGCAATTCTTTGGTATTCGGTCAACCCGAAACACATATTTTTTTGAACTTTTTCTATAAGTAATTAGCGTATCATATATGTTAGCAAAGTTAGATATTCATGTGGTTGTAGTTTTTTTCGAGTCAAGTTAACTGGTTTAAGAGGTTTGTGCAATTAAAATATATATTGAAGATGACCCGAATCGACCTAATTAGAAGTTAATGGTTTGAAATGATCCGCCTTTACATCTAAGCGACTATATGCTTGCAAAGACACATATAAGTAGCCAATAAGTAGTTGAGCATTGTTGAAAATTTCTTGAGTCCCATTTCAGGAAGGTATGGAAGTTCACAAAGAAGACATTTACACCTCCACTGCATTTTATGAATGTTGATGAAGCTAGGTAGGTTCATTTTTTGTTATATTTTATTACACTTCATTACTAGGCATTAATTATTCAAATTTTCTGTAGATTCGATTAGTCGTTCATTGTCAAGCTAAGTAGCATGTTTGTTTGTGTAGATTCAAGAATGCTAAGTACCAATGCAAATGTGTGAGTCAACCTATGAGTATTAAAGTGAAGCGGTCGCCACAGGTCAAAAAAGTTACGTTTAAAAGTCCGAAAACAATGGCTACCGAATGTAATGAATTGGTTTGTTGTAAATTGTGAACATATAAAAGAGTTGAAGCTTATCATATGTATAGGTATTTTTATGCATTCTTTGAATGTATTCAAATTTGACCAAATAGTTGACTTCAATTCTAATTTTGTATTTTTTGTTTAAGATGTTTAAGCCAATTGTTAGGATTCAAGACTTTTTAGCTCAGTTTTAGGTGGACATCACTCATATTGGACGAGACCTTGCATTGGAAACATTTAGAATGACATAGTTTTATTGTTTACCACACTTAGAGTTTGCAGTCCATTATTTTTCAAACAATTCATGTCTGACTTTTCAAAATCAAATTGTAATATGTTATGCGTGTAAGTTGATATATTAAAACTCCAGCAATTTATGCTTCTACTTAACCCACTGCACACAATTCACTCGGACAACTTTTACGTGCAAGTTTTTGTGGTCAAGAGCATGAAGTGATTAAAAGTGTTATGTTGCAATAAAGGCGATAACTACGAAACTTCACAACAAACGTCGCAGTCTGTTAAATTTTTATGCTTCATTATATTTTTCAATATATCTTCGATGTTTGCTTTTACATATATGTATAGATTTCGTCGTGTGTTATCATCAGTTTTAGCGCCATCCCGGCGGTATAGCCTATCATCTGATATAAGAGTATTAACCCTATTAACCCTAACAATACACATACAGGCCTTAGCTCAAATAAAGTATAATCGGGCTATACAATATTACGAGTTTACGACTAACATAAATGTGGTGGTGGCCTAGTGGTCAATGGTTAGACACCCAGAACTGCCTGAAGCTTTCACAAGAAGTTTCAAGCTAAACATTGTTAGATATACATTTTGGGAGTGACTGAAAAATGGGTACGTAAAAGATTACGTAGATATCTTCTTAACAGCGTGTACATGTATTTTATAATACTTGTCCTCCTCAAATAATTTAAACAGAAAACACCATTCACTTTTTAACTTAAATGGAGGAGAGCAACACTAAGATACATTTCTGAAGTACTAATTATTTTATCATGTGCTTAGCAAAATTATATATTTAAAGCTTTCACGTGTTCACAACATTTGAGTTTTCACAATCCCATTACGATATAGGAATAAAACCAAAGTGATTCAGCAAGAAAGCACCCGTGGCCTAATGGATAAGGCGTCTGACTTCTAATCAGGCGATTGTGGGTTCGAGTCCCACCGGGTGTGCTATTTATTATTTTTTTTATTTTTTAACTTTTATTCATATAAATCTATACAAAATATCTGTACGTTAATTTACTACCTCAATCATGAATAATACCTGGCGCCCCATATGGCCAGCGAAACTTCAAAATAAATTAAACAAAACGTGCTATTCTTCTATTCATCATGTCTCCATCCAGTTGTTGTCTTGTTAATATCAACGGACCCATATTTGTCTATAATCTTTCTGTGGTCTAATTTCCTCATCACCAACACAATTCACTAACTCAAACATTGTGTATCACAGATCCTAATGGCTTCCGCTTCTTGTGCTTACTCTTTGGTAACTCGACCTTATTGACATTTGACGTCCCAACAACGGATTAAAAGTTCTTGTGCTTTCTCTTTTCGGGTTCCTAAAATTCAACGTAGTCTTAATGTCATTTCTATGCGCCAGGAATCCCAAGGTATCATTTTGTTTACATTGTTATAAACTACGCTTATGTGATTTGGCTTTAGATATAAAGAAGTTATGTGTTTTGGTTTAAATAGATATACTTTGGTAATAAACGGTGGGATGAATGTAGATGTTTAGCTCAGATGTTGGTACATAAGATATATTCAATAGCCTTGCAAACAAGTACTCAGTTACTTCATTTCCTTAGACGGATGTGCCAAATTGCCGACGGCAGAGGTTCATAATGACTACTCGGGTATGCCCAAAAGCCCGGTCAAACCAGAAAGTCCTAAGTCACTCATAATAGTCGACCAGAAAACCCGCTCACACTCACTACCTAGACCGGTTAAGCCTGGATATGAGACCTGTTGTGGTCAAGGCCTGATTTTGGTGTCCTAAAAACTAGTTAAATTGTTTTTAGAAATTTCATAGTGCACAGGATTTTAGTTTATCATTACTATAAGGTACGGAGTATTAGAACATTTGGTTAATGGTCAAATATTGGAGAATTAGACTGTGGGTTGTCTCTTGCTAATTGTGCATCAAGTGCTTTTGTAACTCTATTATAGTACAAATTATGTCGCTCTTTAAAAATTGTATGTCATCGCCCATCAGTGAGCTAAAATTTGCAAAAACATCTTGGCAGTTTCAGTTTCTGAAGCAACACCCAAGTCATGGAACCCATCGATTTTGAAAAGTGATACTCCAGTGCTAGTTGAGTTCTACACAAGTTGGTGTGAACCATGCCAGATGGTGCACCAAATGATCGATGAGATAGCCACTGATTACGATGGCAAGCTCAAATGTGTTGCAGTCAATGTTGAGGAGGAGCCTCGAGTTGCTGAGGAATATGACATAAAGGCCGTGCCCATTGTTCTGTTGTTCAAAGATGGCGAGAAATGCGAGTCTGTGGTTGGCACTATGCCTAAAGAGTTCTTTGTGGCTGCTATTGAACGAGTTTTGGCTAATTAACCTTCTGTACTCTTGTACATATATACCGTTTGATCCGTGGCCGGTTTGGTATAACAGACCAAGGCTGTTGGAGGTTTCCTTTGGAAAATTCCAATAATACATCATATATCTTATGCAAGTTTTGAGTATGCTCGAGTTGTATTTTTATATTACGAGTCTATGTGATAGATTAATTTGTTAACGATGGTTGCAGACACAGTGGTAAATAAAAAACACAGGGAACATAAACTTAAACTAAATTGTCCAAAGCTGTTATTTATATGTAATTCTAAGATTTTGTTGATACGTAGTAATAATTAGTCCTTGCGACAGTAGCCTAACTATGTTGTTCATGTTTTTTATTGAGGATGTATGCGCGGTCGGTAGAGCCTCAAAGGTCATTGACTTCGTTTCCCTACCCTTTTTTTTTTTTTTTTAGCAAATCCTACCAATAATTGAATCTCTGGAATATCTAGTTAAACTGAAAAAAAGAAAAAATAATAATAATAATAATAATAATAAATAAAAATAAAAACCCTTAAAACCATAATCAATTCATTAGAATATTGTAACTGATACGAGATATATTATGAGTTAAGATAAGATCACATATAATAATAACATTGATTTTGGGACCATATCTATTCTTTCCCATTCCGCGACTTGAGACCCACGTCACGTCGCCTTTTTTCTCCAAATGACGCAGGGCAACCCGGGACGTCGGTCGACACCCATGATTTTTTTTTTTTTTTTTTTTAGTTTAAGACCAAACGGTCGCTTTTGTTTTGGTTTAAATGCAAACGGTCAAAAAACAAGGGAGAAGCAAGTAAACATCGGCCTTAAACGCGTCGATATTCACAAATTTGGTCACTCGACCGATCTCACAACCAAACCTCGTGATTCGTAAACCGATGTTAACATCGGTTGCCCTATGAAAATTTTGGTGCCAACCGATCTTGACCCAAGCGAATGCGACCAGCCTTACATGTGAATACAATGCCATAAATTTTTTTAGGTAATTAACAACTTGCTACTTGAGTTAGAGAGAATTTGGTAAATACGAGTTGGAGCTCATTTCCCAAAGTCTTAAAATGATGAAAAAAAAATATATATATATATATAAAAGAAGAAAAGAGGAATGCCGTTTTATTTTTATATACAGTAAAGAGAATAACAGAAAGCATGTGAATTTATAATTACACCCTCTATTGCATATAAAATTTACAATTTTAAAACCCGGGTTTTTCATTGACCCAGTCCAATTATCGGGTCACTGGTTCAACCGGTTTAACCGCCGGGTCAAAACGGTTTTATGTCAATCTTTGAAAGCACATTTTATTCTCATCTTCTTCTTCCAACTATTATTCTTTTGAAAAGATGGATGCTAAGAAAGCAAAAAGTGTTTCAACCTCATCCAAAGGTTGTGGACGAAGCTCTCGATCACAACCCGTTCGTCCGCAAGTTCAATCACAACCACCTCCCTACTATCCTCAAATGAGTCCTCAACCCGCTCACTATTATCCTCAACCTCCACCGATGAACCTACCATCACATCAACACCAATATTATCCCCAACCTCCACCGATGAACCTACCATCACATCAACACCAATATTATCCCCAACCTCCACCGATGAATCCAAGCCAATACATGATGTCGATGACTAGTGATTTCGACCCGTTCAATGACTACCGTGAAGGTCCTTCGCGGCGTGAACCAAGTGTCAAACGAGAACTACCGCTATATGATTATGAGGATGATGACATTGAGTATGTTCCCGAAACGCAACAAGAAAATCCAATCGGTATACTTTTTTTTTATGTATTCGTTATAATTTATTTGTTATATTATTACTTGTTATAATTTTATTCGTTATAATTGATTTGTTATATTATTACTTGTTATAATTTTATTTGTTATAATTTATTTTGTTATACTATGTATTAGGCGATTCTCAAAATGATGAAGATGTTCAAGAAGTCCCGAAAAAAAAACCATCGACTAAAGCGGAGAAACAAATTGGACGACAAACGACGAGGTGGCTTTGGAAAAAGCGTGGATTCATATTTCCACATGTCGAAAAGTCGGGAATGAACAAAATAGAGATGGTTTTTGGAAAATAATTCTAGAGCATTTCAAGAAAAATGTGAAAGATACTACTCGAAGTCACCATAGCTTGAACACAAAGTGGCAAAATATGAATACCGCCATGGGTGTCTTTAACGGGCTATACATCCAACAAGTAAATTTTAAACTCTATATATTTGTATTAATTTATATACTTGCGTTAATTGTAGAAACGTTTTCGTGAGAGTGGGTGTAGCGATGTTGACATCATGAAAAATGCCTTAGCCGATTATGATAAGAAAATAAAGGGCAAAGATTTTACTCATATTGAAGCATGGGAGGTTGTTATGCGTGAAGACAAATGGTTGGAACAACCATCGGTGGGTCAAGCATCTTCGGCTAATTCCGTCAAACGAAGAAAATCGTCGGAATCTAGCTACTACGAGATGGGAAGCAATGACAATGTTGAGACTGTTATTCCGGATTTGAATGACTACACAACTCCTACACGGAAAAGAAAAGGCAAGAAGACTGATACCGACTCGACAAACGAAAGTGTTGCTGCGAGCTTCGACAACTACACGGTAAGGAAAACACAAATATTGGAAACGATAATGGAGAAAAAGCTTGCAAAGGATGAACTGGACGAAAAGTTGTTGGCGGCACAAATCCGTAATACTGAAGAAAAGGCTTTTATGCGGGCGATGAAGTTCTATAACCAACCGCACGATCACATAACTGATCCGACAATGCGAGATATCACTATTGCCAAAAAACGTGAGTACGCGGAGAAATATGAATGGCCGTCTAATTTTTAGATATGTAATTTTTTTTTAAGTATTATGTTTTTTTTTTAAGTATTATGTAATTTTTTTTGTTTTTTATGAAATATTATGTTTTTATTAAATTGTTTAATATAATTATGAATATAAAAAATTAAAAAATAAAATTAAGTGAGGTACGAAATCATGGTTGCCACTAGAAAAGTATGGTGAGGTATGAGTGAGGTATGAGATGAGGTGGAATGATATTATTGGTGAGTGGTAGGTATAATTGAGGTATGAGATCATGGTTGCCAGTACCCTTAAGGGTCGTGTTAATACAAATAAATCGTAAAAACGTTTATTAATATTTTGCGATCTCTTTGTGTTTTGTTGATAACAAATATAATGTTATCTTAAGTATAATTATAAGAATACATGTTATTTTTGCAAAGCATTTACATATAGCCATTTAAATACAAAAATGTAGTAATTAAGCATTTGTTGTAATAGTTTATTAGGATGGGTAAAAACCACAACCCATGGACCATAACCCATGGACCATAACCCATGGATCATAACCCATACCCAAGTTGGCTAGATACAATGTATACTTAGATACAATGTATACTTAGATACATTGAATCTAAAGAAAACTCATGGACCAACCCATAACCCATGACCCATAACCAAAAAACCCATGGGCAAAGAGGAGCGTCCCACGGATCCCTAGGATTACACTAGACGGATCCCAAGTGGGAGGGATCCGGGGAACAGTGGAAGATTTTGCCTATAAATAGAGAGTCATTTCTTCATTCTAACTTACCCTCTTCTTACTAAATCTCTCAAACACTCTCATTCTCTTATAACATATAGATCACTGATCTAGAGTTGTTCTTCTTTCTTTCTATTGTGATCCTCATATAGGTCCTTCTATGGCGAGATCACGAGCATTCTACAAGTCATCCAAGTAAGGGGTCCTTGATTGATTTGTCACCCGCAAGATTTACATAGCGAAGATCTTGTATTTGATATTTCACATATTTGTTGTGTAATAGTCGTGTTGGTTTGGTCCACCGTGTTACGGACTCGGTATCTAGCTTTGTACCGGAAAAGGTGTAAGCAACGTTGAAGGCTTCTCCGCCAGTGAAGGAGTTTGTTGACATAGTGCTTGAACTCGAGTAGGTGACTCGGGGAGTGGAGTAGGCAAGAAGGTGTCATGGCAGAACCACTATACATCGATTGTGTCTTTTCTATCCCTTTGCTTTACTTTATTTACTTGCCTTATCATTAGATCTATACTTTCTACATCCATAAGATCTCACATATTAACGAATCTAAAGTTTTTGAAACTAACTTAAAATCGGAAACTATTCAACCCTCCTTCTAGTTTTCCACAATTGGCATCAAGAGCTAAGTTTATAAAATTTTAAAGTAAAATTGTTTTTAAAAAATTTCGATCAATATGGGTTCAAAATTATAAGGAAGGGCAATCTATGCAACGACCACCACTACTTGAAACTAATGGTTTTATATATTGGAAAATAGATTCAAACATATGTGAAATCTAAAGATATTGATCTTTGGTACATTATTGTTGAAGGCGATTTTGAGGCTACCTCAAAAGATGATAAAGGGAATGTAATTAACATACCTCATGATAAACTAAATGATGAATCAAGAAAAGCTTTCTAAAAATAGTGAAGCAAAAATGGTTTTATATAATGCTTTACCGAAAAAGGAATTGAAGAATTTCTATGCTTAAAACCTCTAAAGAAATTTGGAATTCTTTAGTTGTAACTCATCAAGGCAACCAACAAGTTAAAAATAATAAAATTGATTTATTTGTTCAACAATATGAACAATTTTCAATATCGGATGAGGAAACTATAGATCATTCATTTGCTAACTTTAATACTATTATTACATCTTTACAAGCACTTGATGAATCTTTTCTAGCCGTAATCATGTTAGGAGATATCTAAGGGCACTTCCATCAAAGTGGAGATCCAAGGTGACGGCGATCGATGAGTCAAAAGATTTGACAATCCTCACCTCGATGAACTCATAGGCAACCTAAAAGTCTACGAGCTTGTCCTTGCTAAAGACTCAAGCCTCAAAGGTGAAAGAGAAACACAAATCTCTTCGCCTTAAAGCCAAAAAGGCTTCAAGCGATGAAGAGAACTCCTCCTCGAGTAGTGACGACGAGGAGTACGCTATGGCGGTAAGTGGACTTTAAAAGTTCTTTAGAAGAAAAGGAAGATACGCCAAACAACCGTATGACGATAAGAAGGCTTCGGAAAAGCAAAGAGGACGAAAGCCAAAAGATGATCGTACTTGCTTTAAATGTGGGGACCCAAACCACTTTATTAGTAAGTGTCCCAAACGGATGATCAAAAGGCGTTCGTGGAGCGGAGACGCGGGGAATGAGCGACGAGGAGGACGAAGAAATTTGTCTCATGGCAAATGACGAGGTATGTCACGAATACTATAGTAGCTCATCACTTGATGACAACTCATTACATAATGAATATGACAAACTATGCAATATTAGCTTAAAACTAATTAACAAAAACAAGCTTTTAAAGAGTCAAAACCAACGTTTAGATAAAGAAGTCAGAGAATTAAAAGCAAAACTAAAAGTATGAAGATAAAATTGAAGGACCAACGGTAATTATGAGTGAAGATAAAAGATGAGCATGGAAGATGAAGTAGAGAGAGAAACTAAAAGTATCGTTGATGACGATAAGTGGGGGAGATGAATAGAGAAAGAAAAGATAAAAAGACAAAAATACCCTTACATTTGTAGACTTAACGATCGTTAGTGTGTTCTGTTAAAGTGAAGGACCAACGGTACATAACGTTTCGCATTTAGGGACGGATAATGCATTTTTTTCGGTCAAAGGACGAAACTTGTCGGTCAACGCAAACCACAAGGACGAACGGTGTAGTTTACTCTTTTATTTATGATTAAACCCCGTGTGCGCGTGACTACTAGACAGTAATAGCTAGATAGTGATTTATAAACTAATTTATGATAATCTAGTCTTAAAATATAGATAAAAGATCGTTTACATATCAAGGTTTTCTCATGTACCAAGTGATTAATCTCTATCCATCATTTTTATTTAATATAATTGATGATATTAATCCCAACTATTTAAAAACCCCACTTCATCATTTTTTTTTCCAAATATTAATATCTTTTAAACAGTTAATCATTAAACGAAAAATATATACCATTACTGAATAGCATTTAATTATCTTTTATAGATAGACACTTTGATATACTTTCGATAATATGTTTTTCTTCTTCGTTTTTTCTTTTTTTTTTTTTTTTTTTTTTTTATTTGAAATTTGCATAAAGAAATTATATGTGATTAAACAATAATTTAAATATACTAATAAAATCGCATATGATATTAGTGTTAAATCACATGTGATATTGGTGTCAAATCACATGTGATATTATTAGAATATTCAAATTAGTGTTTAATTATATGTGATTTTCTCATGCAAGTTTCAACAACGAAAAAAAAAAAACGAAAAAAATGACTAAAAAGGTGAAAAAAACAAAGAAAAAAGTTGTCGAAAGATAATTAAATGCCCATTGCGATGATGTAATGATTTTCGATTACAATTAACGATTTAAGATAATTAAAATGCTTTTAATCTCAACCATTGATTTATTTTTAGATAAAGGATGATGATATATCCCTTAATATGTGAGAAAATTTTAGTATATAAAATCTATATATATAATAAACAAAGTTTTTTTTTGAAATTTGTACATGTCATTAAATCCATGTGGATAACTTTGCCACCTCACTAATGCCAAGTCAGTCACTAAGCCACATGGCATATTAAAATTACAATTATGTCCTTTTGTTGTTATAAAGAATTCTTTCTGTGATTGACAAAAATATAGAAACTCAATTGTAAATTTTGATCTCTTTCCAATTTTGTATGTTTAGTCTTCAGCTTACAATGTGCACTTGCCATCTCTTTGATTTTGTAATTAAATCCCATTCTTTAGCTTAATGGTAAGTTTCTCTTTGATTTGCATATTTTTGTGTCATAATATGTGTCTTTACGCTCATGTTTTTCCAGTTCATGTGTTTATGGGTGTGATTACTAAACTATTCTTTTTCGCAAGACGCACTGATTTTTTTTATTTTATTTTTGCGATAATGGAGCATGCGTCCACATCTTTTTTATCCGAGTATAGTTCATCACAATCTCTATTAGGTAATTTTTCATTATTATTTGTGTTTCTTTTTTCAAATCGCATAGAGAAAACGTCTATCATGTGCTTATATTAAGTTTCCTATTGGTTTTCTTTTTTACGTTTTATGCTACTGGGTTAAAGTTCATGTACAGTTTCAAATATTGTTGGTGTTATACCTATTAGTGATGTGATCGGAAACAAATAATCGATTAATCATAATGACCACGAATGATTATTCCAAGCTTATCAAGTTTATTTTCATTATATATGTAAAGGTTGATTTCATCATATCATATGTTCAATTCGTTGGCTTCCTTTGCCTTGTTGGCAGGATTCTTGGCCAAACATGAGGCCCTCTCTATGTTTTAATGCTCCAACTCTCCAAGAGACACAAATGAACCATGTTTGAATAATTTTAATTGGTAACTTTATACCAAAGTATCTAACGTGCCGGTGAACCCATGTGGCACCTTAACCCATCGCATTCTTTGTAACTATCTTCGGTCACCAGAAGTTTTGATACTCGGAATTGCTTATTTGAATAATTAGGCACTTCTATACACATTAAAAAGCTTTTAAATTCATCAATAAATTATGCATGCCATAGGTTAATTATATTATTTATTATTTGTTTAAGAACTCTTCTACCGAACCAAAGTTGATATCAAACGTGAAAAGTACAGTGGCTAGCTTTTATCTACGGTGAGTGTTCTCATGTTCATGTATTTAATATGATAGTACCTCTATCTTTGTGGGTGTGAATGATGATTAACAGGTTGCTTATATACATGTATATATAGATTTGTTTCACCTTTAGGTTGGTTTAAAGCTGTTAATTCAACGTTTGATGAATGTGAGTGCGCTCATGAAGCAACTGGTCGAATAGGGTCAGGTAAGTACTTTAGCCACTTGAAGATTGTTTTATAAAATGGTTAATCTAACATTGCAACTAAATACTTATATCATTATATGCTAAAATCTTTGATGTCTTACTGAGACGTGTTTGGTTATAGCTGCACTTTTGTCGATTATTATCTAATATACCAACTTTCTATCTAGATAGGTATGACATCACCGTGCGTGGTTTCGTTATTTAAAGAACTTAACATTTTTAGTTAGCTGAATTGTTTTACTGATTTAATGGGCATTCTAATCATCTTTGGTAGTGATGATTCTTCCCTAAACTAATATCAGGAGTGATCACATCGGGAGTCATTATTCATTTATTTGAAGAAAATTGTTATAATCACATATATTTCATAAAAGAATTACTTTTGTAATGCTACATTTTTTTATATAGCTGCCCGTGATTTATCACGGGTCTATAGGCTAGTAACTCATATAATCTCAATTATTAATCATTGAGAAAATGTATGAATTTATTGGTAAGTACTCCATCCGTCCTAAAATATAAGTCCATTTTGACTTTTTCAAAGTATTTTTATTCTAACTTTGACTTTAATTTTTTTTTATGTTATATAATACATGATGCAAAATATATAAATGGATTTGTGTTTTAAATGCATTTTCATTTGTATAATTTTCATCAAGTATATTATAATACGAAAAAAAAAAAATTAAGGTCAAAATAAAAAAACAAGGACTTTGAAAATGTCAAAATAAACTTACATTTTTTGATGGAGGGAGTATAAACTCACCAATAAATTCATATATTTTTAAATCATTTTCAACATAAAATGTAATATATACTAGCTTATAATGCATGTTGTACCTTCTCTCCTATTAATTTTGTAAGACTTCCTAATATAGAATTTTTAAGCAAATACAAGTAAAATGGCATAAGTTACAACTATTTGAAGCACAAATAAAACTAAAAAATTATTCAACACATACAATTAATACACTATTTAATTCACCCTTCACTACGCCGTGTTTGCTTTTCATAAAGAGCCTAACACCTTCTTAATCAATCGCTCGCACATTTCGCATCGCTTTTTTTTTTCCCCGCTCGCACGCGCTCGGGCGAAGATCTTAAATTGGCCAGACTGGAGGTGTCTAATGCTTCTCGACAAAAAAAAAAAAAAAAAAAAAAAAAAAATAGTACGAAAAAGAAACGCGGTTCAAACAGTTTTTTTTTTCCCGCTCGACGCTTGATTAGATGACATTTACGCCCGATTCGTATTCTGATGCGCGGTTCAAATTCGATTCGTAGCCTCTTAAAAACAAACGCTACCTAAGATATATAACCATTTAACCACAACGTATAATCTAATCGCCTACTGCCAAGACTTAAAATAAAGCAATTAGGTCGCTCAGTAGTGGTCGTTTACCGATTCATTCGCCATCATACCGATCGTGTCGCCACCATTGCAAAGACGAGGTCGAATCCTGGTCATTTCCAAAATCGACGAATGGCTCATCTCCTGACCGATAAGTCACTCGACTAAAAAAAAGTGAGCTTTACATTATTGAAAAACGCTTTTAACTTTTAAAGATTTTCTTGCGCTACCCAATCGCTCACTCACCAACTCACAGAATAACAAAGATATACCAGACTGAAACGAAAAAGAAACTAAACAAGATTTCCGTTATTATATTCGTAAGTTAATTGTTAAAAAAATATAACCGCTTAACATCATATTACCAGAAAAGTTAGTCACAAAGTACCCATCCGACAGCGATTACCCTACTAGTGTTAAATAAAAGATGCTTATGCTCATATGTTAATTTTGTAACCCTTAAATCAGAAATTAATTTTCTCAAAATCCTAGCCTTAACCACTCGTTAATACCACCGATAAAATATTAAATCGGTCCAATAATGATAACAAAAAACACGCGTACGTAACCGCACACCATGCCACTCATAACTCGTTTACTATTGTCGGTCACTTCAACTTAACACAAACAGCTAACCGCTAATAACCCTTTACACAAGAAAACTTCAATAACAAACAACTTCTTCGCACCAAAATAATATATCAAGATTTATCTAGGTACAATAGTATTTTTCTTTCATAACTTATTTATCCAATTGGGTACTTTTTATATTTTATGTTTTATCAATATTTTAGCTATATAGATCTTTAATCCTCTTTTTATTTATGCATATTGTGTTGTGTTTTTGTATTGATGTTATGTTTTTTCTTCAAAGGTTGTGTTACACTGTTGTTTGATTATCAGTTAGGGGTTTGCTTTGATTGTGGTGTAATATATACTTTTTGTATAATTATATTTATTGTTAGTACATATATAAAAGTTCTCTCTGATAGGGGTATGCCTGTCTCTGGCGAGATTGGGTGTTGTTGTACATATATAAAAGTTAAAAGTTAAAACCTTGGTTGCCTTGTATGAACATAAAAGATGTAATCGCTCTTTGGAATCAAAATAGATAAGGAAAATTTTGAGATAGGCGTAAAAAGGATTGTAGAGGGTGTTTCGGATTGGTTAGCAGATGAGTAGGTTAAACATAAGCAGTTAGGAAAATAGTGTTCGGACTTCCTTATTTCACGTTTATCTTAAATTTGTCTTTTGAGGGGTAGACGGTAGAGAGAAGGGCGTTTGAGCCTTAGAGGGCTGCATATCTCTTTCTAATGGATTTTAGGCTAGATACGAGGGGAAATATGTAACTTATATTTCATTTTAAATAGGCAGTTTGGAATTACTAGGTCCTACCTTGTGTATTGAAAACTGCTTATTTTACCCCAGAATAAGCGGATAAGCAGAGGCGGTTGGATTCTCCAAACTGCTTATCTGCTTAAAAATAAGCTTTCCGAAACACCCTTTTAATAATATCATTTGTTTGCAATGTACAGGACTACAAGTAACTTGAAGATCTTGTGAGTTACGGATGGCTAATGGAATGACATCAGGGTTAATGTTATCATCAGGATCTATGGAACAACCAACAAATTTCCCTCAACAAAGTCGTAATGTGTCTGAGGGTCAAATTGTTGTACTTTGGGACATGGAGAATTGTCCTGTTCCTAGTGACGTACGCCCAGAAGATGTGGCAGCCAATATAAGAATGGCGTTACGTGTCCATCCTGTTATTAAAGGAGCTGTTAATATGATCTCTGCATATGGAGACTTTAATGGGTTCCCGAGGCGGTTAAGAGAAGGTTGCCAAAGGACGGGTGTGAAGCTTATAGATGTACCGAATGGGAGAAAAGATGCTGCTGATAAAGCGATATTGGTTGATATGTTTTTATTTGCTCTTGATAATCCTCCACCAGCTATAATTATGTTGATTTCCGGTGACGTTGACTTTTCTCATGCACTTCATGTACTTGGTCAACGTGGATATACTGTGATTCTTGTGATTCCGTCTGGAGTTGGTGTCTCGTATGCTTTGAGTAATGCTGGGAGTTATGTATGGGATTGGTCTAGTGTTGTTCGTGGTGTAGGGTTTGTGCCACCTGCCCCACCTGCAAGAACTCGACCCATGGTCCAACCTGATGCTGGTGCCAATGAAGAAGAAGCAATTGTTTATAGAGGGACTTCAATGGAGTCCCGGTCTTCTTCTGAACAGAACTCAAATGATGTGATGTGGGTACAGCCTGGAGACTTGAATGGTTTAAAGGGCCAAATTTTGAAGCTTCTGGAATCATCCGGTGGTCAAATACCACTTGGACGGCTTCCTTCCGATTACCAGAAAAGTTTCGGCAGACCCCTGTATGTTTCAGAGTATGGAACCTTAAAACTAGTGAATCTTCTGAAAAAGATGAGTGATGTGATCTGTGTTGAAGGTCAGGGGCAGAAAAAACTCGTATTACTTAAGAAATGCTCAACTCAGACTTTTGTGAAGCATGATAGGAAAGGAAAAGGTGTTCAAGAAGAAAACACGGGAGTTGCACGTGGATCTTCAGATGAGTTTTCTGAAGACGAAATAATAGTTTTTGAACAGCGGGATGAGAGAAGCACTGAAATTCTCAACCAGTTTAGGTATGAATTGCAGGAGATTTTAGTATGTTATTCGTGTAGGATTTTCTTGGGTCGTTTTGAGGCAATCTATCAGCAACGATATAAAAGGCCACTGGATTGTCGGAAATTTGGTGTGAATAAGCTTGAGGAGCTTTTTGAAAAGGTGAAAGAGGTTGTCGAGTTGCATGAGGAACCAGTGAGTAGGAAGAAGTTCTTGGTGGCTGTTGGTCTTTAAAAACTCTTATGTGCCTTTATGCTAGTTCGGTTCATGGGCTCATTGGACTACTGTTTGAGCACATGTGGTTGGTTCTTGTTTCGTGAGGTTGGGCTTGATGGTTTAGCTTTGAAGCAAACTGCCACGTGGTACGTTTTTGTATGTCCGTGGCTTTTGGAATCAAAGCTATGACCATGTAGGCCGCAGCAACAGATATGTTGGTGAAGAGCTGAAGCCGCAGTCGTGTTTTATCTAAAAGGTTAATTTTATTGACTACCACATATTATTTTAGCTGATGTGGTGGTGTCCCCTATACAGCTATAGGGTGCGTTTTTTCTCTTTATTTACTGTTTCTCAAAACACAAACAGGAAAAACAAACAAACAGTTTAGTCTCTTTTCATGCTCTACTTCAGAAAAGCGTGGTCTCGATGGTCTAATGTACGATTATAGGGACCTAAATGGAAGGCAGAGTATGTATGTACATACCTTGAAATTACTTATCATAGTGTTTGTAATGCAAGTCAAAAACTCTAATGAATCCATTTCTTTCTATAGTTAATAACAAGTGAAGATTGGTCGTTTTGAATTTGACAATTGTAGCTATGGTTAAGTGTAAGATACACCGATTTTTTTTCATGAGCAGCCTTCATTGAACCTTTTTTCATGCTTTTGTACTATTGATCGGTCGCACTTGCATGTGTTTCAAAAGGATATAGCTCAATACCGTTGAATGCATGAACGACAATGGAAGGCTGTATTATTTTGGTGTTGAAACTGAGGAAGTGTTGAATTGAACCTAGCCAGTCCAAAGTTACTACTAGCATCACTCTAAGTCTCTGATTTAGAATTGTTGAGTTGTGGAATCGTCAATGTTGGCTAAACATCTGTTAATTTGTGATGCGTGTAGAGTCAAGTTGCAATGCCCCAGACCCATACGTGGACTTGCCAATTTGGTAACAACCATCTGGGAGGAGTTGCAGAATACACGATCAGTTCGTCAACGGTTCTGGTGTCGTGAGAGGCGCCCCTAGGCAGATTGCCTCATGTGTTATTGGACAATAGTTATTATAAGTTGATTTTGAGTTTTATTTCTTTTGGCCGACATGTTTTGACGATTACTGTTAGTTGCTTACTTCAACCTAAACATGCTATGATTTGACCTGTTCGACATGTTAATTTTACGACACCCTGGGCAAAGGCAGGATTCTTTTGCTTGTTGTTAGTGATGAAGATTAGCATTTTATTTGGATAGTTCCAAAAGAACCTCTAGTTTAAAGAAAGCAGAAGTATTTAGTTCTAATTTTCTAGGAAATGGATATGGTTATGTTCACAACTGGTTGTATAGATATTCAGTAGCTTCAAATACAGTATAGTTTTTCTAAGAGAAATAGCTATAAAATATCCACCTATTTTCCAAATTTTGCTGACTTGAAACACCTATTTTTTTTATTATCTTACTTTACCGACGTACTTTTAAATTTTGTTCTGACTTCACCTATATGATCGGTATATATTAAAATAATATCTGAAATGACTATATTACCCTCGGCATATGGGTGAAGTCGGAACAAATTTTGAAAGTTCGTTGGTGAAGTCGAAACAAATTTTAAAGATGACAAAGGTAATATAGTCAATTCAATTATTATTTTAAATAAACCGGTCATATGGGTGAAGTCAGAACGAATTTTGAAAGTGCGTTTGTGAACTAAGGTATAAAAAAATATGTGCTTCAAGTCGGCAAAATTTAGAAAGTACGTTGCTATTTTATAACTATTAACTTTTATCTAATGAGAAAATTACCGGATTATGTACAATATGTATTATAGATAAATCACTATATAACGTTCATTTGTCACACCTGGCACACAAAAAATGTGCGCGTTGGTGCGCCGGTGATGTGTCATAACCAAAAGATGATGTGTGGCTTATAAATGTTTGTTTGTTGGTAGGACCAGAGTACAAGTATGCATCAGGTTGTTAAATAGGATAAAACATCGACAAGGAGCGTCAGCACATACAATATTTGTCCACCAGAAGTTCAGCTTAAATCGCAAATTCTCTAAAGATTAAACAGGTAAATCTTAACAATTTACTTTCTCATCAAATTAAAAAAACACATCTTCATATTTCTTTTTAAAAAGGTAAATCTTAACAAGTCACTGGGTCATCAGTTAAACTTACCGAATCGAACTGGGTTTCAAAACACCGCAAAAACATAATGAGAGGGAAAGACTTTTTGAATAACCATTCAAACAAAAGATTTAAATGTGAGTCCAAGCTGAGAGGGCGATGATTCTGCGTTAATAAACGTGGCCTCCCTGCGAGGCATTCAACTGCCATCAAGCTTTCTCTACTTTTTCTATTCAACTTATGTGGTGTGGGGGTGCCCTTAAGCCGGAAATATACGTAAGCCTAAAGTACACCGTTGGTCCTTTAACTATTTCAAATTCTTGGGTTTAGTCTTAAGATCGACAAAATTACACTAGTAATCCTCACTATTTTGATTTTGCTTCGCTGAGGATCCAAACCCTAACGCTCGTGAAAAATCTCGTTAGTTGCAAGAGTTTTTTTGTCTTTTCGACATTGTTAGTGATTTTGCTTCGCTGATTATGTTCTTTGTATGTATGTTGATTCAGTTTATGAATGACTTAGGACGAAAAAAAAATTATTTAAACACTTAGGTACCAGTAGGAATTACCGAAAATTCTTGTACCGAAACCGAGTATCGAACCTGAACCGAACCGAAAAACTTGGGACGGTTTTTGGTTCAACTTTTTTCATATTTTAGGTTTTTGGTTCTTTCGGTCCCGGTTTCGGTTCGATACGGTTCCAGTACCATGGACATCCCTAGTATGTTGAATGATGATGTGAAGATGATATGAAAATGATAAGTTTGATTACCATAGCATCTGGTCTTAGGCTTCTAATGTTCAAAAAAAAAAAGAAAAAAAAAATCTTTAGTTGGTAACCCAAGTAACCCTTAACGCCGCAGCGTTAAGGGGCATTATCCACACCGCCTTGGGCGTTATAGGCGCGTTAACGAGGCAACGTTATTGCCTTAACTTTGCATTAAGGTGAAACGATTAAACCCCCAAACCGCTATTATAGCCGTTGGGTTTAAAAAAAATCATTTTAACCAAACCCCCTTTCCCAACCCCGTTTTAAACGGCTAGTATGTTTAAAAAAAAAATAAAATAAATTCAAAACCATTTTTTTACCACTATAAATACCCAAATAACACACCATTTTTTTCACACTTCCATTACTCAATCCACTCAATCTAATACTTTCATTTGCTAAAAAAAATGTCGGGAGGGAACAACAACGATGATTCATTCATGAATCTTCTCGGTGGGTGGAATACCTCAAAGCCGGGTTCATCTTCAAACCTGAACGTTGGGAGGTTTTGCGTAGTCATAAGAAATGGGACGCGCCGGATCCGGTTGATTTAACCGGCAATATCCCAAGCCAAACAAACGAGGCTTTGTTTGGTCATGATGAACAACTACACCCCATGGAAAAAAAGTGCTTCCAAGAAAGCCGATCCGAGAGCACGATAAGCACCGGGGAGCGAACACCGAGAACGAGCTCGCTGTCAATTCACCGAAACTATGACAACCGAGTATCAGATCAACGGAAACCGCCCAAGCGGCGATCGGGCGGCCCAAGTAAAAGATGAAACGATAACAAGGTCGAAGAGATGAAATTTTGATGATTGATATCACGCAAAGATCCAAACGCTGTGGCTTGGATCAATGAAGAAAAAGACCTGATCATCAACAAATATAACTTGCAACCTGTCACTAGATTGTATTTTGCCATTTTTTATGTTGTATTTACTTTGCGGTGTGTTTTTATTTCGTTGTAACTCTTTTTTTAAATTTCGTGTTATAATATGTTTACGAATTAATGATATGTTTTTTAATAAATGAAGTGTTTGTTTTATTTTAGAGGTTGAATTTAAAAATATTTGAGTTAAGGTTTAACTTTGGTAAGTTATGATAAGAAGTGTTTTTTTTGTTAAGTTAATGTGAAATATTTAAACCGATGCATACGACGTAATACGACGTAACAAATGTCAAACCTTAACCTAAGGTTAACATACCTTACACTCTAAGAATTTTTTTGATAAGTTTTACACTACAAAACATATGATGAATGATAAACACAAAATTTTATGCATTTTTTTCATACAAAAAGTTTTAGATTTCTTTCACTGATTTGATTTTTTTTTTCATCATCCACGTTATGTAAAAAGTTTTATGGTTTTTGAATATTAACTTTTCCTCCTCTGGTGTCAATATAAGATACGAGGTGTGAAGCCTCGCGCTTCGTGGCGGGAGTTTGAATATAAAATTATTAATTTTGTTGCGAGCCGTTGTGAAGCGCAATGGTCTAATTCTGTAACGGATCGATAGCCCTAAAAACTATTTTTGTATATATATTTTTTTAATTTTGTGCCGGAAACTGTCCTTTTGTTAGCGTTTCATGTTATAAAACTGTCAACTATTATTGTTTTGTTTCATTGTTTTCGGAAACTGTCATTCTGTCAGCGTTTCATTGCAAAGTTAGTCATTAAGGACTGACTATGCAACGTACCTGTTACATGAAGGACCAATTACGTAAAATATTTGTTGTTTTTTTAAATTAAAAAAAAGAATTTATGTTAAAAAAAAAAGAAGATAACCGTCGTTAGTTAACGACCGTTAGTAGTCAACGGCCGTTAACTAACGACCGTTAATACTGTAGCAAAGTTAGTCATAAAGGACTAACTATGCAATGTACCTGTTACATGAAGGACCAATTACATAAAATATTTGTTGTTTTTTAATATGAAAAAAAGAATTTATATCAAATAAAAAAGAAAAAGAAAAAACAGATAACCGTCATTTGTTAACGACTGTTAGTAGTTAACGACCGTTAGTACTGTAGCTAGCACGGTTCATTAGCCCCATTACCATTGGGTGTGTCATAAGCAAAAATAAGACTGCCCCTAGCAATCTCTATGATTATACTTTATAGTAATTTATCACATTTTTTCTATATTTTTGGCTTTTTTAAAATTAAAAAGAATTTAATAAGTTTTTATTTGATCATTCTCGGGGTGTTCATCAGTTCGGTTTTCGGGTTTGTGGGTTATATGGTTCAGGTTAATCGGTTTAAAATTTTTAAAATAAAAACCAAAGCCAAACCAAACTAATTATAAAATAGATAAAATCAAACCATAGACCAAATTAAAATTTGGTTTGGTTTTAGTTAAAAAAAAAGCAAATTTAAGTAAACTTCACAATATAATCTAAATGTTATAAATAAAAACCTAAAAGTTTAAATAAGATTAACAAATCAAAAGTTGTCATAAAGTGCTCAACTAAATCAACAAAACGAATCCAAAAACTTTCATTACTTAACATAAGTAAATTAATGATAGGAGTACATGATACAATATAAGAAAGTTTCAGGGATCAAGTAGGTTAATTCACGAGGATATGCATCACAATTTTGATTCTATTTTTTATTTCACATATATTTTGAGACTTTAGGATTGTTAGTTAGAATAATATAATATAAATTATATGTATAATATAACCTTTTTTTGTGTATATTTAGATATTCGGTTTTTGCGATTTGGTTTGGTTATATTCTTTTTTAAACCATGCACCAAATCGAATATTGATTAAATACTTCAATTCGATTTCAAACAAAACCATACACCAATTAATATATTCGATTCGATTTTATTCAATTTCGATCTGATTTATTTTTCAATTTATTCGGTGTCACGCACCCCAACCCTCCAATACAACATTTATAAAGTTACACTATCTACTTATTACCTTCTCTGTAAACTATCTACTTATTTCATTTTTGTAACACACGCATAACTATAGTTTCCCCAAAATTAAAACAGAAAATAGCATAAGTTTGTTGTGGCGCGTGACTTAAAACCATTTCCCTCATTCAAAAATCAAAACAAACTCTCTCCTCACTCATCTCTAACCGCCATTACCAAAGGTAAACTAAAACAATTAACTAACTGTGTGTTTTCGAACGTGTTTTAGTGCGTGTTTTACATTCTCATCTTTTTAATCTACAACTAATTAACTGAATGTGTACAAACAGATGATGAAATTCACGTTCATCACATCTCTAATCATCGCATTTTTACTCTTCACCCGTTGTTCGTCACTCAAGGTCAGTTGTTTGTACATTTTTTACCGTTAAATGTTAGTTTAACGGTTATTATTCGTTACATGTTCATTTCGTTAGCTTAAGTTTTAGTTTAATCGTTAATGTAATCGTAAAATTTAATCGGATTAAGTTTTGGTTGTAATTTAACGTGTTCGTTTTCGTTAAATTAATCATGATCATTTATCGGTTTTAGTTTTAGTTAGAGATTAACGTCCTCATTATCGATAAATTAATCGTTAATACTATCGCATTAAATGTTAGTAAGTTATAGTTGGATGATTAACGTGTTAATTTTCGTTAATCTTTAGTTTAGTGTTAGTTTAATCGGATTAAGTTATAGTTCGGTGATTAACGTGTTCATTTTCGTTATAATTTAAGTTTACGTTACATATTAGTCGTACGGAGATTACTGTGTTCATTTTTGTTAGCTTGATCGGATTAAGTTTTAGTTCGTAAAGTAGCGTTTTGATTTTCGTTAAATTTTTAGTTTATTGTTGATTTAATCGGATTTTAAACGTAAACAGGAAGGAGAAACTTGTGTGAATGATAAGAGCTGTGATTCTGGATTACAATGTGGAACTTGTACGGGAAACGTTACTGTTCCGCCTCGATGTATTCGTGTTCAGCCTCATAATCCTCTTAGTAAGGTATATTTTATTGAATCTGATTGGTTATGTGTGAAAATTAGCTTAAAGAAGTGTTTGTTAATGTGTGCATGTGTGATTGAGAATGATTGAGAATCGTTCAGGCTCATAATACTGTTTGTAAGGTGTATTTTATTGTATATGATTGTTTATGTTGAAATATAGCGTATAAAAGTGTTTATTAATGCGTGTTTGTGTGTGATTGAGAAGCGTGTTAGGTGAGAGGAACTCGTCCAATAGCTGTATCATATCGTATTTGATCGTTAATGTGTATGGATGATCGTACTGAAGTGTTTATTAATCTGAATAAACAAGCGTATTGAAGTGTTTATTGATTTGTGTTGTATTTGTGATTTAGGTGAGAGAATTGCCGTACAATAGGTACACGTGGTTAATGACTCACAATTCGTTCGCGAGAATGGGACATAGGTCGGATACAGGTGCTGTTCTGCTAGCTCCAATGAATCAGCAGGATTCTGTTACTGCTCAGCTAGAGGTATGATTTTCGTATCTCACAGCCTGTTTATCTCGCTTAACTGCAGTGTTAATTTGATGCTGATTAGTTAACTTCTTGTTAATCATGCATAATTGATTACTGTTGTCAAATGTTGTTTGGTTGGAAACTCGATAGTCTCTATGTTTAGAAAATAAGTTGTCTCTAATTTTATAATGTTATATTGTTGCTTAGAAGGTAGCATAATTGTTATACTCATAAGTAACTTAATATAGAAAGTGTGGCCATGAATTTCTGAAGAAATCTGTGTCAAATAGGAGATAAAATTTAGTTTGACCACAAAAGGCCAACATTGAAGAAGCTTTGACTTCTGCAGAAACCTGTTTTGAATATATCCTTATGCGAGGGAGAGTGTAAGAATCACTATGACTCTGTACACCTTTAAGTTGTACTTGACTTTTGATCAGTATGTATTTAAGAGTCACATTGGATTAAATTGGAAAGTTAAAAGTTGTGACTGCAATGTGAAAATGTGGTGTTGATTAGTTGATTGCTTGTTCAGCATGCATGATTGATTATTGTTCTCAGTGAATATGTCTTCAGATTGGAAACTTATTAGTCTCTGTGTTATATAAGTAAGATTTAGCTAGTTTTACGATGTCGAATGCAGTAATGTTGCAGTTAGAAACTAGCAGAGTTATGATATAATCCAGATGTGGCTAAAAGTAGAAAAATGTGGCCATGGATTTCTGAAGGAATCTTCATAAACTTTGAATTTAAAATTAGTTTGACTCCAAAAAGTCAAAACAAGTGTATCTGTACTACACAAACTTGTGTTTTAGGATATATCATTCTGTGAGGGAATGAATCTAAGAATGACTATGACCTTGTACATATTTAAGTTGTTAAGAGTCACAATGGATTGTGGCTGACAGTGGAAATGTAAGAGTGTACAACATGGATAACACTATAAACTGGTAATTTCATGTGGACCATCACTTATCTGTAGACTAAAACAAGGGTTAAAAACAACTATGCTTATATACAACATAGACTCATCCATTGGGACTTGAATCCAGAAACTCATGTTTGGTAAAACTGAAATGATATCAGTCAGAGGCCTGTGCTAGTGTAGTTTAATTTGGACCTTCAACTCAATAGCAGACTTGCAAGCCCAATAATGCTTTCAGCATATTTTCTATTGAATAAACATGGTATGCTAGCTATTTGATCAAACTTTATCTCCTCTATCAGTGGTTGTAACCCCTTAGAAGTTGATGGCACATATTAGAATCAAACTGGAGACCTCTGGGTGTTAGATCGTTAATATGCTGTCAACTTGTTGAGAAAAAGATAGTTATGTCCAAATTCTGGATTTGCATGTGTTTGTAACTTAATTATGTTATATGAAACTAATGAAATTTCTGCACTGCCCTGCAATGAAACATACTACTATGGACTGATCGTCAAGTACTATACTTTCTAAATTGATGTGCTACTTATTGGCGAAGTTAATCTGTTGTGTTAACTCTAATATGTCCTGGACTCCTAGTTATACTTATGCTTGACTGTGGTATGAGTTCAAGGTATTTGAAAAACCTTATAACCATCTTAAAAGCATCATCCATGCTTAGGGAACTTGTTAGTTGTGTTTTCCGTATTACAGTGTGGCTCATCACTCATCACTGGCTGAATTTAGGTAACTTTAGTGGATCACTAAGATTTCTTAAAGCAGAATTACACTAACCTTTTGTCAGTCTAACATCTAAAAGTATGATATACGTAAACCAAACCTTTTGGGCTTAGATCAGTTTACTTATTGAATCAGCAATTAGTGTGGTGGAATGATAGCCAATGCACTGAAAATGCTTTATATCTACAGTGAAATTTCATTTTTCGTAATGATAACTATTAAATGGAGGAAGCTCAGACTTACAACTATTAAGCTAATCATTTAATGTTCGAATAATCGTACTTGATAAACTGTATTAGTTCGATTCCTGTATATGCAATACTTAATTATATATGCCATGTGTTATTAAGGTAAAGACCTTAAAAGAATCTTTGCCTGCTGTTTCTGCAGAATGGTGTGAGAGGTCTGATGCTCGATATGTATGACTTTGAGAATGATATTTGGTTATGTCACTCCTTTCATGGAAAATGCTTCAACTACACAGCATTTGTAAGTCTTCTTCGGATTGTACAATTACAATTCTATGCCAATTATGTCCATTAATCCCATTTCAGATTCTGAGAGCTGCATACATAATCTTTAGTTTTTCCAACATTTACAAAAGTACATTAAGGGGAAACCTAATATGTGATACATCCATGATATATGTTGAACTCTTTACTGCTTGAGGTTTCAGGATTTAAAAGTGTTGGCCCAATAGCCATAACTTAATGATTCTTATCTAATATTCAGTTCCATATCAGGAATTACCATGAATTACCCCAAGACGTGATGACAATATATTGTTCTAAATAACCAAACCATAAAACTTTAAAAAGTTCTCTGTTCTTGACTGAGTAGACTCGGGCCTATGTAGGTTTACGCCTAGTGACCACAATTAAATGACAAAATATGGGACTTCATTATTTGTGATGTATTGTTTTTATACCCTTTATACATCATAACTACTTAAATAAAGGGCTGTTTCATATAATTGATTGAGGTGGTGCAACTAACATTTTGCTTACAACTTTATTTTTTTATTTCATCAGCAACCTGCTATCAATGTTCTGAAAGAAGTTCAAGCTTTTCTAGAAGCAAATCCTACAGAAATCATCACCATTATCATTGAAGACTATGTTACCACTCAAAGTGGTTTAACAAAGATCTTTAAAGCTGCTGGCCTGGGCAAGTTCTGGTTTCCAGTATCTCGAATGCCAAGTAATGGTAGTAACTGGCCCACTGTTGAATCCATGATCCAGCAGAATCAGCGGTTGGTAGTATTTACTTCTAAATCTTCTAAAGAGGCTTCGGAAGGTATCGCATATACTTGGCGATACTTGGTTGAGAATCAATGTGAGTTTCAGTGTCCTGTTATTTGGTCCAATCTTTTAATTTACACTGCAAAATGTATAGCTCTCATAATGGACTAATGGACCCTGAAACTTGCAGATGGATCTGATGGGATGAAAAATGGTTCTTGCCCAAACCGTGCAGAGTCATCACCTATGAACACTACATCAAGATCACTGGTTTTGTTAAACCACTTCACAGACACCCCAGATTTTATAGATGTTTGCAAGCACAATTCAGCCCCATTAATAGACATGATGAACACTTGCTATGATGCCGCTGGTAAACGATGGCCCAATTTCATTGCTGTAGACTTTTACAAGGTATTCACTATACTTTATAATAGTCATAAACTAACTCCATCCTAACTGCATGAAATCATTTCACTTCTGAGTTTCTTGAATATGCAATTTTTCAGAGGAGTGACGGTGGAGGTGCACCTGCTGCCACAGATTTGGCTAATGGACAACTAGTGTGTGGTTGTGACAACATCGACACATGCAGGGTATGCAACATTACTCAGTACCATCTTATATATCAATTGGCATTAGTGCAGTCATATGGTTATAGACATGATTTAACAAATTTATATATCTGAGTGTTGCACAGCCAAAGATGAAATTTGGAGACTGTAACCCAGTGGAGGAAAGTCCTGCACCATCCCCAACTATAGAATCATCGACATCTGGATCAGCATCAACAACAACTCAATCTGCACGAGGAATAGGGGGAGGATATAAGAAGGGCTATGCCCATTCAGATAGTCAAAAGATTCAATTTGGATGGTTACTGGGGTCAGGTTTGATGGCTCTCATCTTTGCTTTGTTAACACGGTAGATTGCATGTGTGCATTAGTACCAATCATTTACGTACATTCCCATTTTTCGTCATGAACCCGCTGGTAACCAGAATGTGGTGATAATATCTTGTAGTGAGATCATGCTAGGTGCATATACGTAATTTTGTTGTAGCAAACTTCTAAACTTGATCTAACTCTGACATAGATCCCAAAAGATGGTGTAATCTGTGCTGAGAAAAGTATTAGTCTTCTATAAATGATCAAATTGTTATTCTTGAATAGGTTTGTTGTTGTCATGATATTTGAATGTGTTTGGGAACAAATTACATTTTGCAAATTGTTCCAGTCAATAATTAATGTTTTAATAAAAACGGTCCAATTCTGCAAAAATTCAATGGATTGGAGCTGACCCAACTTGTTATCGAAGTCTTTACTGGGCTTAAATCCAACAACAACAAATGGCCAGTTTATGATTATTATTTATTAGCAACAAGCTAACAATTACTTAAAGTCTTGATTAGATGATTCTACATCATTAAAAGACTGTGTGTACAACAGTTTAAGCTAAATGTTTATTCTTACCGCTTACCACTACAGTTATTCTTACTTTTCACTGTAATAGAAGTCAACATTGGTAGGTTTTCTTTATAAACTTATGCGTATAATGTTGACTTCGTAAAGTCAAGTATGCATAAAGAATCTTTTTCAACTCAACCTTCTAACACTAGACTCAAAATCGTTCAAGCAACGACTCAAAATACTTCTGATAAAGTTTAATAGATAAATTTTGTTAACAGTGAAAAAATCTGGACTGAGAACATGTATAATTAGCTCGAATTTTTTATACTTTTGACAGTTTGACCACCTCCTCCTCTGTTTGCTGTTCTCACGGTATGCATCATATATGTTAGAATATCCGTTCTAATTTTCATTGATTCCCTTTTTAGTATAGTATTTGGTCAAAATGTATCCACTTTAATAGTAACGGGCCTGTATGGTACATTGCTATTACGTGCTTTAGTTCTTATGTTCTACTAGTGCATACCTTAATAAGAATAACAGAACACACCATTTCACATCATAGACTTGCCATACTGATGATACATTACGTGCAAGAGCAAGAGTGGCTATACATAAGGTTTTTAGACGGGTTATTCAGCCACTCTTGATCGAATACTGACTATTACGCGTAGTAATTTGTTATTTAGATACAATACATGACGTTCAGTAACTATTTTAATTTAATATGGTCTCGGTAAAGCACATCCATAAAGTTTTGGACCTTTTGTTAGCTCAAATCTTACTTTAGGCAATGTCAAACCGGTGGTAGTTAAAATTGATGGACATTGTCAAGATTAAAGTTAGTATCAGTTGTGTAAGATTACTAAATACATTACATAAATTTGAATCAAATTGCTGTTTTGCATAAAAGAAACACATTACCCAAAACATTAACAGACTTAAGATCACTAATATTTCGTGTTATAAGCCTATTTTGTTTTCCCTGAAAATAAATCATATGCATCCCTGGCTGCTTATCTAATGGCCATTGATAGTGGAAGCTAAGTGTACATGTGGTCAAAGACCTTTTCTATACACCTATTGGTTGTTTCTTTTTCCGGCATTAGCATTTTTAATACCCATATTGAAGCTTTAATATTTTAAACTATAAACTACTACTGTTTGATGGAATCTAATCATAATATAAAACATACTCATTATGTAAAAGTATGAAAACCAAATTTTTTCTATTATTTGAACGAATAACTTTATAACACTGAAATAAACCTAGCTACCAAATTAAATTCATTCCCAATTCTTACCTTTGTATCATCATTTTGATTTAGGATCAGAAATATATCATTGAAAATAAATCTTAAAACTCGTAAGTACAACAACTAATGTGAAAAGAGTAATCCACCCATGGCGGCCTTTGGAGACCGTTACCTCGGTCATCTTGGATGATACTAGTCGCATAACTCGTGAACAAAGGGACACGAGACTCATACTTGAAGTTGATATCCCCGTCCCCCGTAATTTATATAGCATGTCTCTGGCTGCTAAGACACCATCACCACTAGTACTACTACAATGCATGTGCACAACAAAGTAGATGTCATGCGATATTCATTTTCAATAATGGAAAAGTATGGTATTTGTACTTTTACATGATTATGTCTTTTCATAAAAGTAAATCATTTAGGATTAGATTCTAAATTTCTAATCACTTTAAGCATAAATTTGATTATTCTAAATCTTAGTGCCGGAGAAAGAAACAACCATTAGTTGTACATAAAAAGCCTTGACCACACCCACACTAGCTTTCCACCGTCAACGGCTATTACATGAGTAGCAAAGGGTGCGCAAATGATTTTTTATTTTATAAAGGGAATTTAAATACTGAATAGGAAGAACTCGAGATATATTATTCTAGCAACTTGTTTCTCATTAGAATAGTTAATGCAAAAAAATAAGTTAAAAATAGGTCTTTTAGTTTGAGTTGTGATTGTTATCTTTTTAAAGTTTCCCTTTGTTCGAAAGGAAATTAAACACCTTCAAATGTTACTGATTTTGTTTGTCCATAACATAAGTTCACATTAAAATACCTAATTCCAATAGAGAATGGACTAAGATCAATTATCTTCTTGCTAAAGTAAAACATAATCTGAAATAATCTTGTTTAAGGTTTGAATCTGACACATTTTTTTGGTGACATGTTTATATTACAGAAAAAGAAAAAGAAAAAAAATGCTAGACTCACATAAGAATTTTTTAAAAAAAAAGTCACGTGTTGAAGTAATTGATTTATTTTGCTCTATTTTCTTTCTTTTCTCTAAATTAGACCAATCATTACTTGACACATCAACGTGCATATTTTTTATTTTTATTTATTTATTTTTTTTCTAATTCTTATATGGGTCTATCAGTCCTCGTGCATAAAACCTTAACGCTCGAGTTGCTACGTGATTTGGCAATATAGTTTGTTTTGTTTCAAAATTTGTGGCTTGGTGTTACTTTGTATTAGGTTTATTAAGTGTTGTTTCGTCTAGGCTTTTTTTAGGTGTTTATTTTATGGGTCGTGTAATGCGGGCGACTGAGCGTTATAGATCACGGATCGGGTCGAACTGAGAAATCGAACCGAACATATTTCAGTCCGGTCCTCGGTCCACCTTTTTAATTATTTTCGGTCATTAGTTCAGTCTAGTCCTGTTTGATCTTACGTATAACCAGACATTAAACTTTGTTGGACTTGACCGGATCGACGAATTTTATTAAGTTTTAAAAGGTTCGTACATAATAAATAAATGTTTATAACAAGAATAAGGTTTATGATTTGATGATATAAGATAGGGGAAATCATACCTACATAACAATGTAGGCAATTCCCCTACATTTCTTTTGAAAGAAAGGGTGGGGACAGGGGGAAACATGTATCAAAACTTATCATGAACCGAATCAGACATTTTAAAACTTTTTTCAAAGAAAATGTAAAAAATTAATGTAGGTATGATTTCCCCTGTAAGATAACTTGAAACTATTAAAAAAATCATTAGATGCCTTTAATGTGAGTAAGGCTATGTTTATTGGTATAGGTTGCCAATATTGAAGGACAAAAAAGACATAAAAAACAATATTATATTAAACATAAACAACTTAATGAAGCAACTTAGATCACTTGGCAACCAAAGATTGCCGACCCACAATCTGTCTTTGTGGTTTTTTCTTTCTTTTTTCTTTTGTATTTTTTAATATTTAATATAGATTGGTTGGGTTGTTGATAAATGATGAAAAAATATAAATTGGTTGTATGTCTTGATTGTGTAGGCGGAGGAAAGATATAATAATATTTTATTAAGGGGGGAGGGAGTGGAACCCTACTACCCAAATTGACACGTCACATCTATCTAATAAAAACCCTCCAACTCAAAACTACCAAATTCTACCATAACACTACTCAAATTGGTGGGAGTGGTACCCAATCCTACCCAATTTCTTTTTTTTTCCATATATTTTTAATACATAATACTTAAAAAAAATTCATTTACCTGTAGATATATTTAACACAATTCCTTAGTTTTAGATAAATAAAAAGAAAATAAAGATTTAAGTTTAATAAAATAGAAGAAAGAGAAAACAATAAGAAATTAAAACATTAACATATTACATTTTGTATTTTACTTTTCTTTCTTTTGACTTACTATATCGTGGTTATTAGATAAAAGTTACTAAAGTTCATGAAAAAGTTCACCAAGTTACTATAGCTTTTTTTTTTACATAAAAGGTAACCAAAGTAAACGGGTTTAGTAATCGTTACTCAAAGATTAAAAGTTACATAAATGTTACTCAGGGATGGGCTACGGTGATAGCTGTTTCACGGCCACGTCACCATAATAACGTTTGGGATTTTGTTTTTGGATTATTTAAGGGTAAATACCCCACCAACCCCAACATAACACTTTTCCCTTTTATTTCTTCTTCTCCAAAATAATTAGGTTTCAAAACCCATCTCCACCCAAATCCAATTATCTAAAATTCAATAACAAAATGTCGATTCTTTGCGGCCGTGGTGAACTAGCAAAGTGTCGTACATCTTGGACACAAACAACCTCGACGAAGGTTTTTGGTTGTCCTAACTTCATGGATCCAACAAGAAATTGTAACTACTTTAGCGGGTTGATGGACCTTTACATAGTCCTTGGTATCAAGCAATCATGTATCAAGAACATGCTAATTTGGTCAATGCACAAGCTCAAATTGCTCAAACTCAAGAACCGCATTCTATAATAGGCTTTTGATTGTTGTCATTGTTGTGATGTTTATTGCTAGGTTTATTTAGGTGATGACGTAGTGTTAGAGTGTGGGTTGTGTTATGTAATGGTTTCTTTCGTAAGTGGTATGTTATGTTTTGGTGCGGTATGGTTCTCGTTAGTATTGTAGTATGGGTAGGGGATGTTAACTTTTGTATCAGATGTAATCAAATGAAATGGCAAGAATGTAAGTGTTTTAACTATGTAATGAAATGAACTAGTTTACATATGAGTTGCAAAATTGGACTACATGAGGTAGTAATGCTACTGCATACTGCAAATGTTAAAAAGAAATATGGCAAAATTGGATAAATGTAACTGCAAATGTTAAAGACAGAAATGTAACTAATGTAATAATCTTAATTTTATAATACAAAAAACAAAAGAATTACTTACCCTTAACATGGCCTCTCCATCCACTGGATCCCAAGAAACTCCCTCATTTGAACTAAGTACCTCAGCTGCATAAGACCATAACATCCCATAGTGATCTTCTAAACATGTCTCATATTGCTTTAAAGCTTTGATTTTTCCCATTCTAGCTTGACTTATACTAACTTTGCATTTATACTTTTTAAGTACTAAAGCCACAATGTCCCTAACTTTTATACCGTGATTAATCAAAATCTTTTTGCATAATTTCTTGCAATCCAGCTTACTTGTTATCGATGTACCATACTCATAAGACCTAGAACACACATATTTATCAAATGAGTGTTTTGATTTGAAAAGACTTTTCTTTTGCACCCAAGATGCCCACAACCCCGAATGGACATTTCTTTTCTTTATCATCTCTTGAACATTTAGCCATGAGTCTCTTAGGGTTGTTAACCTCATCGTATAACTTGTACCCATTTGCTAATGCATAGAAAGCAAGCATTCTCTTTAGTTGTTCAGACCTCAAATCTTTCACCTAACTGTGGTCTCATGGACTTCCATTTGATTTCGTGGATCATGGACATGCGTTGATCACCTAACTTATCTTCATCATCTTTAGGTCAACATGCACTAATTCTTTTTCAAAGAAAGTCATCTCTAGGCAACCCATTGAAAACACTTGTCAAAAAATCCTCATCAAACATCTTAGAGGCTTTTTTCTTAGGTGCAGGGCCTCTTTTCTTAGTCCTAGTATCTAAGACTTCTTCCTCACCTTCAGACAAATGGTCAATAGATGCAGTATCACTTTCAGTCTCACTACAATAATCATACACATTATAATCATCATCCTCTAAATCACTACCACTATCACCAAAGGCTCATCATTTCCTCCCACATTGTGCTCACTAGTTGCGGCATCGGTTCAAACTCCTCATGCGAGGTATATATGTGCAACACATTGTCATTCTTAACACCACATCGACACATTCATCAAAGCGATCGCCGATTTTATGGCTTTCAATCCTAAGTGAAACTCTAAGCCGTGACACCAAATAAAACAGAGACTTCACAGGACTAGTAAATTAATTTGCAAAAGTTTTATAAAATGAGGTAAACCTAATGAAACAAGATCAACATTAGGTATTTCGAAACCATTTCATAGTCATATGAGAGGATTTCTTACAAACACCCCACCTCGATGATACTTTATCAAAAAAGATGAAGTCGAGATTCCGATTTCATCTGAAACAATATAAAACAATAAAGATTGTTAATTTTGTTAAAAACCCTAAATTTACAAAACCCTAATTATTTGTTACGATTAAACTATGACTGGATAACTTAAACAAAGATTAATTAATGTCCAAAACTAACCTTTTTGGGATAGATGCAAACCCTAGTAACACTTGACTAAATTAATATGGATTGTTGTTTTTGAGAGTGTATGATATCGTAAAGGGAAGTTTTTTGTTTGGGGAAAAGAAACGAGATCCGATGGTGCAAAGGTCAACATTTTAAATAAAAAAAGAAATAAAAATGCCACGTTAGCAATGTAACCAGAGATCACAAGGTTGAAACATTTTCAAGAACTTAAGAATAGGTGACTAAACTTTGCTTCTACTCTCAGAACGAAAAACTATAAGAATCTTGGGTGAACTTTTATGCAAACTTTAAAGAACTTCTTTTCGTCTAATAACCCTACTATATCATCTTCAACATTCATCTTCCCACCCTGTTTGGGTCACCCCTCACATTACCATCTCACCCACTAACAACATGACTTGCTAAAACCGTATGTTCCTAGCTGCTAAATCTAAAGGAATGTATTCAATTTAAGTCCAAGTTTTCTCCTCATGCCGCTTGGTTTCCCAACCCGCTTTCACCCGATTTGTTCTAGAATGGGTCGGGAACATATCGATTCTACCCGATCAAGACCGACCTTCAACCCGCTTCCACTCCCTCCCCTCTAAAAGATTGGGTTGTGATGGGTTGTTGATAAAGATAGTCTAAGTAACTACCGAGTACAACTTTTCCCCCTCGCAAATGGATACAAAAACATTGGGAAAGGGGCGATTGTTTTAACCCACGTTGACCAACAATCTATCGAATGTACCCAAACAAAAACTAAAAGCTGTTGCCGGTTGACCACCGACAGGCTCGGTCATCTCTACATTTGAATGTCGCCAGGTCACTCTTTCCTCGCCCCCACGCATGCTTTCCTTATTCTTTTTTAATCAAACGACACCGCTCCTCTATCTTTTCACAACTATCCAAATAATGGAAGGGAAACAGTAGGAGATTCTTTTGGCATTCAACTCCGTGTCAGTGATCAAGAATTTTTAAGATCAATCTGGTTTCTTTCTTTCTACTTTTTCTATGTGTCTTATATCACCCTTTGTTTTAACCAAAAAATATTTCAACCCTTGGAGTTTCTTACTTCATTACTCAATGCTCGTAATCGCGATGCAAATGGGTCAACATTAGATTTAACCAAGGCCAGAAAATCGCTTGCTAAGTAGTGAGGCGCTTGGGTAAGAGGCCTTGTGATTAATCGAACTAATCTGATTGGAATTTTACATAAATTGTAATTTTAGATATTATATTACGTTATACGTATGTAGAGATAAGATATAGATCAAATTTCAAATATTTTGGCTTAAATATAAACATAATACATAATTCTTCAAATTTTAAAGTCAAACCTAGATATTACTCGTTTTGTTGACCATTTTTAAGCGATTTTGTCTGATTTTTAAGCAATTTTGTTGACCAATTTTTAAGCGGTTTTGTCCGATTAGACCGATTTTGTCCGATTAATCGGTTTGTTGACCGATTTTTAAGCGACTTTGACCAAACCGATTAAATAGGCCGATTATGATAAATCAAGGCGTTTAGTGAGCGATCAACGATTATGTGGG
This sequence comes from Chrysanthemum lavandulifolium, assembly GCA_022545495.1. Lineage (NCBI taxonomy): Eukaryota > Viridiplantae > Streptophyta > Magnoliopsida > Asterales > Asteraceae > Chrysanthemum > Chrysanthemum lavandulifolium. Next base: position 90,413,230 of record CM040238.1, read on the forward strand.
GATTAATCGGCCGCCTGGACCGATTTTTACAACAGAGGATTTAACAACTCGAATTCGGGCTTGCTTGAATCGAGATTTTATTGTGTTTTCGCACAAGCATAAATTACAAGGTTGAAATGGATAGCCATCCTAATGTGTCTTGTACGTTACATATTGTTTCATTTTTAATCAATGACATCGATAGAGTCATGCACAAGCCTTAGGACATCTACTATGATGAACCTCTAAAAAGGTTTATATAATTAATGCATCATTAAATTATGAACTTTTTCATATTATAAACCTATTTCTACTATGATAAACATATTCATAAAGCTTTTCATATCATTAAAAAACAACCAACATTTCAAAAATAAAAATAAAAAAGAAATTTGAAAATACTTTAGACCTCTTCAAGATCTTAGACCTTTTCATTCCACCTATGATTGAAATGATTTCTCACTATGGTTATCAAATTTATAGACCTCTTCAAAAGATTTTAGACATATTCATAAACCACCATAGTGGATGCTCTTAGTTTTCTTTACTTTTCAAAATGAATACTCGTGTATATAGAAATTCAACCCCTTACGATTTGGCGTTACAAGACTAGATCAATAGTTCTCAACGAGTGTTGGAAAACCACGCGACGCAATGGATAACTAAAGGACTTACTTTAAACGATATTTAAACCTCGGGTTGTTTTTGCCAAGTTGCGAAAGATTATTAATGTTAAAGGACTTACTAAGAACGACACTGAACCTCGAGTACTTGCCGCCAAATTGACAAAGTTTGCATTAAATGCTTGTTTTGCACAATGTTAGCTCCTGCCTTTTAGTATATTATAGTAATGGGTAGTAAATGGATCCTCAGTGATTGAGTGATAATAGAACCTAATAAAAACTGAAACCAGTAAAATAACCCCAATGTTTCTCTATGTTTTATCAGTCACAATTCTACCTAAAATTTCCAAACACTAGAATCTATGGTCAAAGAACAACACTACACAAAATCACAAGGACCTAAAAGTACAATAACCACAATCTCTAATAACTTCACACAAAATGCAAAAGATATCAACATCCAGCAAAGCAAGTAGGTCCCTATACAGACTAGCACCTTTGACCACACCCCACCACCACCTTTCAAACAACAACTCACACCACAGGTTAATCCTTAAGTTAATACACATACACACGAGTGGACCATGATATGACTCCTTATAGTAACATGGTCACATAAATACATCACACATACACAACACACATCCACAACAAAATCTCTATTCCCTTTGTCCCTCTATTCCATTTCAACATATATGCCCAACAAAGTTTTTCCATACTAACTTTGTAAACATGCGAGGAAGAAGCTTACAGCAATTGGATATAACAGGAATTCAAATCCCATACCATTTCCGATGCCCAATATCACTCGAACTCATGACCGATCCAGTGACCGTCATAACGGGTCAAACTTACGATCGGTCAAGTATCGAGTCATGGATAGCTACTAAAAACACCACGTGTCCAGTCACACGTCTACCTTTAACAAACTTCACACTCATACCCAACCACACTCTGCGCCGTTTGATCCAAGAATGGTGTGTCAAAAACAAATCCTACGGTGTACAACGAATTCCTACACCGAAACAACCTGCTGACGTCACTACTGTTTCAAATTTACTAAAACAGACGTCAGCAGATAACTCGCGTCACGTGCGTTTAACCGCGTTAAAGCGGTTAAAAATATTGGCACGTGACACGGATAAGAATAGGTTAGTTATTGCCTCCACGCATAAAGCGTGTGAGACGTTGTTAAATGTTATGTTTAACGATGCCTCGGACGCGTTACAATACGAGGCGTTAGCGGTTTTATCGCTGTTGCCGTTATCCGAATCCGAGTGTTTAAATATCTCTTCGGATTCGGATAAGGTTTCGTATTTGGTTAAGCTTTTATCGAATTCTTCGATTGATGTAAGGATTAATTCCGCGGCGGTGTTGGAGACCGTTATTACCGGAACATCTCCGGAGCTTAAATTGAAGATTACTCGCCACGACACGATATTTGAAGGTGTTGTTAGCGTGTTAGATTATCAGCTACCGTGTCCACGCGCCTCACGCGCTTTAAAAATCGGTGTAAAAGCTTTGTTTGCGTTATGTATGGTGAAACAACACCGTCATAAGGCGGTGGAAGCCGGTGCGGCTGCGGTGTTGATTGATCGGTTACCGGATTTCGAAAAAAGCGACGCTGAACGCGCGTTAGCGACGGTGGAGCTTTTGTGCCGTACACCGTCAGGATGTGAGGCGTTTGCGTCTCACGCGCTGACGGTGCCGTTGTTAGTGAAGATGATTTTGAAGGTTACTGATCGTGCGACGGAGTACGCAGCCGGCGCGTTGCTGTCGTTGTGCACCGCCGTGGAACGGTTGCAGAAGGAGGCGGTGGTTGCCGGAGTGTTGACGCAGTTGTTGTTGCTTGTGCAAAGCGAGTGTACTTCACGCGCCAAAAGAAAGGCGCAAATGTTGTTGAAGCTGTTACGGAAATCGTGGCCGGGAAATTCTGTTTTGGAATCGAGTGGGTTTGCCTGCAGCGACGTCGTTTTGTTTTGACTTTTTTTTAGTCAACTTTTTGATTTTTTTTTTATAAAATGTATGAAAAATGAGAAAAGAATATTGATGTTCTAGAAAGGTGGTGGGGGTAAATAGAAAAGATAGTGGGTTTGGTGGATGATGTATGTAACAAGAATTTTTGCTAGTGGAGAAAACACTTTTTTTTCTTTATCTTTTCAAAGTGTATTGTACTAAAAGCTTTAGAAGTTTGACTATGAATTTAATTGAAGAAAAGAAGACAATTGTTATTGGTATATCTTTTTGTCATGTTTTATGTTGTTTTCTTAATCTACAGTATATGTTAAAAATGATTACTATGTATTAATATCGATTAATTAGTTATAGAAAGTAATTTACTCGTTGAAAAAGTAAAGAATGCGCTTTTCATTATATTCATCCGTAATGTAGTCGCTGGTTGAACCCTTTGAACAGTCGATAACCTGACCTCTCACCGGTTAAGCTGTTGATCGAAACTCGGCCAAATCAATTGAAAAGTCCGATTTTTAAAACATAAACAATATCTAAAGCTTTTTCTTTATTGATCTCTATATTATTGAGACTATACATATAGAAGAAAGTAAATAAGAGTCTTGAAAATAAACAAGTGATGAGAATTTGCCATTTGTACATGAGCGGTTATAAAGTGGAAGTGGGTGTATTGAAAAGAAAAAGAAGAGTGTGGATGATGCTAAATGACATGAGACCTTAACCACCTTTGACCAAAGCATTGTCCAAAATTTATGATGGGAGTGACGAAGAAGCCAAACCATGCATGCCCAAAAGAGAAGATAGAAAGCTTTGTGTCTAGGTCCACAAAGAATTTTTCATGATGCCCACCGTCCCCACTATGACCCATGAGATCACATGGGCTTTTTTGTCTTCTAAATTTTTATTCCAAACAAAAATACCAGTTATATGAATTAGACTATATACTAACACTTCATCATTGCAGTGGTTTGTGGAGTCGGCATTATTCTGAAACCGTCGGTTTGAAGATCGGCTTGAAGATGTGAGTGACTTGAGTGCATTATAAAGCTATTGTTCGAGCCAACACTGTTTATACGCCAAATGAGTCGTCGGCTTAAAGAGATTGAAATATTATGTGAGTGTTATTTTTTATTCGGCCCGCATTAAACCGCCAATTAATTAAGTTAGGATGATTGCGTGTATTCTTAACTGCTAGAAGATCCACTATAATAGTTTATCGAAAGGCTTATAAAGTGATGAAGAGTGCTAAAAACTTAAAACCATAGTGAAGATAGGTTTATAAAGTTATGCCTAAAACGAATAGGCTGCAGATTATCGAACCTCTTCATAATTTAACGATTGAGTTTTGTATGATGTTTATAAAGTTTATGAGGTTTATACATAATGAAGATAGGTTCAAGGTTTATAAATTAATGCAATAATAAAACTATAAACCTTTATAAAGGTTTAACATAGTGGATCTTACGATTTTAAGAGATTTTGATGGTTTCTTTGCGTGTTTTAGGGCGATCCACTATGATGAGCACTATTAAAGGTTTATAAGATTACTTCATGAAATATCATTAATTCATAAACCTTTTTATACTATAAACCTATTACATTATAGATAAAGTTTTAAGAGGTTTATAAAATCACAAATGCGAATGCGATTAATTTATAAACCTCTTAAAACGCTTGACCTTTCACGCCACTGACTGAAATAGTGCCTCACTATGGTACACAAAATTTTAAACATCTTCATAATTTGACCTATTCTTAAACCACCATAGTGGATCTTTCTTGATCAGATTTCATTATCAATTTGAGAACTAATCGTAAGAGGCATTGGCCTTTCAATTGTTTTTTTACTTAAAAGCGCACAAGCACACAAGTTGGTGCAAGTAAGAATATTGGATCGAAATTTACTTTACGCAAATATATATATAGAGTTTGGATCAAATAAAAAATATATTTGGGTAGAAAGGATAAAAAGGTTAAAATGTAAAATATTTCATTTGAGTGATAGTGGCCTGGTGGTAAGTCTTGGGTTGTTAATGCCATACGGTAGTAGAAAGTAATCTTCAATGGGTGGCCTCAGGGAAGTCATCTATTTGTGGTCGCGCTGATATTTCATGATGGTTTCTTGCCCTTGCAGTAAGCTCGGGGGTTCAATCTGAAAGCAAGTCGGGGTTTATCCTGGACGTTACTCCAAAGGAAACTGTGTGGAGGCGGTCGGTTCCTCACCGTTGAAGCTCATGCATCGCATCTGCGTGGACCGGTTAAGGCAACATGATAATGTCGATGTGGGGTTGGCCTCTTACGGGAGGTGGTGAAACACAAGTTGGAAATCGCTTGTCAAAAAAAAAAAAAAAAAAAAAGGTATTTAGGATTTAACCATTTATCTTTTATGTGCTCATTTAACCCACTTTAATATCTCATTTAAGTTTTAATCATTTAAACCTCTTAAATGTTTTCATAAACTTTACGAACTGAAAAAATGTAGGCCATCATGATGATTGATTTATGGTTAAAATTGTTCAACGTAGGCCATCTTGATAATTTTATTTATGTTTTTATAAACTTTACGTGAAATAGCAAAATGAAATTCATATCTTGTTATCATTATCATTAATTATTTTGTGTCAAAAGGCCAAGTGTTTTATTCAAAATGTGGCAAAATTATTGTAACTCTACAAAGGTATCATGGAAAACTTAGATTTTCAATAGACATATGTTAAAAATTAGTTATTACTACATTCGAAATGTGACTCAAAGCGTGTCACGAAAAATGTGTAAAAACTTTTGTGTGTCACTATAAATGTATGTAAAACAAAGTTTGTCAAAAACTAAGTTTGTAACTAACTTTTGAACTTTTACGACATTAAGTTTTTGACACATATATCGACACACCGAAAAGTGTATGTATATCGAGTGTAAATATTGACGAGATGTGTTATAAGTGTACAATATATATAAGGATGTGCCAGCTACCTATTAAAAGGATGTGTCGATATGTATGATAGCATGTACTAACGTATTGAAAAGAGATGCCAACTTTATTAAAACGATACGCCAATATATGAAGGATGTCTATCATGTCACAATTCTAATAAAAAAATATGTATAAAGGATGCTACGTTGAAACTTATATGACACACGTTTCACTACAAATGTACAAAAGTTGATGTCACATTTAAATTGACTCTATTGATGTGTCAAAAAATTTAATATGTCACTAAATGTGTATAAACAATATTACTGTGTTATAAGAAATGGTGTAACAAAATTAAGTTATCACCATAAATGCAAACGATGAATATGGCAAAGTTGAATAAGCACAAAAAAAAAACGTTTAACATTAGTCAAACAACCAACTTTTGATTTACTTTTTTGCCCTTTATTAATGAATATTAATGCTATTAATATTCAATTATTTACTAAAACATCATTAGTAATCTCATTCGTTGATTAATTTCTGTTAGCTACATCCAAAGGCTAGAATTCCTTCTTATCCTTTTTACATTAATCTACATTTTACAATAACCAACCTCTATATCTATATTCTATATCCCTTTCCCTTATAAAGGAGCAATATCCCTAACCTAATACACACCCTAAATTTTAAGATTCAGCCACCCAACCCAACATCCAACCCTAAATTTACACACACCAAACCAATATTCAATCCTAAAAGCCTCCGAACAAGCAAAAGTGCATAAAACCAATCCAGTTAAAACACACACACCCACACCACACATAAAAAAAACAAAACATACGCAAACATGCTCTACACCACAAATCTGTTTCTCAGATCTCAGATCTTTCTCTCATAAACACATTAACACTCTCATCATTCTATTATCTTATCAATCAACACCACCACCACAACTCACATCGCCACCACCATCGAAAAGCCACCTTCAAAACCTCACCAATAACGAAAGAACCACCACAAAGATCTCCACCACTGGAAACCAAACTACTAGGAACCGTCACAACCATTACATCTCCAAAGGTTTTAAAGTTCAGAGGTTTTTGTAAAGATTTATGTAATTTTCAAGTTTTGAAGTTATTTATAGATATATTTGTTTTTGTGGTATTGAAGGTTTTATAAAATAAATAAATTAATATAAATCTTTATATATATTAGTTATAGATCTGAGTTAAGAGTTCTTGACTTTTTTAAGATCTGTATTGCACTGCTGTTGTCGTTGCCGGATCTCTCACCGTGGTTGGTGGAATGCATGGTTTCTCTGAATATTTGTTGGTAAATTATGTTATAAAGTTCACGTGTAAGTTTTGTTACAAAGTTAGTCAACAAAGTTTATTGTGTATTTTAAGGCATTTGGAGATCTGGGGTTTATTTTATAACATTTGATTTATGTGAAATGGTTGCTTAAAATAAAAAGTATAGCATGTGTAAATTGGTGTTGTGTGGTCGTTTTGTTGTTCTTAGATCATGCAGTGGTTAGATTTTTAATGCTAGATCCAAAGATCTGTCTTTCTCATATTATGATTTTCTTATCTTTCTTTCTTTTATATGTTGAAAAAAATATTCATATGGACTAAAAGTTTGTAAAGTTGTTGAAATTATAGTTATTTTTTTGGGCCATCTAAAGTTTTTGTTGTGCTTTTTTTGAATGAAACAAGGTATTTCGTTTCTTTTACTTTCTTTAGGTTTCAATGTGTTTTTGTGTTTGAGGTGTTGTATTGAGATTTTCATTTTTTTTAGATCTTAAAGTTATAAATGGTGATTCACAGATTCATGAGTTTTGCTTCTTATCTCACTGTATTTTTGTTTGCATGAACCATAGTATTTGGATGTTTGGTGGTTTCTTTGTTGAGCCCTCCGCAAAACATACATTAAAAGGCCGATTCAATGCATTCGGTGACCCTCCGCCACCGATAAATACCTCGGGAAAACAGCGGTGGTGTTGGTGAACCAAATATGTTTTATTGTTGTATTTGTTTATAGATCTAACTAGATCTTATACATTTGAGTTCGTTTCGGACTCTACCGTTTATTTTTTCGGGTTTGAAGCCAATGATAATCGTTCAAGCTGATGATCATTCTTGAGTTATAAATTGTGGAAAGCTCGGTATATTTTCTGCTGGGATATTAGTTTAGATTTGCTTACATAAAGAATTACGAAACTTAGATTCATTAGAAATTTAAATTAATGAAATAAACATATTTCATATACCATAATTGTTGCTACTAGGATTATGTAGATAGGTAGATAGGTTCAAAGATTTTTTGACATAAAGAACAACTTTTATTTTAACTATACATAAAGAACAACTTGATACTTTGTACGAAAAAGTAAACCATTTGACCATTGCGGGAAGTTCAAATTTTGAGTTTTGAATTAAAGTTAGTCACGTGGATACGGGCCTCTTGATACTATCTATGAAAGTGAAAGATGACAGCTTTAATGAAATATAGATGCTATCTCAAATATTTAATTTTGAAAAACTAGAAAATGTAACAAAAAGACAAAATAGATAGAAAGCAACTTGGGACTCGATAAATTACATATTTACCCACAAAATATCTAAAGATATCCATGGCTTCATTTAATTATATCTTTTTAGTAATTTTCGATAATAAGCGCCGGTACTCATTAGTTTCTTAACGTAGTCTACAAAAATAATTCAGCTTTGAACTTTATAATAAAAGCTGCCCTCAAATATCGACTTTGGGCATATTTTAAGTGTCATCAAAGTAAGTTCTTTGGCTAGTCCCGTCCGTCGCGTCGCGTGGTTCCATATTCGTTCATTAAATACAAACAAACATATTGTATAATGATCCAAAAAGGATAATATTTACATACATTCATAACATCTATATCTCATCTTTTGTTAGGATAAAGTAGGATAAATAGGTGAAAGGATTTATAAGTTTAAAGCAATCTTAGCCTAATATAGTTTCTTATAAGATGGAAGCACATATTTTTTGTTGATGGTAAGGTTACAGTGAGTGTCAAAATAAGCGATTAGATACTTTTCGTGTTGTATATTTATTGATTGTCTTCGTAGTAGTTATTGCATGTGCAACCATGTAAAAAGTCACACACCACATGTCCAGAAAGGGTTTGCTTTTAATCAAAATAAAACAATAAAACATAGCGTCTGAGAAAGCTATTTATTGGTGAATATTTGTCGTCAGAACGTGTCTGATGCACCACGCTATACATTATCGCCGCTATTCAATCGCGCCATCGAAAATAGTTCCTCGGAAAGTTCTGAACGCTAAAATACAATTTTTGAAGAAAGTCATTCGCCGCCATATCTTTATCAAAATTAGAAAGCCGTTTGTCAGGTCTTGGTCTTTAGTATATATATATATATATATATATATATATATATATATATATATATATATAT